>OY757551.1:20598086-20768086 GCA_963584105.1 Alviniconcha strummeri
GCTTGACAAAGGGGGTTTCCCCAAAAATATGCATATTGTGTGTCCGTGTCATTAATAAATAAGTGTTCTTTTGAACCTTTTTGTGTTTGGATCTTTTATGTTCCAAAATTTTCCTAATATAACCGTCATGGTTGACTGGGCATTAAAAATCAGTTATCAGTCTATTTCTACGTTCAAGTCTTGTATTTAGGATCCTTTGTCAAGTGGGAATTGTCTGTGGTAGTGTATAAGATCCATGGTAAGTCAAAATTTTACACATTCTGTAAATTGTGTTCTGGTTCCTTTTTATTTAAAGTCTTTTCACATAAATGGCATCAGACTGATCTTACAATTATCAAGATAAGAACATATCCAAAACAACAACAGTCTTTTCCTTCTTTTTTTAAAACCACATTTGAATATACACTTGTTTGCAGTAGCAAACACACACACGCAACACAAAAGCGTGCATACGCATGTGCACACACACACACATTTGTATCCATGCACAGTTACTTTCACCTGATCTGTATCTGTAGTCACACATACTAACACATGTGTACACACTGAATGGTGTATACTTGCAGAATAATAGTTGAAAATTGTGTGTTGGTGTATAGGGTCTCCTGGCGAGTGGAAATTTTACACTTTCCATAAATTGTCTGCATTAGTGTACATTAACATGTGTATGGGTCAAGTGAGCTTACCATTTTGTTTGTTTTGGGCTAACTGAAGTAATTATAATTTATGTTAATTTATTGATATGTAGCTTGGTGTTTTACATTTGATGATGAACAGAACTGTTTTGTGCAATGCTAAGAGCTCTTCAAATTGCTGTTTAGGTGCTTTATAAATAAAAGAATTTGTTGTTGTGATTAATTGTCTGTGTGTATGATCCCTTGTAAAGTGGAATTTGTCTGTGTGTATGATCCCTTGTAAAGTGGAATTTGTCTGCGTGAGATCCTGAGGTAGGTGGACATTTTTCTCATGACCTGTGCTCATGTTCCAGTGGTCAGCACTCTATCTCTTACCAGGCTCTGGTTATCTGGACCCAGTTCCCTGTTTCTGTCTGTCATTCTACCTCTGTCAGTGGTTTTAAATCTTTCGTGAAAACCTTTCTCTTTTCAAAACGCTTTTTTCAGTCCCATTGCCCTGATATACCAGTGTGTGTGTGTGTGTTGAATCTTGAAAACATGTACATTTAAAGAATGCTGTAGGTACCCATCACTATTATTATCATTTAAATGCCTTTGTTGAGTCAAAAGCATGTGTATGTAAGATCCCCTGTCGGATGCAGAGTGCTTGCATAAGATCCAGCCTGGGCAGGTGGTAAATTGTCTTGTCCTGTGCTTGTATTTGAGAGCCTCTGTCAGGCGGAAATTGTCTGCACAAGATCCCTGGGCAGGTGGAAAATTGTCTTGTTCTGTGCTTGAATTTAAGGTCCTTCATCAGGTCAAGTGGTAAATTGTCTGTGTAAGATCCCCTGCAAGGTGGAAATTGTCTATGTGTAAGATGCTTGTATTTAAGAGCCTATGTTGCATGGAAATTGTCAGTGTATAAGATCTCCCGTCAGGTGCAGTTGTCTTGATAAGATCCCTAGGCAGATGGACAGTGTAATATGTCCTACGTTGGTATTCAAGATTCTGTGTGAAGTGGAGGTTCTTGTATTTTGCTTTAAGACCCTTGTCCTTTGGAAATTGTCTGTGTATGAGATCCATGGCAGGTGCGCACTGTATGATTATGTCCTATGCTTGTAGACAAGATTCCCTGTCAGATAGGAGTTGTTGTGTTTGTGTTTAAGACTTGTCGTGTAAATTGTCTTTCTACACACACACACATATATATATATACAATCTCCTGGCATATCGACTGTGTACATGGCTGTAAGTGTGGGGCAAGTACCCTGACACCTTGGTAACTTTTTGTGAAGTTCATCAGCAGCATGGCATTGTCGGTGACTGGGTAGACTAGATTTAGCTCCCCTGAGCTAGACTTCCCTTATTTTCTCTATCCTTGTGAAAATCCCCCCCCCCCCCCCCCCCCAGATGAAGTAGCACACTACTACAGAGCCTCCTCATTGTAATCTGTTCAGTCAGAACTTCCCCTGATGTCGTTAATGGCTATGCAGTTGCATGGCCTTGTCAGTGACTGGGTGGACTAGATTTAGCTCCCCTTGTTTTCTCTATCCTTGTGAAAATCCCACCCCAAATGAAGTAGCACACTACTACAGAGCCTCCTCATTGTAATCTGTTCAGTCAGAATACCCCTGATGTCATTAATGGCTCTGCTGTTGCATGGCCTTGTCAGTGACTGGGTAGACTAGATTTAGCTCCCCTGAACAAGACCCCTTATTTTTCTCCATCCCTGGGAAAATTCCCCCAGGAGTAGCACTCTACTACCAAGCCTCCTCACTGTTCAGTGCTACCTCTGAAGTCACAATGCAGCTGTCCATGTGACAGGAGACAAAAAAATCTACAAGTCCTCATCAATGTGCGGGGAAACAGGATGACAAAAGGGGAATTTTGACGCTGGTTTTCCAATAACGGGATGAATGAATAAAGCATCCTGTAAATCAGTTGTGTATGCAAAATCTGACTTAGCGCTTGGTGAACCTTTGTGTTTTAAAGGTGGATTGAAAATAGTAATCAGAGCAGAAACTGTAAATAATTATGTAAGCAGTGTAGGCTTGATTACTAGTTAAGGCCTGTTCATTTTATTTTGGCT
This sequence comes from Alviniconcha strummeri, assembly GCA_963584105.1. NCBI lineage: Eukaryota > Metazoa > Mollusca > Gastropoda > Provannidae > Alviniconcha > Alviniconcha strummeri. Next base: position 20,600,790 of record OY757551.1, read on the forward strand.
TCTGTTCTCCCCATCTCTTATCATGTCAGTATTCTGCGTTTTACCAGTTGTAAAATGATGAAATTTTCTGCAGGTATTTTCTTTCAAGTGTTTTGAGTTTTCAGTTTAATTTATTAATATGGTCTCTAATAAATGTGAACATAGATTGCAAATTTCTTTCTTTTGAAAGAAATGTATTTGTTTTAATGTACATAGTTTGCAAGTTGCTTTCTCTTGAAAGAAATTTATTTGTATGTTTTAATGTCACTAAAAAATACAAAAAAATACAGGTACAGGTTACTGTTTATCTAGGTTTACTTCAGTTTGTTTCGGTGTATATGTTGTATCGTTTTGGTGTACATGTTGTAAGCATAAATACTCTTGCATGTTAATCTTGCGTGTTAAGTAAGGTCATGCCAATCGGACACAATCAAGCATGCCCCAGTACGATCAATACACAACAGGACAATACTTAGATGACCGTTAAACAGTGAAAAATGAAATGTAGGCTACTTACCTGCTTGTGGCTGTGGCGTATTTGTGTTTAGTGACGCAAGAAGTGTTGTTCTGTTGCTTACCCCGAAAATTAGCATTTTGTGTTGTGTCATATTAAATAAGCTTTTTTGAATGTGTGTTTTTAACCTTTCGTGTGTTTGGATTAAATTTTTGAGTTTCTAGTGTGACCTAAAAAAAATGGGTCCAAGTCATTGAAAGTGTTTGAAGTTGTGAAGCGGAGTCCCCAGATGTGCCAGTTTTACAGTTGCCAGAATGATGATAAGCATTTTGCACATTCTCTTGTCAATATACTTTAGATTAAGAGAAGATCAGCACCCACCAAACGAAAACTTTGCCAGATAAGAACTTGCTGGGATAAGTGACTTGCAAAGTTTTACTTTTTACTCGCCTATATTACCTAAGAAAGGAGGCTGAGGTACTAAAAGTGTACAGCTCAGCTGAGATTATCCTCATGCAATGTTTAAAAGATCTCGCATAGTCTATGTGGATTTTTTTCTTAATGGGAGTGAAAATCTTAAAGTATGTCATGTATAATATATACACATTCACACAAACACTTCCCACACACCCCTTCACTCCAGTATGTATACCACACAAACCACTACTGCTCCACATTTAATGAAAAACACAGGTTTCAAGTATGTTTTCCACGCAGAACAAATCTATAAATGAGAATAAATCAGACAAACATATTTAATGAAATAGTGCAAATCTATAAACAATAATAATAGTAACGGAAATTCAACAACAAAAAAGCAATAAACTGACCAAGTTCACGCTCTTGACATAGACACAAGCTGGTAAATTGGATTTTAACCAAAACGTTTGGTCTAATATCACCCTGCTGTAAACAGACCTAAAAAACACACCTGACTGATATGAATTTTAACATCTGCCGACTGCCCTGGATCACATCAGGAAGTGGTCAAACTATCATTTAAAATACATCAATACACTTTTCACAACCTCTTCTGACAATGTAAAACTCCTCAAAAATCTGTCCAAACACAAGGTCTCCAACAGAAAGCCAACAAAGCGTTTTACCATGGCCATCTGGAAGGCCACACAATATTCCAAAGGATGACATGACTTTGCAGTGGGAGTGAAAAACTGGAAGGTAGTTATTAACTGGATTTTGAAGTCCTGTTAACTGCATAAGGTCACATCGGGACAACCAAAAAAAAAAAAAAAGAAAAAAAAAGAAAAGAAAAAAAAAGATTATTTTATTTTATATAATAACAAAAAATGCATGATGCAAATACCAGTGCCATATGGGTATGTCAGCGGGCCGCACATACCACCAACCATCAGTAAATTGTAACTTCACACTTTCAACATGGATACAAGTCACAGAAAGAAAATATTATATCAGCAGTATATAAATTTATATATATATATACAAAACTTAAGATTTTGTCAACAATCCCCAAATAAGTGCTTTTTCCACCACACCATGTATGTGTGCACAAATGTGAGGTCCAAAATGAAATACAAGTCACATCGCCATCGGGACAACCAAACTCTGTGCGTATTTCAAAGCTCTTCCCATATATGTAAATCCTTTCTCAAGTCAAATCTCCACCATCAATCCACACACAAACGTAAAACAAAAATGGACAATTATTATTTAAACTCAAGTTTTCAAAGAGTTGGTTGATCTCTTCAGTTTATTACCTTAGTTAAAAAAAAGTTTTAAAAAGCCTATATGTTTAGGGCATGCTGGTATCACCAACAATTCTGTTTTATCAATATCATATTTTTAAAAAGAAAGGTATATGTCTATATACAGTAAACAATCTCATATGTCATATCAACAGTCACCCCCTCCAACAAACTCAAACTTAGCCAGATAAGAACTTGCTGGGATAAGTCGCTTGCAAAGTTTTACTTTTCACTCACCTATAATTATTACCTAAGAAATGAGGCTGAGGTACTAAAAGTGTAGGGCTCTGCTGAGATTATTCTCATGCAGTGTTTGAAAGATCTTGCAAAGTCTATGAGGATATTTTTCTTAATGGGAGTGAAAATCTTAAAGTATAGATACACATTCACACAAACACTTTTCACACACCCCTTCACTCCAGTATACCACACAAACTACTACTGGAGTACTGCTCCACATTTAATGAAAAACACAGGTTTCAAGTATGTTTTCCATGCGGCACAAATCTATAAATGAGAATAAATCAAACATATTTAATGAAATCTACATTTAATGAAATAACACAAATCTATAAACAATAATAATAATGGAAATTCAACAACAACAAAAACAATAAAATGATCAAGTTCACACTCCTGACAGCTATAGGCACAAGCTGGTAAATTGGATTTTAACCCCTGCAAATACCTAATATCACCTTGCTGTAAACAGACCTAAAAAATACTGACTGATATGAATTTTAACATCTGCCAACTGCCCTGGATCACATCAGGAAGTGGTCAAACTATCATTTAAAATATGTCAATACACTTTTCACAACCTCTTCTGACAATGTAAAACTCCTCAAAAATCTGTCCAAACACATGGTCTCCAATACAAAGCCAACAAAGCGTTATACCATGGCCATCTGGAAGGCCACACAATATTCCAAAGGCTGACATGACTTTGCAGTGGGTGTGAAAAACTGGACGGTAGTTATTAACTGGATTTTGAAGTCCTGTTAACTGTACAGGCTCACATCGGGACAACCAAACACTGTGCAGTTTTCAAAGCTCTTCTCATACATGTAAACCCTTTCTCAAGTCAAATCTCCAACATCAATCCAGACACAAATATAAAACAAAAATGGACAATTATTATTTAAACTCTTGTTTTCAAAGAGTTGGTTGATCCCTTCAAAACTCTTCTTAAACCTTAGTTAAAAATAAAAAGAAGTTTAGGACATGCCATTCTAAGTGTGTGTGTAAGTGTGCACAAATGTGAGGTCCAAAATGAAATACAAGTTACCCCCACCCCCCCTCCAACAAACAAATAAAACAAGTTCTTCAAATTGAAAATACTGCAGGATATGTTAAGAACAAACAACAATAAAAATAAAATAAAACATAACCAATAGCTATCTCAAATTTAAATTGTTCCAAAAATATTTTCTTTCAAAAAGTTAGATATCTTCTCACGTGGAATATCCTGAAATAACACACAGTGATTGGCTCTCTCTTATTTCAACAAGATCTGAACAAGTCAGTAAAATATGTTCAACAGTTAAAACTTCATCACAACCGATGTACATTGCCTCATTGTGGTTCCTCACCCTTCAATAAAAAGGAATGTGTAATAAAGGAATGTGCAATCAGGCCATCACAGTCTCTTCTTTTCTGTTTGTCTGAGGACAAATAATACACTCTTTTAAAACTGGAAATATTTTATGTAATTTATTGTCCAGGAACTCATCCCTCTCAGACTGCCACAGTTGTAATATATGTTTCTTGGTGTAGCATTCTCAAACAAGATCCAAACACATAAAATGTTCAAAAGCATGCTATTTATTAGGACAAGTGTCTTGGCTCACCATCTCATTTTTCATCATTGATTGTTGTCCAATTTTGTAGCTTGATAAAGGGGATTACCCCAAAAATTTGCGTACTCTGTTTTGTCCTAATAACCAGCATTCTTTTGAATCTTTTATGTGTTTGGATCTTGACACACATAATCAGCAAAATGGAAATCCCTAACTGGTTCTGGAGAGGCCACTCTCCCTGATGATGAAAACTAAGAAACATGTTTTTAATGTCTAGTCACATTATATTATATACATTACATGAGTAGTACAGTACAAAAAACAAAACTTAATCCAATAGCCTGTTGCAAACATGTTCAACCAGTAGTAAACACAACCAACTCCAGCCAATAAATCAGCCGACAATGACAGTTGACACTTTTCATTGGCTGGAACTGTCAACAGCAAACAATCATGTCCAACCGGATGACAATAACTGAGTATTAACCTCGTCACTGCCCCAGCCTGTACAATTTATGTGCTGAAAAGTGTACGCACATGCCTTACAACTGCAGATTTTCCAGTCCTTATGTACAACAAATCTCCTTTCAATCCTGTGTTTGGATGGAAATCCTTTCACATGCTAAAGTGGGGAAAAAGGGAGGATTTCAAATTTCAAACGGTTATTGGTTGTTTGCTGGTAAAATCATGGCAGAGAACTGGTTCATTCTCACAAAACCTAATTTAAAGTATGAATATTGGCACTCTATCAGTCTATGTACCCACAACCAACAGCAAAAGAATAAGCAAACACACATACACCCCACCCCCCAACCAAAACCTTTTACTTTATGCCACAGCACCTCTGCAAATGTATCCACTGTCCATGGCAGCATAGAGAATGTTATGAAACTTGCCAACATGATCCAGCAACTCCTTCCCTCCATGGCTCTTTACAAAAGCAGTAGGCTTTAAACATGGACAAGGGGTTTCCACTGCAGCATTTAGACAGCTAAGGTAAGCATTTGCCTAGACTCGCCAGTCTCAGCATTACCAGGATGCGTCCTGTTCACTGCATCACAAAATTTGTGTATGATGGCACCGATCCTTTTTCGCATCAGAACTACAACTAGCAGTATACACCCAACTATGGATACTGGAATTCCAACTGTTATGCCAAAGTTTACTGCTTTTTTAGAACCAGGTTTGTCAGGATGACTGTCATTATTCGGAAAAGCAGTGGTTGTGGTTGATGGCACAGGAGTTGTTGGAACTGTTTTAAGTTTTTCACAGAAGAAGTCTGCATCAAACCCATCCTGAAATAGATCCTCGCAACTTTCATTTTTCAGAGAGAAATTGCGAGCTGCTTCAGTACCTGCTTGGCATGGCATTTGTTCACAAAAACAAGGATCTTCATCTGTAAAACCTGAAATAACACTCTTTTGAGGAAGGTCTGAAACCTTGCTTGCATGTGCACAAATTATCTTCATTTCCATCCCCCTTACACAGTTGCTCCTGACCAATGCCACTGCACTTACTCTTTTCAATGGTCCCATACTGGTATGTTATATTCCATGACCTTGTCTCGTGGCCATGGGGTGAAATATATGCAGGCCCAAGCTTTGATAAGTGCAAGACTGGGCCTTTTGATGTGTACGACATTCTTGCAGTGTAGCCTTTTGGGACATCAATGGATTGCAAACATGCCATCATGCTGTACTGATCCCCAGACTTATGTCAGCGGGCCGCACATACCACCAACCATCAGTAAATTGTAACTTCACACTTTCAACATGGATACAAGTCACAGAAAGAAAATATCAGACCTGCCTACCCATAAAAAGCCCCTTCAGGAAACCAGGGCCCAAAAACAGGATTTCTCAGGAAATTTAAGGGTTCTGTCAGGAATGCATCACATTGTCACAAAACTCAATTTTATATCAAGATGTTATTAAAAAAACGCACCCCACTATTGCTGTAAATTGTAATGTACGTTATTAAATGTACAAAACAGCAAATAAAAAATACTAATGCAAATTTAGGGATTTTAAAATTTTACTTCATCATTTTATGCAAAAAACAAAAACAAAACAAAAAAGCATACTTACAAATACAAGAAAAAGATCCACAGAAACATCCAGTCCATCCTCTCTTCACAAAATATACACACCACTGTCCGTGTCAATTGTCATAGTCTTCTTGCACTCCTATCAGCTAATCACTAATCAGACAATTTTACCCCTACTACTGCTTGAAAACATAATAAATTCAACACTTTTAGCACTGTATGTGTATCAGTAACGCTGTATCAGGCAGTTTACTAGTAGACTACAAATTACTGTTCCTGAGTACTGTTTGAATAACAGGCTTGAATCACACTATCCATTGTTTTGACTTGGGGCAAAAGTTCATCAGCATCATGATTGTTTACAGGTACACACTTATAAAAAGTTATATTGTCAAGACCACCTTTAGTATGCATTACACATGTATCCATGCATAATACAGTCACAAACATTTAGTACGTCTAGTTAGAAGAACTATCCTGCTGCTTGAGAGACTGAGTGTAACAGCTTTTCAAGCGCCGAAGAAGTTCATCGGAAAATGTTCTCTTCCACACAGGAGACACATCTGATTTCACAACCAGAAGGGCATCAAGTGTCACTTCCCCCAAGCTTGCGCATTGATCAGTTCTGTTCTTGCGGACACAGCTAAACACACGCTCACAGTGTGCACTGCTGTGTGGGATCGTCAGAACAGAGAGCATGAAGCTGGGGAGGAACTTCAGCAGAACTCTACCATTTTCATCGTTCAGCTCCCCAATAGCTTTCCAGGTTTCATCCAGACGCTCCTTTTTGCATCCTGTGATATCAGTGGCCTGGAAAGTTGCAAATTCTAGTAGAAGGTCTTCTCCCGAGGCACCCAATGGTAGCAGGCATGGAAACCTTTTCAGTAAGTAGTGGAGGGATGAAGACCTGCTGTCGAGCTGTAGTCCAGTATCTGTGATTTCAGCATGAATGAGAACTTCATCCTGAAATGGAAGCTTCTTCTTCAGGTATGTGCAGGCAGCAACAAAGAATGCCTTGGTATCTGCATAAAAATTGGTGACTTTACAGTGTTGGAGACCAACCTTGTCTCCACCGGCGATGTACTTCCGGGCCTCTTCGCCTATCAGCAGATGTTCATCTAGCTTGTGATGATATGGAAGATGAAACTGTACATCCAAAACCGGTACGCCATGGAGAGCAACTGGTCTCAGAAACCTGAGAAACAACAGTCTCAGGAGCTTCAGCAAAATTCTCCTGACGATGTGGATCATTGGCTTCTCTGACTGCAGCTCAATGTTGACTTGCTCGAATAAAGGCAGGGTGCTGGTCAAGAATAGGAGGTACAGTTTTTTCGTTGGTGATTTCAAAAAAGAATACATCCTTTCCAATCTGGCATTACTGCTGGGAGTTGACCTGGCGGCTGAACTGCTGGTAGCTGATTTGGCGGCTGAACTGCTGGCAGGAGACTTGGCGGCTGAACTTCTGGGAGTTGACTTGGCAGCTGAACTGCTGGCAGCAGACTTGGCGGCTGACTTGCTTGGAGCTGACTTGGCGGCTGAACTGCTGGCAGCAGACTTGGCGGCTGACTTGCTTGGAGCTGACTTGGCGGCTGAACTGCTGGCAGCAGACTTGGCAGCTGAATTGCTGGGAGTTGACTTGGTGGCTGTACTGCTGGCAGTTGACTTGGTGGCTGAACTGCTGGCAGCAGACTTGGTGGCTGAACTGCTGGTAGTAGACTTGGGATCATCTGTCTCATGCACTGGACTGTCCAAGAATGTGTATTGCTTTCTGGATGACTTGTCATTTCTCTCCGTCTTGACAAATGAAAGCAGGGGTTCCCAGTTGTCCAGCAGTCTGATGAGGCATTTGTTGAGACTAAGCCATCTTGTGCTGACGTGCTTGATCACCTTGTAAAAAAATATAATCAACCAACAGGCTGGGTTATTGTTTTAATTAAAAATGTTTTTCTAATTTTAAAAAAAAGAAGATACCCACAATTTGCAGAAAGGATTAAGAGAATGGGACACAAAAAAAAACAAAAAAAGACATGACAGGGAAAAAAAAATTGATGGCAGAAGAGAAGGAAGAAACTTTCTAAAAAGAAAGAGGAGACTGATATAGAAGTGAACAACATGACAAAGGCTGGAAACAGGTAATTTGTGTACATGATACAACCCACACCCCTACAATGATACAACAGCCAATAAGCAGCAAGTTTGTTGATGAGCCCATGACCAGTCATTGTATCTTTATTTTGTCTTGAATAAATTGCTTAAACATGAAAGAAAAGAAAAAAATGACAACTGCTGCTAGTGCTACCCCCATCACTCATCACAGGAATATAATATTGCTCACAAATTATCCCCCCCCCCCCCCCCCCCCCAAAAAAAAAACCCCCAGTAAACTCAAAGGGGAAAAAAAGAAGAAAAAAGTTAAAGTGGCACACAACAGAAAGATTTAGCACTTACAGTATCTTTAAAACAAATACTGGAATTACTATATTTGGAAAGTAAGCAGCTCAGTGGGCGAGACAAAACATCCTCCCCCCCCCCCCACTACTGGTACCCCCATCACTCATCACAGAAATATAATATTCCTGACTCCCCCCCCCCCCCCCCTCGGTTATACAACAAAAAGATTTAGCACTCACAGCACCTCTTTAAAACAAATGCTGGAATTACTACTTTTGGAAAGTAGGCAGCAGCACAATGGGCAAAACATTTAAACAAAAACAAATTTATGAAAATAACAAAGTATCTTATTCTTACCTTGGCTTGCTTGACATCATGAAGTAGCTGTGCTTGCTTGAAGTTGTACTGGCGGTTGCTGCTCTTGTCCAGGTAAAAATAAAAGTCTATCAAAATCTCGTCGGCCTTCAGGGGCAAACAAGCAGCACCTTTCTGAGCACCAATATGTATTAAATGGCACACACATCCAGACAGATGGAGATTTGGTTGCTTTCTCTTCATGTACCCAAAAAGTCCCTCATTTCCACCAGTCATTACATTTGCGTTGTCGCACCCTAATGATATACAGTTATCCCAGGGGATCTTGTGCTTTTCAAACTCATCTGCAATGAGATTGAAGATGTTTCTCCCTGTTGCTGGCCCCTCACACTGTCGCACTGACAAAACGTCCGACCTCACGGCTGAGGTTTCGTCGACAGTCCGCACGACAATCGGGAACAGTTTGCTTCCAGCATCGTTACAGCCATCCGTGCTCACTGTGAAAGGTCTGTTTTTCATTCGTTGCACCAAAGTCGTTTTGTTATCTGCAGCAAGTTCTTGTAACATGGCTGTCGCCTTGCTGCGTCCACACTGTAGGCTGCGGGCGATTTCAGAGTCTGGAAACATCTCCTTGAGGGTTTTCGTGAATTTGTCGGCTGCCGACAAAGGCAGATTACTGTCCACGAGGGTTGTCACCAGTAACGCCTCCGCTTTTGTTGTTTTAAGCATAAGCGGAGTTTCCTTCTGCTTAAACATTGAACTGACTGAAGGGCACGTCCTTCGCAATTCTGCATATTCTTTGTGACGCTTGCACGCCACGTGCCTCTTGCAGTCATCGCGCCCGCCATGTCCAATGCTAAAGTCAAGTCGGCAAGTGCAACAGTAGCAGAAGTTTGCACCTTTCGTAGAAGGTTTTAGGACTGGCCAGTCGGTGGTGTAATCATGAAGAAACTTTTGTAAAATCCTTGGCTTCTTGGCGTCTCGGTCTTGTCTAGGCACTTCGCTCGTTCTTTTACTCGCCATCACGTTTCGCGAAATTTTCAAATCCAGCTCAGACGGGAAGCGGGAACGTAAAACGTATGGATCGGCTCATGCAAATAGGATTGCAACTAGCCGAAACGAACTACAGACTTTTTCAGTTGACACTACGCATGCGCAAGGTCATTCGACCTTTACCCAGCAAGTTATGCAAATGCTCTTGGTGCAAGCGAACTCTTACAACTTCAGCGAAGGGGGAACAAAAACAAAAAAACTGGCTGACTCGGCCAGCCAGCGGAAAGTTTGACCGTGTCTCCGGAATGCCGTAGTTCGGGGTGTCTGTCCGGAAATATTACGGAGAGACCGGAAAGGTAGGCAGGTCTGCACATCTAATCATATGATTTGTTTCAAAATGAATCACAATAACAATCAACAACGATAACAAATAAGCCAACTACAAGTCCTAAATGACAGGCACTGAGGTGGTTTGATATACTCACTGCTCCTAAGTAAGACACTTTTCTGAATAACTCATAAATCAACCCTAAATGATACAGGCACTGTGTCTGTAAGTTCAAGAAACTGGACTTGTTTGAGCAAAACCCGTAACTGATGTTTGCTTCATTTTTTAAAAGAACATAACCCATAATTTTTGCTTTAAAAACAAAACACTGCATACGGTAAAAAAAGCAAGTCGGGAGAGAGGAAACAGGAACCAAACAACAGCTGTTTGTGGCATGGAGTCCAGAGAAAACTTCTTATGAACACTATCAGCACCACCAACAGAACGACATTTAAAAACCACACCAGCAAACGTCCATTTCATTCTTTTCTCAAGTAAATTAGTTTAAATACCATTTGAAGACAGCATTTAATACATTTACTGTTTAAACATGCAAAACAATTGGAAGTAACAGTAAAAAGATTAATCCTGTGTAGCCTTAGATAAGAAACAACTATACACTGTCCAGTCTAAACGGTTAGTGAGCTACATAAACCTTGCACACATAGTGACATACAGAAAAAAAGAGAGAAAAAAAGCAACAAGCAAGCAAGAAAGACCAATTTATATATATACAAAACTTAAGATTTTGTCAACAACAATCCCCAAATAAGTGCTTTTTCCTCACACCATGTATGTGTGCACAAATGTGAGGTCCAAAATGAAATACAAGTCACATCGCCATCGGGACAACCAAACTCTGTGCGTATTTCAAAGCTCTTCCCATATATGTAAATCCTTTCTCAAGTCAAATCTCCACCATCAATCCACACACAAACGTAAAACAAAAATGGACAATTATTATTTAAACTCAAGTTTTCAAAGAGTTGGTTGATCTCTTCAGTTTATTACCTTAGTTAAAAAAAAGTTTTAAAAAGCCTATAAGTTTAGGGCATGCTGGTATCACCAACCATTCTGTTTTATCAATATATTTAAAAAAAGAAAGGAATATGTCTATATACAGTAAACAATCTCATATGTCATATCAACAGTTACCTTTTTTAAATGTTATTTTACAGTAAAAAATACATCAATTTTATATTCTAAGTGATATCACCATTCACCCTCAAAAGCCCACTGTCACAAATCAAAACACATCTAATCATATGATTTGTTTCAAAATGAATCACAATAACAATCAACAACGATAACAAATAAGCCAACTACAAGTCCTAAATGACAGGCACTGAGGTGGTTTGATATACTCACTGCTCCTAAATAAGACACTTTTCTGAATGACTCATAAATCAGCCCTAAATGACACAGGCACTGTGTCTGTAAGTTCAAGAAACTGGACTTGTTTGAGCAAAACCCGTAACTGATGTTTGCTTCATTTTTTAAAAGAACATAACCCATAATTTTTGCTTTAAAAACAAAACACTGCATACGGTAAAAAAAGCAAGTCGGGAGAGAGGAAACGGGAACCAAACAACAGCTGTTTGTGGCATGGAGTCCAGAGAAAACTTCTTATGAACACTATCAGCACCACCAACAGAACGACATTTAAAAACCACACCAGCAAACGTCCATTTCATTCTTTTCTCAAGTAAATTAGTTTAAATACCATTTGAAGACAGCATTTAATACATTTAATGTTTAAACATGCAAAACAATTGGAAGGTAAAAAAATTAATCCTGTGTAGCCTTAGACAAGATACAACTATACACTGTACAGTCTAAACAGTTGGTGAGCTACATAAATCTTGCACACATACAGAAGAAAAAGAAAAAGAAAAAAGCAACAAGCAAGCAAGAAAGAACTAAGGTAAGCATTTGCCTAGACTCGCCAGTCTCAGCATTACCAGGACGTGTCCTGTTCACTGCATCACATTTGTGCATGATGGCACTGATCCTTTTTCGCATCAGAATGCCTATAACTACAACTAGCAGTATACACCCAACTATGGATACTGGAATTCCAACTGTTATGTTTCCTGCTTTTTTATGACCAGGTTTGTCAGGATGACTGTCATTATTCGGAAAAGCAGTGGTTGTGGTTGTGGTTGATGGCACAGGAGTTGTTGGAACTGTTTTAAGTTTTTCACAGAAGAAGTCTGCATCAAACCCAGCCTGAAGTAGATCCTCGCTATACAACTATAGATACAACTATACACTGTCCAGTCTTAAACAGTTAGTGAGCTACATAAATCTTGCACACATACAGAAGAAAAAGAAAAAAGCAACAAGCAAGCAAGAAAGACCAATTTATATGTATATTATATACATACAAAACTTAAGATTTTGTCAACAACAATCCCCAAATAAGAAGTGCTCCCCCCCCCCCCCCAGTATGTAAGTGTGTACAAATGTGAGGTCCAAAATGAAATACATGTAATGGAGTGGAGTGGTCAAAGGACAAGACACAGGCAGCGGAGTCAATAAAGTGGAGACCACAGCAGGCGTATGGCAGCAATCAGTTTTTACTTGTTCAGCCGCAGACAGTTTTCAGCACACACACAAAATCCTCACGCTCACGCATAGATAAGAGAACGGCGCGGGCCACAGGGAACACACGCTATCGCTACAGTAAAAACGGCCCTCTGGACCACAAAATGGCTGACAATTGTGTTTCCCTGGCCCGCACAAATACACTTTCCTCTACAATAACTAAACTAATTAAAACATCAAATAAAAGCTACAGTTACCATCTTTTAAACCGTATAAACAAAATGTACACACATGACTTATTTTATTTACACAAAGAGTGGGAAGCGTGGCTTGCGCCTGTCTATATACAGATTCGTACAACTAAATCACAACTAACACAATGTACAAAATATAAATGTCACTAAAACTTACATCGGAATAAAGAGCACGCTCCCACGGTTAAAATGGTACATAACAATTACAATACAACGCTCTGTAAGAGAAGCAAGACAAACTCAAAGACTAGCATTAAAACAATCGGTGCGAACTTTCGCCTGGGGCGCGTAACCTTAGTCGCAGCAGCGCTGATAGTGAGATTAAGTAGTCTATGAATACAACTTAGCTTCTACAGTACACAATACTTAATAAGTTAATTTCAACCCAAAATAAACACTAAACATGAAGTCAGCTAAGTAAAATACTATACGACAACGCATTGATCGACACGGAATTACTTTAATCGAATCAAAACAACATTTCACTACCATTTACTAGTACTAAACAAAGCGCGCCATGCAGACGACGGCTATAAAAGAATGGACCTAGAGAGGCATCGGCTACTATTACTAATTAAGCTCGATCCGGTGTCTGAATAAACGTTAAATAAACATTCTAAGATGCCAAATTATATTATACATAGCTTAGTGCATAAAAAGGACTAGATAGACAAAGAGTAGGTAAACAAACAAGCGGTCAAAATGTTAAGGGAGAAAAACAGATTTGAAAAAGGCGCGCACTGGCAGCTATCGCCGGTCGGCTGTGTGAAGGCCATGTGGCGTTACGCCACACGCCGCGCTTCAAAACAAAAGCGTCGTCTGCTCCGGTTCCCGGGTTACTAAAGTACAGTAATGAAATTGCATTGATCCGTTAAGCGGGGCGGGATTAGTGTAAAACGTACAAAGAGCACTTGCTCACATCCCCCCCTACTCTACCACTACCAGCGTCCTCGCTGAGTAAAAACACCAATCTGTCAGGCGACGTATTTAACGTAACAACCTAGAATGGGCTAAGATCTCCGGCTGAACCGGGAAACAAAATCAATCCTTTGACTAACATATATTTAATATGAGAGTCCGCGATTTCAAATAAGACCAAATCAGAGGCGGCATTATGCCTTAGATCAACAGAGGGTTGTTATTTAAACAATGATCCTCTAATATCTACAACCTACTGAAAAAGGCCTGAGTATGTACTGAAGCAACCGGTCACTGAGTTATCACATTTCACAATCCATTTAGGTCACCAAAAAAATCCGCACTATTTGCCAGTAAAACAGGCAGTTAGACTAGAAGATTTGCATTTAAGCAAAATTCTCCTAAGTACCGTTGTTTCCGACACATTGCACCTACAAAATAGCCAAGATAAAAACATACCATGAACCTAGTAATACAGATGGCATCTGACATAAAAATCATGAACACTGTATAAAATGCAATCACACACATGTCATGTCAACAAAACAGCTAATTTCAAAACACTTACGGTACTGCGCCAGGTAACTTTGCGGTCGGGTTACTGTTGAATAATGTTCTTCTCTGCCAGACGTCGTGAGCGTCTAGGCAGAGGCACAGGTGGTCGCTGGATGACATGTGTCACTACTGGCACAGCAACAGCAGCACGAGCTGGATTCTTCGGTGTTAACACGCATAGTTCATCGTCACTGTCTGACTCAGTCACTGACGTCTGGCCGCGGAGATGGAGACTGCTGGCCGGCGGCGTCGATGGTGTTGGTGGCTAGCCGGGGTCGTCGATGGTGCTGGTGGCTAGCCGGGGTCGTCAGTTGTGGTACCGCGACATCGGTGGTGTTGGTGGCTAGCCGGGGTCGTCGGTGGTGATGGTGGCTAGCCGGGGTCGTCGATGGTGCTGGTGGCTAGCCGGGGTCGTCAGTTGTACCGCGACATCGGTGGTGTTGGTGGCTAGCCGGGGTCGTCGGTGGTGCTGGTGGCTAGCCGGGTCGTCAGTTGTGGTACCCGGCGTCGGTGGTTGGCCATCATCATCAGGGTTGTCTGCTGCGGTCTGGGCCGTGGTCACTCAACCTGCTGTGGTCTCGGGTCGCTCCGCTCATCCTGCTCTCGCAGCGCCAAAGTTGTAATGGAGTGGAGTGGTCAAAGGACAAGACACAGGCAGCGGAGTCAATAAAGTGGAGACCACAGCAGGCGTATGGCAGCAATCAGTTTTTACTTGTTCAGCCGCAGACAGTTTTCAGCACACACACAAAATCCTCACGCTCACGCATAGATAAGAGAACGGCGCGGGCCACAGGGAACACACGCTATCGCTACAGTAAAAACGGCCCTCTGGACCACAAAATGGCTGACAATTGTGTTTCCCTGGCCCGCACAAATACACTTTCCTCTACAATAACTAAACTAATTAAAACATCAAAAACATCAAATAAAAGCTACAGTTACCATCTTTTAAACCGTATAAACAAAATGTACACACATGACTTATTTTATTTACACAAAGAGTGGGAAGCGTGGCTTGTGCCTGTCTATATACAGATTCGTACAACTAAATCACAACTAACACAATGTACAAAATATAAATGTCACTAAAACTTACATCGGAATAAAGAGCACGCTCCCACGGTTAAAATGGTACATAACAATTACAATACAACGCTCTGTAAGAGAAGCAAGACAAACTCAAAGACTAGCATTAAAACAATCGGTGCGAACTTTCGCCTGGGGCGCGTAACCTTAGTCGCAGCAGCGCTGATAGTGAGATTAAGTAGTCTATGAATACAACTTAGCTTCTACAGTACACAATACTTAATAAGTTAATTTCAACCCAAAATAAACACTAAACATGAAGTCAGCTAAGTAAAATACTATACGACAACGCATTGATCGACACGGAATTACTTTAATCGAATCAAAACAACATTTCACTACCATTTACTAGTACTAAACAAAGCGCGCCATGCAGACGACGGCTATAAAAGAATGGACCTAGAGAGGCATCGGCTACTATTACTAATTAAGCTCGATCCGGTGTCTGAATAAACGTTAAATAAACATTCTAAGATGCCAAATTATATTATACATAGCTTAGTGCATAAAAAGGACTAGATAGACAAAGAGTAGGTAAACAAACAAGCGGTCAAAATGTTAAGGGAGAAAAACAGATTTGAAAAAGGCGCGCACTGGCAGCTATCGCCGGTCGGCTGTGTGAAGGCCATGTGGCGTTACGCCACACGCCGCGCTTCAAAACAAAAGCGTCGTCTGCTCCGGTTCCCGGGTTACTAAAGTACAGTAATGAAATTGCATTGATCCGTTAAGCGGGGCGGGATTAGTGTAAAACGTACAAAGAGCACTTGCTCACATCCCCCCCTACTCTACCACTACCAGCGTCCTCGCTGAGTAAAAACACCAATCTGTCAGGCGACGTATTTAACGTAACAACCTAGAATGGGCTAAGATCTCCGGCTGAACCGGGAAACAAAATCAATCCTTTGACTAACATATATTTAATATGAGAGTCCGCGATTTCAAATAAGACCAAATCAGAGGCGGCATTATGCCTTAGATCAACAGAGGGTTGTTATTTAAACAATGATCCTCTAATATCTACAACCTACTGAAAAAGGCCTGAGTATGTACTGAAGCAACCGGTCACTGAGTTATCACATTTCACAATCCATTTAGGTCACCAAAAAAATCCGCACTATTTGCCAGTAAAACAGGCAGTTAGACTAGAAGATTTGCATTTAAGCAAAATTCTCCTAAGTACCGTTGTTTCCGACACATTGCACCTACAAAATAGCCAAGATAAAAACATACCATGAACCTAGTAATACAGATGGCATCTGACATAAAAATCATGAACACTGTATAAAATGCAATCACACACATGTCATGTCAACAAAACAGCTAATTTCAAAACACTTACGGTACTGCGCCAGGTAACTTTGCGGTCGGGTTACTGTTGAATAATGTTCTTCTCTGCCAGACGTCGTGAGCGTCTAGGCAGAGGCACAGGTGGTCGCTGGATGACATGTGTCACTACTGGCACAGCAACAGCAGCACGAGCTGGATTCTTCGGTGTTAACACGCATAGTTCATCGTCACTGTCTGACTCAGTCACTGACGTCTGGCCGCGGAGATGGAGACTGCTGGCCGGCGGCGTCGATGGTGTTGGTGGCTAGCCGGGGTCGTCGATGGTGCTGGTGGCTAGCCGGGGTCGTCAGTTGTGGTACCGCGACATCGGTGGTGTTGGTGGCTAGCCGGGGTCGTCGGTGGTGATGGTGGCTAGCCGGGGTCGTCGATGGTGCTGGTGGCTAGCCGGGGTCGTCAGTTGTACCGCGACATCGGTGGTGTTGGTGGCTAGCCGGGGTCGTCGGTGGTGCTGGTGGCTAGCCGGGTCGTCAGTTGTGGTACCCGGCGTCGGTGGTTGGCCATCATCATCAGGGTTGTCTGCTGCGGTCTGGGCCGTGGTCACTCAACCTGCTGTGGTCTCGGGTCGCTCCGCTCATCCTGCTCTCGCAGCGCCAAAGTTGTAATGGAGTGGAGTGGTCAAAGGACAAGACACAGGCAGCGGAGTCAATAAAGTGGAGACCACAGCAGGCGTATGGCAGCAATCAGTTTTTACTTGTTCAGCCGCAGACAGTTTTCAGCACACACACAAAATCCTCACGCTCACGCATAGATAAGAGAACGGCGCGGGCCACAGGGAACACACGCTATCGCTACAGTAAAAACGGCCCTCTGGACCACAAAATGGCTGACAATTGTGTTTCCCTGGCCCGCACAAATACACTTTCCTCTACAATAACTAAACTAATTAAAACATCAAAAACATCAAATAAAAGCTACAGTTACCATCTTTTAAACCGTATAAACAAAATGTACACACATGACTTATTTTATTTACACAAAGAGTGGGAAGCGTGGCTTGCGCCTGTCTATATACAGATTCGTACAACTAAATCACAACTAACACAATGTACAAAATATAAATGTCACTAAAACTTACATCGGAATAAAGAGCACGCTCCCACGGTTAAAATGGTACATAACAATTACAATACAACGCTCTGTAAGAGAAGCAAGACAAACTCAAAGACTAGCATTAAAACAATCGGTGCGAACTTTCGCCTGGGGCGCGTAACCTTAGTCGCAGCAGCGCTGATAGTGAGATTAAGTAGTCTATGAATACAACTTAGCTTCTACAGTACACAATACTTAATAAGTTAATTTCAACCCAAAATAAACACTAAACATGAAGTCAGCTAAGTAAAATACTATACGACAACGCATTGATCGACACGGAATTACTTTAATCGAATCAAAACAACATTTCACTACCATTTACTAGTACTAAACAAAGCGCGCCATGCAGACGACGGCTATAAAAGAATGGACCTAGAGAGGCATCGGCTACTATTACTAATTAAGCTCGATCCGGTGTCTGAATAAACGTTAAATAAACATTCTAAGATGCCAAATTATATTATACATAGCTTAGTGCATAAAAAGGACTAGATAGACAAAGAGTAGGTAAACAAACAAGCGGTCAAAATGTTAAGGGAGAAAAACAGATTTGAAAAAGGCGCGCACTGGCGGCTATCGCCGGTCGGCTGTGTGAAGGCCATGTGGCGTTACGCCACACGCCGCGCTTCAAAACAAAAGCGTCGTCTGCTCCGGTTCCCGGGTTACTAAAGTACAGTAATGAAATTGCATTGATCCGTTAAGCGGGGCGGGATTAGTGTAAAACGTACAAAGAGCACTTGCTCACATACATGTTACGTACCCCCCCCCCCCCACCCCCCAACAACAAACCAAACACCACAAACAAGTAAAACAAGTTCTTCAAATTGAAAATACATCACAACCGATGTACATTGCATCATTGGTGGTTCCTCACCCTTCAATAAAAAGGAATGAATAATAAAGGAATGTGCAATCAGGCCATCACAGTCTCTTCTTTTCTGTTTGTCCGAGGACAAATAATACACTCTTTTAAAACTGGAAATATTTTATGTAATTTATTGTCCGGGAACTCATCCCTCTCAGACTGCCACAGTTGTAATATATGTTTGTTGGTGTAGCATTCTCAAACAAGATCCAAACACATAAAATGTTCAAAAGCATGCTATTTATTAGGACAAGTGTCTTGGCTCATCATCTCATTTTTCATCATTAACTGTTGTGCACTTTTGTAGCTTGATAAAGGGGATTACCCCAAAAATTTGCGTACTCAGTTTTGTCCTAATAAATAGCATTCTTTTGAATCTTTTATGTGTTTGGATCTTGACACACATAATCAGCAAAATGGAAATCCCTAACTGGTTCTGGAGAGGCCACTCTCCCTGATGATGAAAACTAAGAAACATGTTTTTAATGTCTAGTCACATTATATTATATACATTACATGAGTAGTACAGTACAAAAAACAAAACTTAATCCAATAGCCTGTTGCAAACATGTTCAACCAGTAGTAAACACAACCAACTCCAGCCAATAAATCAGCCGACAATGACAGTTGACACTTTTCATTGGCTGGAACTGTCAACAGCAAACAATCATGTCCAACCAGATGACAATAACCCAGTATTAACCTCGTCACTGCCTCAGCCTGTACAATTTATGTGCTGAAAAGTGTACACACATGCCTTACAACTGCAGATTTTCCAGTCCTTATGTACAACAAATCTCCTTTCAATCCTGTGTTTGGATGGAAATCCTTTCACATGCTAAAGTGGGGAAAAAGGGAGGATTTCAAATTTCAAACGGTTATTGGTTGTTTGCTGGTAAAATCATGGCAGAGAACTGGTTCATTCTCACAAAACCTAATTTAAAGTATGAATATTGGCACTCTATCAGTCTATGTACCCACAACCAACAGCAAAAGAATAAGCAAACACACATACACCCCACCCCCCAACCAAAACCTTTTACTTTATGCCACAGCACCTCTGCAAATGTATCCACTGTCCATAGCAGCATAGAGAATGTTATGAAACTTGCCAACATGATCCAGCAACTCCTTCCCTCCATGGCTCTTTACAAAAGCAGTAGACTTTAAACATGGACAAGGGGTTCCCACTGCAGCATTTAGACAGCTAAGGTAAGCATTTGCCTAGACTCGCCAGTCTCAGCATTACCAGGACGTGTCCTGTTCACTGCATCACAACATTTGTGTACGATGGCACTGATCCTGTTTCACATCAGAATGCCTACAACCAGCAGTATACACCCAACTATGGATACTGGAATTCCAGCTGTTATGCCAAAGTTTACTGCTTTTTTAGAACCAGGTTTGTCAGGATGACTGTCATTATTCGGAAAAGCAGTGGTTGTGGTTGATGGCACAGGAGTTGTTGGAACTGTTTTAAGTTTTTCACAGAAGAAGTCTGCATCAAACCCAGCCTGAAATAGATCCTCGCAACTTTCATTTTTCAGAGAGAAATTGCGAGCTGCTTCAGTACCCTCTTTGCATTTCATTTGTGCACAATGACAATGATCTTCATCGGTAAAACCTGAGTAACACTCCTCTGAGGAAGGTATGAAACCTAGCTGGCATGTGCACAAATTATCTTCATTTCCGTCCCCCTTACACAGTTGCTCCTGACCAATGCCACTGCACTTACTCTTTTCAATGGTCCCATACTGGTATGTTATATTCCATGACCTTGTCTCGTGGCCATGGGGTGAAATATATGCAGGCCCAAGCTTTGATAAGTGCAAGACTGGGCCTTTTGATGTGTACGACATTGTTGCAGTGTAGCCTTTTGGGACAACAATGGATTGCAAACATGCCATCATGCTATACTGATCCCCAGACTTGTTGTAGTTCGTCTGGCAGTGGAAGTCCATACCTGGGTAACCACCACAGCAAGTCCGATTCAAACGCTGGTACTGGGCCTCATAACCCAAGTGTAAGTGCATAGGGCAGTCATTGCCATCACGACTAAACAACTTATAGCAAGCTTCTGGCAGAGCTTGCGGCGGTTTCAACAGTGCAGTTGCTGACACTTGAGCAGGCAACATCAGCAAATGTACACAGACGACAAGAATCATGTCAGTGAATCCCATGCCGTGTCCCTTGGTGGGTGCATCTACAGTCATGCTGTGTCCTTCAGTGGGTGCATCATCTAGTCATGCTGTATCCCTCAGTGGGTGCGTCATCTACAGTCATGCTGTGTCCCTCAGTGGGTGTATCATCTCCAGTCATGCTGTATTCCTCAGTGGGTGCGTCATCTACAGTCATGCTGTGTCCCTCAGTGGGTGTATCATCTCCAGTCATGCTGTATCCCTCAGTGGGTGCGTCATCTACAGTCATGCTGTGTCCCTCAGTGGGTGTATCATCTCCAGTCATGCTGTATCCCTCAGTGGGTGCGTCATCTACAGTCATGCTGTATCCCTCAGTGGGTGTATCATCTCCAGTCATGCTGTATCCCTCAGTGGGTGCGTCATCTACATCCATGCTGTATCCCTCAGTGGGTGCATCATCTTCTACAGTCATGCTGTATCCCTCAGTGGGTGCATCATCTACAGTCATGCTGTATCCCTCAGTGGGTGCGTCATCTACAGTCATGCTGTATCCCTCAGTGGGTGCATCATCTTCTACAGTCATGCTGTGTCCCTCAGTGGGTGTATCATCTCCAGTCATGCTGTATCCCTCAGTGGGTGCGTCATCTACAGTCATGCTGTGTCCCTCAGTGGGTGTATCATCTCCAGTCATGCTGTATCCCTCAGTGGGTGCATCATCTACAGTCATGCTGTATCCCTCAGTGGGTGTATCATCTCCAGTCATGCTGTATCCCTCAGTGGGTGCGTCATCTACAGTCATGCTGTATCCCTCAGTGGGTGCATCATCTTCTACAGTCATGCTGTATCCCTCAGTGGGTGCATCATCTACAGTCATGCTGTATCCCTCAGTGGGTGCGTCATCTACAGTCATGCTGTGTCCCTCAGTGGGTGTATCATCTCCAGTCATGCTGTATCCCTCAGTGGGTGCGTCATCTACAATCATGCTGTGTCCCTCAGTGGGTGTATCATCTCCAGTCATGCTGTATCCCTCAGTGGGTGCGTCATCTACAGTCATGCTGTGTCCCTCAGTGGGTGTATCATCTCCAGTCATGCTGTATCCCTCAGTGGGTGCGTCATCTACAGTCATGCTGTATCCCTCAGTGGGTGTATCATCTCCAGTCATGCTGTATCCCTCAGTGGGTGCGTCATCTACAGTCATGCTGTATCCCTCGGTGGGTGCATCATCTTCTACAGTCATGCTGTATCCCTCAGTGGGTGCATCATCTACAGTCATGCTGTATCCCTCAGTGTGTGTATCATCTCCAGTCATGCTGTATCCCTCAGTGGGTGCGTCATCTACAGTCATGCTGTATCCCTCAGTGGGTGCGTCATCTACAATCATGCTGTGTCCCTCAGTGGGTGTATCATCTCCAGTCATGCTGTATCCCTCAGTGGGTGCGTCATCTACAGTCATGCTGTGTCACTCAGTGGGTGTATCATCTACAGTCATGCTGTATCCCTCAGTGGGTGCGTCATCTACAATCATGCTGTGTCCCTCAGTGGGTGTATCATCTCCAGTCATGCTGTATCCCTCAGTGGGTGCGTCATCTACAGTCATGCTGTGTCCCTCAGTGGGTGTATCATCTCCAGTCATGCTGTATCCCTCAGTGGGTGCGTCATCTACAGTCATGCTGTATCCCTCAGTGGGTGTATCATCTCCAGTCATGCTGTATCCCTCAGTGGGTGCGTCATCTACAGTCATGCTGTATCCCTCGGTGGGTGCATCATCTTCTACAGTCATGCTGTATCCCTCACTGGGTGCATCATCTACAGTCATGCTGTATCCCTCAGTGGGTGTATCATCTCCAGTCATGCTGTATCCCTCAGTGGGTGCATCATCTACAGTCATGCTGTATCCCTCAGTGGGTGCATCATCTACAGTCATGCTGTATCCCTCAGTGGGTGCATCATCTTCTACAGTCATGCTGTGTCCCTCAGTGGGTGTATCATCTCCAGTCATGCTGTATCCCTCAGTGGGTGCGTCATCTACAGTCATGCTGTATCCCTCAGTGGGTGTATCATCTCCAGTCATGCTGTATCCCTCAGTGGGTGCGTCATCTACAGTCATGCTGTGTCCCTCAGTGGGTGTATCATCTCCAGTCATGCTGTATCCCTCAGTGGGTGCGTCATCTACAGTCATGCTGTGTCCCTCAGTGGGTGTATCATCTCCAGTCATGCTGTATCCCTCAGTGGGTGCGTCATCTACAGTCATGCTGTGTCCCTCAGTGGGTGTATCATCTCCAGTCACGCTGTATCCCTCAGTGGGTGCGTCATCTACAGTCATGCTGTATCCCTCAGTGGGTGTATCATCTCCAGTCATGCTGTATCCCTCAGTGGGTGCGTCATCTACAGTCATGCTGTATCCCTCAGTGGGTGCATCATCTCCTACAGTCATGCTGTATCCCTCAGTGGGTGCATCATTGGTTGTATGCTTTATTTCCAAATCAGTTGTGTAATACTGTATGTCGGGGACCACTTTCTCTGAGTTGCTACAAACAAGTAGGCCTTCACGTTTAATCAAACCCATTTTGTCCTTCTGGACACTACTTTTCACTTGGCAGTCAGTGTCAGTCATATTGTTTGTCAACTGACTGCCAGTGTCAGTCATGTTGTTTTCATGCAGGGTGTCAGTCATATTGTTATCATGCACAACCATGTCTGAACTAACTGCCAAAGGGTGTCCAGAAATGGATCCATCATCAACAGTCATCTTCCATGTAAATTTGGCTCTATTATCAGCATTTACACTGTGACTGAAAATCGCGCTGTGTACATCTTCAGTACAAATTGTAGGAATTTTACTGTCACTGTCAGGACACTCAGCTTCATGAACATCAGTTTGTTCTTTTACAACTGGGGACTGTTTTACCTTGGTATAGTCACTTGCAGTCACACTCTCGTTTTTCTTGGCTGTATCCACTTCAGGAATGCCACTGGAATCTTTGAGTATGCTGTAAGTGTTACAAGTGTTTACAGTTTCAATCTCAGAAGATGAAACTGCTTTCCTCTGGTTCATATCTCTGAGGTCATTGTCATTGGACCTTTCTCTGAAAAGCAGTTCACTGGACCTTTCTATGTTACTCAAACTCCGTAACTTTGCCTGATGTGGCCCTCTCCTTTCAGTTTCCATTTTAAATTAAAACAATGGTGTACTCAATGCACTTTGTTTCACAAGGATGAAGGATGTAAGAAAAGAGAGAAGGAAAATATCAAAACATGCAATATATATATATATTCTCACGCACACTGTTCAGTCAGTTCATAAAAGACTGCGGTGGTCAATGTCACTGCAAGTGCAAGGAAGGAGTCTAGCAAATTACCAGTGCATCTGGCAACCTGGACACATGAATACCAGTCCTCTTCTCAGTCTGCAGCACTTGACACAATTCATGCCATAAGCCAGTCACAGTGTGAGTGCTGGGATGGTACGACTCCGCGCAGCAATGGACATTCCAAAGTTATCTCCCATCTGCATGGCTGGAAAAAGAAGAAGAGAACATAAGATGCAGGTATGGTTTATTACAGATACAATAATTTTTTACTGCTCATAGGCTGTTAAGCTTCTTTTTTTATGAACTGAAACTATGTCTAATGTGTGACAGATACCACAACTGCTGGTATGAATCAGAAAGCTATTACTTACCCACCAAATTTGATTCTTTTTTGCGCAGGCCCAGCACTTGATACAATTCATTCCATAAGCCAGTCACAGAGTGAGTGCTGGGATGGTACGACTCCGAGCAGCAATGGACAGTCCAAAGTTATCTCCCATCTGCATGGCTGGAAAAGAAGAAGAAACAGAACATAAGAATTAAGATGCAGGTATGGTTTATTACACATATAATAATTTGTTACTGGTCATAGGCTGTTAAACTTCTTTATATGAACTGAAACTATGTCTAATGTGTGACAGATGCAACTGCTGGTATGAATCAGAAAGCTATTACTTACCCACATACTAAAAGTGAATACTAAATAATTTAAAAGATCACACTTTTTCACAGAGAGTTAGATATTAGAAGGAAGGTAGTAATGGTAGTGCATGCGTCTCAAGCATATTATAGTGAGTGAAGTGCTATCAGCAGAGGTCAGCCACTGCCCAGCAATCCTGGTGTTTGACTTTGAGGCAAGGGACAAACTTGTCTCACACGTCTCCTTCTTCTTGGTGTTTTTGTGCACTGGATGAATCATCTCAAAATACTCTTCTGTAGGGGATTTGACCTACTGATCAGCCAGTCACACTTTTTAAACAGAAAGCAAGCCTGCCAGTGCCACTGTCATTCACATGCACTACAGGCTTCCATTTTAGTGAAGGGTGAAATGACAAAGTTGATCCCAAAACTAAAACAAAACCACCAAAAGTAACTCAGGGATGCATGCATTAGTGCATGTTTTATGCACATTTTACTATTTTATGCAGGTTAGAATGCCACATACACTTCTTCTTTTTTTTTTTAAGACTGTGATACATCATGTATATAATATGCAAAAATCAAAGGGATAGTTTCCTGACTAGCCACCAACAGGAATAAATTAGGAAGGATTACAGTCACAGCAGTGCTCACATCTTGCTGTGCTTGAACTGTCTCCCTCTTTGCAGAAGTAGAATCTGTCATGACATGAAAACAGCAACATTATTTTGTCATTAGCTTTACGACTAATGATTAGCTCTACAACTAACTGTGCAACAGAAAGAGACCACGCTGGGTTGTGTTTGCAGGAACCAAACTTCATTCTTTCTTGCGCATGCCCAGCGCTTACAAATACAAGCTTCCACCGCAGGGGCGTCATCTGCTACGATGACCATCAACTACGATAGCAACAGCTTATCGTGACATCCTCCTTTCTTTGGAGTGAAACATACAACTGAATCATCTGACTGCAAAGCTTTCTGGAACTCAAAATAGAGTCGTGGACTAGCTATGTCTAACTTTGACTAGTTCTACGCACACATTGACTAGATTGACACATCCACTGTGAGTAGCTACACGCACGCGCATGCTGGATGGTGTTACTTTTGAAGAAATGAATACAGGATACCGTCCACAGCTGAAGAAATGAATACAGGATACCATCCACAGCTGAAGCACACACACAAAATCCTACACTGTCGAGACAGCCACTGGAGGCAACTTCAGGTGCAATCGCAGCAAACACCTGTCTCCAGACTGGACCTGTCACACTCCATGATGCAGCACTGGAACCAGATCCACTTTCACCGCCAGATGACGGCACTGATCCAGTGATGACAGCAGTCCCAGTGCAGAGTGTCCCTGACCCAGGTGGGACATACTGCGCATGCTGCGGCAGGAGCATCAAGAAGCCTGAGCGGTTTCGTGAGCAGTAGTGTGTGTGTGTACTCCATTGCTGTCTTCAGGTTCAGGTCTTTCGGTGTCTCTTTACGTATCTGGCTCAGATGCAGGCCATGACGATGTGATTTCGTTGACATGGTCTTGAACATCCTGTTGTAGATTGTTGCCACTCTCCCTGTTCAACGGACTTCAGGACAGGGCGTCAGCGACCACGTCCTTGCCTGGTGCATACTCTGCTGTCACGTTGTATCGCTTCAGTTGCATTAAGAGACGCTGGCACCTCAGGGGAGTCTCCTGTAGATCCTTGGTGTTGATGAGTGCAACAAGTGGTCTGTGGTCAGTCAGTGCAGTGAACGACCCTAAGCTCACCAGGTACCACTCAAACTTCTCACAAGCCCAAACCATGGCCAGGCATTCCTTCTCAATCTGGGCATACCCCTTTTCTGCTGGATGTGGCCCAAGAAGCTGATCTCTTCTTTGCGGAACTCACGTTTCTCTCGGTTACGTTTTAGTCCAGTTTGAGCAAGACGGTTGAGTGCCTGGTCAAGACGCCTGCCATGCTCTTCCATGCCATCGGCATGAACGAGTATGTCATCCATATAGCATTCAGCTCCCTCAATGTCACCGAGAACGTTCTCCACTGTTCTCTGGAACACTTCGGGAGCCAATGAGATTCCGAAGGGCAGGCGGTGAAAGAAGTACCGGCCAAACGGTGTCATGAATGTGGTCAGCTTTGCTGTCATCCAGCGGGAGTTGCCAGAAGCCCGATGTTGCGTCCAGCTTCGTGAAGACTGTGGAACCTTTGAGTTTGTGCATGACGTCTTCGAGGGTCGGGAGCATGTATCTCTCTCTCTCTTTACTGCTTGGTTCAGTTTCTTCAGGTCTACGCAGATGCATACTCCACCTCCCTTCTTCATCACTGGCACCATCAGTGCACACCAATCAGTTGGTTCTGTGATGCACTTGATGACACCATTCTCCTCCATGTGTTGGAGCTCTTGCTCCACCTTCGGGAGTAGAGGAAGTGGTATCCTCTGTGCAGTCTAGATGCTGTAGGGTGTGGCGTCATCCATCAGACGGATCTTGATGGGATCACACTGTACAGGTTGCCCGACTTTGCTGAATGCAAAATCATTGATATTGTCCAGACGCTTAACCAGCCCTAAGCGTAAGGCTGCATTCCTGCTGAGGAGGTTGTCGCAGTTGTTCAGGACAAATACTCTGAAGGGGACGGTCTGCTGATTACCAATGTCGATGTA
The DNA here is from genome assembly GCA_963584105.1 of Alviniconcha strummeri. NCBI lineage: Eukaryota > Metazoa > Mollusca > Gastropoda > Provannidae > Alviniconcha > Alviniconcha strummeri. The sequence continues at coordinate 20,628,232 of OY757551.1, forward strand.
GGTGGTGAACATCCCCAGGTATGGTAGAGTACCTCCAGGACTGCGTAGGGTGGCGTCTGCTTGTCTCAGTCTTGGTCTGGGTTGAAGGCTGTCTTACACCTCTTTAGAAATGACAGAGATGTCTGTCCCAGTGTCAATCTTAAAAGCAACAGTGTGCCCATTCATTGTCAGCTTCGTGCGCCATGGTGGTTCCTCGCCAAGCTGGTCAATGCTGCCCAGGAAGTATGTCGGTGACTTGGGTCGGTTCACCGGGTTAGCTGGGCGTATCTCGTTGATCACTGAGACATTGTTGACTTTCTTTGAAGAGCGGCATACTCGTTCAAAGTGGTTGGGTTTTCCGCAGGCCCTACATTTCTTCCCCTTAGCTGGACACGTGGCCCCTCTGTTGTGATGGTGTCCACAGTTGGTGCATGCTCTGTCGTCATTTCCTCCTTTGTATGAATTGTAGTCAGGTTTCTTGGTCCTGGCCCCACCTCTTGGTCCGTGGTCGCTTGCTGTGGTGCACTAGAGCCGGAAGGGCGGTGAGTGACTGCATCAACACTGGTGCTGCTGTCATGCCTCTGCTCGCTCAGCTGGTGTTTCACGAGTTGAAACTGATGAGCCTGTTGCACTGCATCTTTTAATGCGAGGTTTGCCTTTAGTTGCAGCTTCTCCGACAGTTCACGGTCGCACATCCCAAGAACCAGTCTGTCTTGAATGCTTTCTTCCCTGTTTGGAAAGTGTGCATGTTTGGAAAGCTCATACAACTTCCTGATGTATGTCTCTATGTTTTCATCAGGCAGCTGTGCGCGAGAATAGAAGAGTGCTCGCTCATGCAGTACGTTCACCCTGGGTACAAACTGTTCATTTTCTCACAAGCTAAACACCATAAAAAACTCATAAAACAATGCATAAGTATGTTCATTATTCTTTTGTATTTCAGAAAAGTAATACAAGCAGTAAAGCAAACTGATATCTGCAGAATCACATAATATTTCGTACTTTGGTGTCACACGTCATGACATATGACACTTCATAAAAGTTGCGTGGTTCACTTACAAATACTAGAATTAAGAACCTGACAAAACTTTACTTGAGCAACACATAAAATTAACCTTTTAAGCATACATACACATGTATTTACAGTCTTCTTGTACCGTTTGAGAAAAATGAAAATGTTGCATTCCCCAAATAGTCTTTCACCAACCAGCTAAGGAATGCCCTCCTCCCCTCCACATTCCCAGGATGGACATTTTCGCCAACAACCAATCAAAACACAATAAAAAAGAAAAAGAAAAAAGAACTGGAATTCAGAACAATGTGGTACAACCAAATGTAAATGAAGTCAAGTAATGACAAAGATTTTCTTTCACAACACCGTTATCCAATGTCCTGCAATTGCTTCCTTACATGGTTATAATTTATATATATACAAAAGGGAGAGGAAAAGAAGAGGGTAATGCATGATTATGATAGTTGTTAAAAAAAATAAAAATAAAAAAAGGAGAGAGAGAGAGAGAGAGAGAGAGAGAGAGAGAGAGAGAGAGAGAGAGAGAGAGAGAAGAAATAAGGATACGAAAAAAAGATCTAAAAAAGAAAAGACACTGCATCTAATAAAAGATACTCTGCACCTAATAATATTCTAAGGAGAAGTAACAGTAACACATTTCAGTTTTATAATAATAAAGGGGATTTTTACAGCACCCATCTTCTGCACAAGGTGGGAACACAGGGCGCTTTACAATGAATAACACTAACAGTAACACACACATCAGATGGGGGAATAGGCACGTCTGTGAAAAAGACAGTTTAGAAATACTGAACAGGTGTGTCTTATGAGTGACTTTCAAAGAGCAAGCAGAGGTATTGACTGATTGATTAAACTTTATATCTGAATCATTCAGTGAATGGCAAAAATTATAAGCAAAAAATGCCAACTTACATATCTGTCGTTGCTACAGTATTACTAATAAGTAATATTAATAATGAAGACATTCATGGTGAAATATTATGATAGAAGGCTATAGACAAATACAGCATCAATAACAACATATAAAACAAGACAGTGACTGCAACAGAAATGAAAAAGATAATGGTAAAAAGAACTGGAGGGAAGAAATCAAGAATTAAAAAACTAAAAGTAAAACAAACCAAAAACACTTTGGGTAATTTACAGAGGGGAAAGGGACGGATAAAACTAAGCTTAAGAAAATGACAATAGTAACCGCCCGCGGCCATCCTTTTCCCCCATTAAGTTGACCTGCACCATCTGCAATGCTGTGTCAACAACCTCAGCCTGGACAATGCAGACATGTTGTTTAAATAGCACAGAATAAAACGTCAGCTTTGAGTCTCTCTCGAAATCATCAGCATTTCTCCATTGCCACATTGGTCAAAGCCTTCTTCACCAAATCGTCCATCTTCTTACCATGAACCCTGCATAATTTATGTTGGTTTTTAATTATTAGTATCACAGAAACTTTATAATTTTTCATCTGTTCTTACTCTTACTCTAGTGGAATCCATATGGGAAGTATCTGGGATCCACATGGGAAGTATATGGGACCCACATGGGAAACATGTGTAATGTATCTGAGAAAGACGTGGGTCCCATATTGAATCCCAGATAAATCCCATATATATGGGACCCATTCAAAACCCATTTTCATTCCCTATATGGATCCCACATGGGTATCCCATATGGGGCCTATATTCCAGCCCACATGGATCCTATATGGGACCTATATACACATGTTGTCTGGGCTTACTCTTAGTCAAAATGTCAAATATTTTCCCTTTATTCACCGAGGAAAACTTCGGAGGGTTGATCATCATTATGACAAAAGCCTGCAAAGGTTGCACATTTCTATGACAAAAAGAACAAGTTTCGTACGTCTCTCTGACTAAAACTGACTTTTAGTCACAGTAAGATCAGGAAGTCCTCCTTTCGATTACATGCTTTGTACTGTAGCGGGAGAGCTGTGCAAGCTAGCTCGAGTTACGGGCCCTGAGTTCCCCCACCCCTTCTCTCCAGTTGGACGCTGCCTGCCCGCGACTGGCTGGTGCCGCGCGGTGCGGTATAAAAGACAGTGCCTGCCCGGTTTCTGTACATAGTTCAGGAGCTGTGTGAGAGTCGAGGTGGACGTCCTGGGCTGTCCGTCCTAACGAGCCTTCTGGTTTCCGTGGACGTAAAGCTTTATTGAACCGTGCTTCGGCATTGGTCACAACTTGTCCCTAATATGTCAACTGACATCTGAGGACACTAAGCAACACTTCAACCAACCAACAAAAGGTTTCTGTACCATGTGCTGAAAAGTGCTGGTCAACCCCTACCCCTCGAGTCTACACGCTGAAAAGTGTGTTACTCTCGGCCCTTAGTTAGAGGACTTGGTGCTGAAAAGTGCTAGTCCAACCCCTATCCCCCTGAGTTTACATGCTGAAAAGTGTGTAGCTCTTCCCTTAGCCTATATTAAGAGACCTGTGCTGCAAAGTGCGGGCACGCATGTTTAGTAATTAAGAGACCTGTGCTGCAAAGTGCGGGCACGCATGTTTAGTAATTAAGAGACCTGTGCTGCAAAGTGCGGGCACGCATGTTTAGTAATTAAGAGACCTGTGCTGCAAAGTGTGGGCACGCATGTTTAGTAATTAAGAGACCCGTGCTGCAAAGTGTGGGCACACATGTTTAGTAATTAAGAGACCCGTGCTGCAAAGTGTGGGCACGCATGTTTAGTAATTAAGAGACCTGTGCTGCAAAGTGCGGGCACGCATGTTTAGTTATTAGAAGACTTGTGCTGCAAAGTGCAAGCGTTAGTTAAGTTTATGTATGTTTGTCTTCCTGTGCTGCAAAGTGCAAATATTGGTTAAGTCAGTGCAAGGGTGCAACTTACTTTTGTAGGTAATTGGTGCTGTCCGAGGTGGATCCTTTCCACACCTTGTTTGGACTGGCAGGACTTTCGTTGCTAGGCGACTCGTCAGTGCAGCCAGTCAACCCCGTCTACTGCATGCCGGAGAGCATCATTCGTCGGTTGAAGCTGTCCATGTCTGATGTTGCCGACAACTCCTGATGAGTGATTGTATCTGTGTACAGGCTATGTCTGTGGAGTTGTTGGGCCAGGTCTGGCTTGGAGCAGATGTTTTGTTGTCTGAGAGCCTTGCGCGGGCATGTGCTTGTTGGGCTCACAGGAGATGGGGGTAGCTTTTCAGAAGTGAAAACTTATTGACAGGATGATCAGATTTACTCAGGCTAAAAGTCTTTAATCTGGTCTTTGCCAGCCTAATAAGCTATTCTGGCTTAACTTTCAACACTGAGGTCACTGCTTGGGTCGGCAAAACTCAAAGAAACTTCCTGTCTTGCTGGGTGGAGTCCAGCCTGCTCTTGAAAGCTTGTCTGTTGAAGACCGCTGCCTAAAAGTAAACGCAAAGCAGCAAGCAGCAAAGGTGGAATTTGATTTTGTCATAATTATTGAAACATAACCCATGTAGCTGTGGTTATCTTCAGCGCATGAGCTAAATCATCCTACAGCAGATACGTACATATGACGGAGTGATGACAGGTCCCTGAACTGAATGTATGCTTATGGATGAGTTACTGGGGGCACCTCTTTGCAAACTCTTGTCTCAATGATGAAGTGGTAGGTGAGAGAATGGGGTCAAGCTCTAACCATACACCAGACCAGGCTTGTCGTACTATCATTAGAACTGGTGGTTATAATGGGCTCAGCTGTTTGTGCATTTACAAAAGTTACAGCAGTGTCCTTTTCGTTTCAGAAGATGCAGCGGTATTAAAGTCAATTCACCAGTGTAATTATACCATGTGGTTACCAAGGTGCAACTTAAGCAGGGTCCGCAAACACTTTTCAGAACCAGTGTACAGTAAATGCAGCGTCGTGAAAAAACACACACGTACAACCAAACATGACGCTAAACACACTGACAGCAATTTTTAAAGGACAGTCCTGCACTTATCTACTTGAAATTCTGCCTCTTGTGCCTGCTGCAGAAATCTGTGCAAGCCCAACAGAACACACTGCTGCTTTTGGGATTCTACCCTTGTGAAGTTGAAACGTCCAGTTTGTATTTATAATCCTTTGTCACACAGAAATTGTCCTGTTTGTATTTAAAATCCATGTCAAGTGGAGATTTCCTTCTTTTGGGGGGGATGGGGGGGGGGGGGGGGGGATGTATTTGACTTTCAAGATCCCCTGACAGATTAAACTTGTCTTGTCCTGTTTGTGTTTAAGACCCTTTGTCCAGTGGAAATTATTTGTAAGATTCACTGGCAAATGGAGATTGTCTTATGTTCCACAAAAATCTGAAACAGCTTAGCCCCAAAAAGATAAGTGTCTCTCTCATTTTTCACCATTTTCAACCGTTTAACTGTTGTTTAAGTGTTATTTTGTGGCTTGACAAAGGGGATTTCCCCCAAAATATGCATATTGTGTGTCCGTGTCATGAATAAATAAGCGTTCTTTTGAACCTTTTTGTGTTTGGATCTTTTATGTTCCAGTATTTTCCTGATATAACCATCATGGTTGACTGGGCATTAAAAATCAGTTATCAGTCTATTTCTGCGTTCAGGTCTTGTATTTAGGATCCTTTGTGAAGTGGGAATTGTCTGTGGTAGTGTATAAGATCCCTGGTAAGTTGAAATTGTACACATTCTGTAAATTGTGTTCTGCTTCCTTTTTATTTAAAGTCTTTTCACATAAATGGCATCAGACTGATCTAACAATTATTAAGATAATAACATATCCAAAAAAACAAAAGTCTTTTCTTTCCTTCTTTTTTTAAACCACGTTTGAATATACACTTCTTTGCAGTAGCAAACACACACACGCAACACAAAAGCGTGCATGCACATGTGCACACACACACATTTGCATCCATGCACAGTTACTTTCACCTGATCTGTATCTGTAGTCACACATACTAACACATGTGTACACACTAAATGGCATATACTTGCAGAATAATACTTGAAAATTGTGTGTTGGTGTTTAGGGTCTCCTGGTGAGTGGAAATTTTACACTTTCCGTAAATTGTCTGCATTAGCGTACATTAATATGTGTATGGGTCAAGTGAGCTTACCATTTTAATTTGTCTGTTTTGGGCTAATTTAAGTAGTTTATAATTTATATGTTAATTTATTGATATGTAGCTTGATGCTTTACATTTGATGATGAACAGAACTGTTTTGTGCAATGCTAAGAGCTCTTCAAATTGCTGTTTAGGTGCTTTATAAATAAAAGAATTTGTTGTTGTGATTAATTGTCTGTGTGTATGATCCCTTGTAAAGTGGAATTTGTCTGTGTGTAAGATCCCCTGTAAAGTGGAATTTGTGTGTAAGATCCCTTGTAAAGTGGAATTTGTGTGTAAGATCCCTTGTAAAGTGGAATTTGTCTGTGTGTATGATCCCTTGTAAAGTGGAATTTGTGTGTAAGATCCCTTGTAAAGTGGAATTTGTCTGTGTGTAAGATCCCTTGTAAAGTGGAATTTGTCTGCGTGAGATCCTGAGGTAGGTGGACATTTTTCTCATGACCTGTGCACATGTTCCAGTGGTCAGCGCTCTATCTCTTACCAGGCTCCGGTTATCTGGACCCAGTTCCCTGTTTCTGTCTGTCATTCTACCTCTGTCAGTGGTTTTAAATCTTTCGTGAAAACCTTTCTCTTTTCAAAACGCTTTTTTCAGTCCCATTGCCCTGATATACCAGTGTGTGTGTGTGTGTTGAATCTTGAAAACATGTACATTTAAAGAATGCTGTAGGTACCCATCACTATTATTATCATTTAAATGCCTTTGTTGAGTCAAAAGCATGTGTATGTAAGATCCCCTGTCGGATGCAGAGTGCTTGCATAAGATCCAGCCTGGGCAGGTGGTAAATTGTCTTGTCCTGTGCTTGTATTTGAGAGCCTCTGTCAGGCGGAAATTGTCTGCACAAGATCCCTGGGCAGGTGGAAAATTGTCTTGTTCTGTGCTTGAATTTAAGGTCCTTCATCAGGTCAAGTGGTAAATTGTCTGTGTAAGATCCCCTGCAAGGTGGAAATTGTCTATGTGTAAGATGCTTGTATTTAAGAGCCTATGTTGCATGGAAATTGTCAGTGTATAAGATCTCCCGTCAGGTGCAGTTGTCTTGATAAGATCCCTAGGCAGATGGACAGTGTAATATGTCCTACGTTGGTATTCAAGATTCTGTGTGAAGTGGAGGTTCTTGTATTTTGCTTTAAGACCCTTGTCCTTTGGAAATTGTCTGTGTATGAGATCCATGGCAGGTGTGCACTGTATGATTATGTCCTATGCTTGTAGACAAGATTCCCTGTCAGATAGGAGTTGTTGTGTTTGTGTTTAAGACTTGTCGTGTAAATTGTCTTTCTACACACACACACATATATATATACAATCTCCTGGCATATCGACTGTGTACATGGCTGTAAGTGTGGGGCAAGTACCCTGACACCTTGGTAACTTTTTGTGAAGTTCATCAGCAGCATGGCATTGTCGGTGACTGGGTAGACTAGATTTAGCTCCCCTGAGCTAGACTTCCCTTATTTTCTCTTTCCTTGTGAAAATCCCCTCCCCCCCCCCCCCCCCCCACATGAAGTAGCACACTACTACAGAGCCTCCTCATTGTAATCTGTTCAGTCAGAACTACCCCTGATGTCGTTAATGGCTATGCAGTTGCATGGCCTTGTCAGTGACTGGGTGGACTAGATTTAGCTCCCCTTGTTTTCTCTATCCTTGTGAAAATCCCACCCCAAATGAAGTAGCACACTACTACAGAGCCTCCTCATTGTAATCTGTTCAGTCAGAATACCCCTGATGTCATTAATGGCTCTGCTGTTGCATGGCCTTGTCAGTGACTGGGTAGACTAGATTTAGCTCCCCTGAACAAGACCCCTTATTTTTCTCCATCCCTGGGAAAATTCCCCCAGGAGTAGCACTCTACTACCAAGCCTCCTCACTGTTCAGTGCTACCTCTGAAGTCACAATGCAGCTGTCCATGTGACAGGAGACAAAAAAATCTACAAGTCCTCATCGATGTGCGGGGAAACAGGATGACAAAAGGGGAATTTTGACGCTGGTTTTCCAATAACGGGATGAATGAATAAAGCATCCTGTAAATCAGTTGTGTATGCAAAATCTGACTTAGCGCTTGGTGAACCTTTGTGTTTTAAAGGTGGATTGAAAATAGTAATCAGAGCAGAAACTGTAAATAATTATGTAAGCAGTGTAGGCTTGATTACTAGTTAAGGCCTGTTTATTTTATTTTGGCTTACTCTCCCCATCTCTTATCATGTCAGTATTCTGCGTTTTACCAGTTGTAAAATGATGAAACTTTCTGCAGGTATTTTCTTTCAAGTGTCTTGATTGAGTTTTCAGTTTAATTAATATGGTCTCAAATAAATGTGATCGTAGATTGCAAATTTCTTTCTTTTGAAAGAAATGTATTCGTCTTAATCAGGTTAATGTATATAGTTTGCGAGTTGCTTTCTCTTGAAAGAAATTTATTTGTATGTTTTAATGTCACTTAAAAAAATAAATTAAAAAAATACAGATACAGGTGGGTTGACTTCAGTTTGTTTTGGTGTACATGTTGATTTGGTGTACATGTTGTAAGCATAAATACTCTTGCATGTTAATCTTGCGTGTTAAGTAAGCTCATGCCAATCAGACACAATCAAGCATGCCCCAGTACAATCGATACACAACAGAACAATACTTAGATGACAGATAAACAGTGAAAAATGAAATGTAGGCTACTTATCTGCTTGCAGCCATGGCATATTTGTGTCTAGTGACACAGGAAGTGTTATTCCGTTGCTTACCCCAAAAATTTGCATTTTGGATTCAATTTTTGAGCTTCTGGTGTGACCTAAAAAAATGGGTCCAAGTCACTGAAAGTGTTTGAAGTTGTGAAGCGGAGTCCACAGATATGCCAGTTTTATATTTGCCAGAATGATGATAAGCATTTTTCACATTCTCTTGTCAACGTACTTTAGATTAATAGAAGATCAGAACCCACCAACTCAAACTTAGCTAGGTAAGAACTTGCCGGGATAAGTGGCTTGCAAAGTTTTACTTTTTACTTGCCTATATTACCAAAGAAATGAGGCTGAGGTACTAAAAGTGTAGGGCTCAGCTGAGATCATCTTCGTGCAATGTTTAAAAGATCTTGCATAGTGTATGAGGATTTTTTCTTAATGGGAGTGAAAATCTGAAAGTATATATAATATATATATACACATTCACACAAACACTTCTCACACACCCCTTCACTCCAGTATACCACACAAACCACTAGTGCTTCACATTTAATGAAAAACACAGGCTTCAGGTATGTTTTCCACGCAGCACAAATCTATAAATGAGTGCAAATAGTGCAAATCTATAAACAATAATAGTAATGGAAATTCAACAACCAAAAAATGATAAATTGATCAAGTTTCTTGGCAGAAAACAAACTGGTAAAGTGGATTTTAACCCCCCCAAAAAACCTAACATCACCTGGCTGACAGACCTAAAAAAAACTGATTGAGAGGAATTTTAACATCTGTCTACTGCCAACTGCCCTGGATCACATAAAGAGGTGATCAAACTGTCATTTAAAATACGTCAATACACTTTTCACAACCTTCTGACAGTGTAAAACTCCTCAAAATTCTGTCCAAACACAAGGTCTCCAACAGAAAGCCAACAAAGCGGTTTACCACGGCCATCTGGAAGGCCACGCAATATTCCAAAGGCTGACGTGACTTTGCAGTTGGAGTGAAAAACTGGATGGTAGCTATTAAGTGGATTTTGAAGTCCTGTTAACTGTACAGGCTCACATCGGGACAACCAAACACTGTGCAGTTTTCAAAGCTCTTCTCATGTATGTAAACCCTTTCTCAAGTCAAATCTCCAACATCAATCCAGACACAAATATAAAACAAAAATGGACAATTATTATTTAAACTCAAGTTTTCAAAGAGTTGGTTGATCCCTTCAATATTACATTCATTAGTTTAAAAAAAAAAAAAAAACTACAATTTTAGGACATGCTGGTATCACCAACCATTCCGTTTGATCAATATAATATTTTTAAAAAGAAAGGAAATATATAAAAATAACCACAAAAAACAACAACAACAAAAAAGCATAATGGCAAATACCACTACCAGTACCATATGGGTATGTTAGCAAGCTGCGCATACCACCAACCATCATTTCCTAGCTACACAATAACAGCCACACAAAAAAGCCTCTCTCTCTGCCCTTTCTCAGCCCTAAGATTCCACACAGGAGGTGGACATCAGACGTAAAGAGTCTTCATTTGGGGGTACTGAAGAAAAACACATGCTTCAAATATGTTTTCCAAACCATGCAAAATATATATAAATAAAAAATAAAATTTAAATGAACTGTAAACAGTATAACATATGCAGGAAATTGTAAGCTTCACATTTTCAACATGGATTTCAATTTTATATTCTAAGTGATACCACCTTTCATCCTCTAAAGCCCACTGCCACAAATCAAAACACATCTAATCACATGTTTTGCTTAAAAATGAATCACAGTAAGTTGATCCTTTCAGTAACAACAACAAATCAGCCATCTAGAAGTCTTAAATGACACAGGCACTGACAATGAGGTGGTTTGATGTACTCACTGCTCCTAAATAAGACACCTTTCTGAATGACTCATAAATCAGCCCTAAATGAAACAGGCACTGTGTCTGTTTAATATACCCATTAGCCCGCATAAGTTAAAGAAACTGGACTTGTTTGAGCAAAACGCATAACTGATAATGTTTGCCTTTTTTTCTCTTTTTTTAAACACAACTGATAATTTTTGCTGTAAAAACAAAACACTGCATAACGTTAAAAAGCAAGTCAGGAGAGAGGAAACAGGAACCAAACGACAGCCCTTTGCGGCATGCAGCGCAAATCTATAAATGAGTGCAAATAGTGCAAATCTATAAACAATAATAGTAATGGAAATTCAACAACCAAAAAACAATAAATTGATCAAGTTTCTTGACAGAAAACAAACTGGTAAACTGGATTTTAACGCCCCCAAAAACCTAATATCACTTTGCTGACAGACCTAAAAAAAACTGATTGATATGAATTTTAACATCTGCCAACTGCCTTGGATCACATAAACAGGTGATCAAACTGTCATTTAAAATACATCAATACACTTTTCACAACCTTCTGACAGTGTAAAACTCCTCAAAATTCTGTCCAAACACAAGGTCTCCAACAGAAAGCCAACAAAGCGGTTTACCACGGCCATCTGGAAGGCCACGCAATATTCCAAAGGCTGACGTGACTTTGCAGTTGGAGTGAAAAACTGGATGGTAGCTATTAAGTGGATTTTGAAGTCCTGTTAACTGTACAGGCTCACATCGGGACAACCAAACACTGTGCAGTTTTCAAAGCTCTTCTCATACATGTAAACCCTTTCTCAAGTCAAATCTCCAACATCAATCCAGACACAAATATAAAACAAAAATGGACAATTATTATTTAAACTCAAGTTTTCAAAGAGTTGGTTGATCCCTTCAATATTACATTCATTAGTTTAAAAAAAAAAAAAAACTACAATTTTAGGACATGCTGGTATCACCAACCATTCCGTTTGATCAATATAATATTTTTAAAAAGAAAGGAAATATATAAAAATAACCACAAAAAACAACAACAACAAAAAAGCATAATGGCAAATACCACTACCAGTACCATATGGGTATGTTAGCAAGCTGCGCATACCACCAACCATCACTTCCTAGCTGCACAGTAACAGCCACACAAAAAAGCCTCTCTCTCTGCCCTTTCTCAGCCCTAAGATTCCACACAGGAGGTGGACATCAGACGTAAAGAGTCTTCATTTGGGGGTACTGAAGAAAAACACATGCTTCAAATATGGACAATTATTATTTAAACTCAAGTTTTCAAAGAGTTGGTTGATCCCTTCAATATTACATTCATTAGTTTAAAAAAAAAAAAAACTACAATTTTAGGACATGCTGGTATCACCAACCATTCCGTTTGATCAATATAATATTTTTAAAAAGAAAGGAAATATATAAAAATAACCACAAAAACGTTATTAAATGTACAAAACAGCAAATAAAAAATACTAATGCGAATTTAGGGATTTTAAAATTTTACTTCATCATTTTATGCAAAAAACAAAAACAAAACAAAAAAGCATACTTACAAATACAAGAAAAAGATCCACAGAAACATCCAGTCCATCCTCTCTTCACAAAATATACACACCACTGTCCGTGTCAATTGTCATAGTCTTCTTGCACTCCTATCAGCTAATCACTAATCAGACAATTTTACCCCTACTACTGCTTGAAAACATAATAAATTTAACACTTTTAGCACTGTATGTGTATCAGTAACGCTGTATCAGGCAGTTTACTAGTAGACTACAAATTACTGTTCCTGAGTACTGTTTGAATAACAGGCTTGAATCACACTATCCATTGTTTTGACTTGGGGCAAAAGTTCATCAGCATCATGATTGTTTACAGGTACACACTTATAAAAAGTTATATTGTCAAGACCACCTTTAGTATGCATTACACATGTATCCATGCATAATACAGTCACAAACATTTAGTACGTCTAGTTAGAAGAACTATCCTGCTGCTTGAGAGACTGAGTGTAACAGCTTTTCAAGCGCCGAAGAAGTTCATCGGAAAATGTTCTCTTCCACACAGGAGACACATCTGATTTCACAACCAGAAGGGCATCAAGTGTCACTTCCCCCAAGCTTGCGCATTGATCAGTTCTGTTCTTGCGGACACAGCTAAACACACGCTCACAGTGTGCACTGCTGTGTGGGATCGTCAGAACAGAGAGCATGAAGCTGGGGAGGAACTTCAGCAGAACTCTACCATTTTCATCGTTCAGCTCCCCAATAGCTTTCCAGGTTTCATCCAGACGCTCCTTTTTGCATCCTGTGATATCAGTGGCCTGGAAAGTTGCAAATTCTAGTAGAAGGTCTTCTCCCGAGGCACCCAATGGTAGCAGGCATGGAAACCTTTTCAGTAAGTAGTGGAGGGATGAAGACCTGCTGTCGAGCTGTAGTCCAGTATCTGTGATTTCAGCATGAATGAGAACTTCATCCTGAAATGGAAGCTTCTTCTTCAGGTATGTGCAGGCAGCAACAAAGAATGCCTTGGTGTCTGCATAAAAATTGGTGACTTTACAGTGTTGGAGACCAACCTTGTCTCCACCGGCGATGTACTTCCGGGCCTCTTCGCCTATCAGCAGATCTTCATCTAGCTTGTGATGATATGGAAGATGAAACTGTACATCCAAAACCGGTACGCCACGGAGAGCAACTGGTCTCAGAAACCTGAGAAACAACAGTCTCAGGAGCTTCAGCAAAATTCTCCTGACGATGTGGATCATTGGCTTCTCTGACTGCAGCTCAATGTTGACTTGCTCGAATACAGGCAGGGTGCTGGTCAAGAATAGGAGGTACAGTTTTTTCGTTGGTGATTTCAGAAAAGAATACATCCTTTCCAATCTGGCATTACTGCTGGGAGTTGACCTGGCGGCTGAACTGCTGGTAGCTGATTTGGCGGCTGAACTGCTGGCAGGAGACTTGGCGGCTGAACTTCTGGGAGTTGACTTGGCAGCTGAACTGCTGGCAGCAGACTTGGCGGCTGACTTGCTTGGAGCTGACTTGGCGGCTGAACTGCTGGCAGCAGACTTGGCAGCTGAATTGCTGGGAGTTGACTTGGTGGCTGTACTGCTGGCAGTTGACTTGGTGGCTGAACTGCTGGCAGCAGACTTGGTGGCTGAACTGCTGGTAGTAGACTTGGGATCATCTGTCTCATGCACTGGACTGTCCAAGAATGTGTATTGCTTTCTGGATGACTTGTCATTTCTCTCCGTCTTGACAAATGAAAGCAGGGGTTCCCAGTTGTCCAGCAGTCTGATGAGGCATTTGTTGAGACTAAGCCATCTTGTGCTGACGTGCTTGATCACCTTGTAAAAAAATATAATCAACCAACAGGTTATATTGTTTTAATTAAAAATGTTTTTCTAATTTAAAAAAAAAAAAGATACCCACAATTTGCAGAAAGGATTAAGAGAATGGGACACAAAACAAAAACAAAAAAAGACATGACAGGGAAAAAAAAATTGATGGCAGAAGAGAAGGAAGAAACTTTCTAAAAAGAAAGAGGAGACTGATATAGAAGTGAACAACATGACAAAGGCTGGAAACAGGTAATTTGTACAACCCACACCCCTACAATGATACAACAGCCAATAAGCAGCAAGTTTGTTGATGAGCCCATGACCAGTCATTGTATCTTTATTTTGTCTTGAATAAATTGCTTAAACATGAAAGAAAAGAAAAAAATGACAACTGCTGCTAGTGCTACCCCCATCACTCATCACAGGAATATAATATTGCTCACAAATTATCCCCCCCCCCCCCCCCCCCCAAAAAAAAAAACCCCAGTAAACTCAAAGGGGAAAAAAAGAAGAAAAAAGTGCTGGAATTACTACTTTTGGAAAGTAGGCAGCAGCACAATGGGCAAAACATTTAAACAAAAACAAATTTATGAAAATAACAAAGTATCTTATTCTTACCTTGGCTTGCTTGACATCATGAAGTAGCTGTGCTTGCTTGAAGTTGTACTGGCGGTTGCTGCTCTTGTCCAGGTAAAAATAAAAGTCTATCAAAATCTCGTCGGCCTTCAGGGGCAAACAAGCAGCACCTTTCTGAGCACCAATATGTATTAAATGGCACACACATCCAGACAGATGGAGATTTGGTTGCTTTCTCTTCATGTACCCAAAAAGTCCCTCATTTCCACCAGTCATTACATTTGCGTTGTCGCACCCTAATGATATACAGTTATCCCAGGGGATCTTGTGCTTTTCAAACTCATCTGCAATGAGATTGAAGATGTTTCTCCCTGTTGCTGGCCCCTCACACTGTCGCACTGACAAAACGTCCGACCTCACGGCTGAGGTTTCGTCGACAGTCCGCACGACAATCGGGAACAGTTTGCTTCCAGCATCGTTACAGCCATCCGTGCTCACTGTGAAAGGTCTGTTTTTCATTCGTTGCACCAAAGTCGTTTTGCTATCTGCAGCAAGTTCTTGTAACATGGCTGTCGCCTTGCTGCGTCCACACTGTAGGCTGCGGGCGATTTCAGAGTCTGGAAACATCTCCTTGAGGGTTTTCGTGAATTTGTCGGCTGCCGACAAAGGCAGATTACTGTCCACGAGGGTTGTCACCAGTAACGCCTCCGCTTTTGTTGTTTTAAGCATAAGCGGAGTTTCCTTCTGCTTAAACATTGAACTGACTGAAGGGCACGTCCTTCGCAATTCTGCATATTCTTTGTGACGCTTGCACGCCACGTGCCTCTTGCAGTCATCGCGCCCGCCATGTCCAATGCTAAAGTCACGTCGGCAAGTGCAACAGTAGCAGAAGTTTGCACCTTTCGTAGAAGGTTTTAGGACTGGCCAGTCGGTGGTGTAATCATGAAGAAACTTTTGTAAAATCCTTGGCTTCTTGGCGTCTCGGTCTTGTCTAGGCACTTCGCTCGTTCTTTTACTCGCCATCACGTTTCGCGAAATTTTCAAATCCAGCTCAGACGGGAAGCGGGAACGTAAAACGTATGGATCGGCTCATGCAAATAGGATTGCAACTAGCCGAAACGAACTACAGACTTTTTCAGTTGACACTACGCATGCGCAAGGTCATTCGACCTTTACCCAGCAAGTTATGCAAATGCTCTTGGTGCAAGCGAACTCTTACAACTTCAGCGAAGGGGGAACAAAAACAAAAAAACTGGCTGACTCGGCCAGCCAGCGGAAAGTTTGACCGTGTCTCCGGAATGCCGTAGTTCGGGGTGTCTGTCCGGAAATATTACGGAGAGACCGGAAAGGTAGGCAGGTCTGCACATCTAATCATATGATTTGTTTCAAAATGAATCACAATAACAATCAACAACGATAACAAATAAGCCAACTACAAGTCCTAAATGACAGGCACTGAGGTGGTTTGATATACTCACTGCTCCTAAGTAAGACACTTTTCTGAATAACTCATAAATCAACCCTAAATGATACAGGCACTGTGTCTGTAAGTTCAAGAAACTGGACTTGTTTGAGCAAAACCCGTAACTGATGTTTGCTTCATTTTTTAAAAGAACATAACCCATAATTTTTGCTTTAAAAACAAAACACTGCATACGGTAAAAAAAGCAAGTCGGGAGAGAGGAAACAGGAACCAAACAACAGCTGTTTGTGGCATGGAGTCCAGAGAAAACTTCTTATGAACACTATCAGCACCACCAACAGAACGACATTTAAAAACCACACCAGCAAACGTCCATTTCATTCTTTTCTCAAGTAAATTAGTTTAAATACCATTTGAAGACAGCATTTAATACATTTACTGTTTAAACATGCAAAACAATTGGAAGTAACAGTAAAAAGATTAATCCTGTGTAGCCTTAGATAAGAAACAACTATACACTGTCCAGTCTAAACGGTTAGTGAGCTACATAAACCTTGCACACATAGTGACATACAGAAAAAAAGAGAGAAAAAAAGCAACAAGCAAGCAAGAAAGACCAATTTATATATATACAAAACTTAAGATTTTGTCAACAACAATCCCCAAATAAGTGCTTTTTCCTCACACCATGTATGTGTGCACAAATGTGAGGTCCAAAATGAAATACAAGTCACATCGCCATCGGGACAACCAAACTCTGTGCGTATTTCAAAGCTCTTCCCATATATGTAAATCCTTTCTCAAGTCAAATCTCCACCATCAATCCACACACAAACGTAAAACAAAAATGGACAATTATTATTTAAACTCAAGTTTTCAAAGAGTTGGTTGATCTCTTCAGTTTATTACCTTAGTTAAAAAAAAGTTTTAAAAAGCCTATAAGTTTAGGGCATGCTGGTATCACCAACCATTCTGTTTTATCAATATATTTAAAAAAAGAAAGGAATATGTCTATATACAGTAAACAATCTCATATGTCATATCAACAGTTACCTTTTTTAAATGTTATTTTACAGTAAAAAATACATCAATTTTATATTCTAAGTGATATCACCATTCACCCTCAAAAGCCCACTGTCACAAATCAAAACACATCTAATCATATGATTTGTTTCAAAATGAATCACAATAACAATCAACAACGATAACAAATAAGCCAACTACAAGTCCTAAATGACAGGCACTGAGGTGGTTTGATATACTCACTGCTCCTAAATAAGACACTTTTCTGAATGACTCATAAATCAGCCCTAAATGACACAGGCACTGTGTCTGTAAGTTCAAGAAACTGGACTTGTTTGAGCAAAACCCGTAACTGATGTTTGCTTCATTTTTTAAAAGAACATAACCCATAATTTTTGCTTTAAAAACAAAACACTGCATACGGTAAAAAAAGCAAGTCGGGAGAGAGGAAACGGGAACCAAACAACAGCTGTTTGTGGCATGGAGTCCAGAGAAAACTTCTTATGAACACTATCAGCACCACCAACAGAACGACATTTAAAAACCACACCAGCAAACGTCCATTTCATTCTTTTCTCAAGTAAATTAGTTTAAATACCATTTGAAGACAGCATTTAATACATTTAATGTTTAAACATGCAAAACAATTGGAAGGTAAAAAAATTAATCCTGTGTAGCCTTAGACAAGATACAACTATACACTGTACAGTCTAAACAGTTGGTGAGCTACATAAATCTTGCACACATACAGAAGAAAAAGAAAAAGAAAAAAGCAACAAGCAAGCAAGAAAGAACTAAGGTAAGCATTTGCCTAGACTCGCCAGTCTCAGCATTACCAGGACGTGTCCTGTTCACTGCATCACATTTGTGTATGATGGCACTGATCCTTTTTCGCATCAGAATGCCTATAACTACAACTAGCAGTATACACCCAACTATGGATACTGGAATTCCAACTGTTATGTTTCCTGCTTTTTTATGACCAGGTTTGTCAGGATGACTGTCATTATTCGGAAAAGCAGTGGTTGTGGTTGTGGTTGATGGCACAGGAGTTGTTGGAACTGTTTTAAGTTTTTCACAGAAGAAGTCTGCATCAAACCCAGCCTGAAGTAGATCCTCGCTATACAACTATAGATACAACTATACACTGTCCAGTCTTAAACAGTTAGTGAGCTACATAAATCTTGCACACATACAGAAGAAAAAGAAAAAAGCAACAAGCAAGCAAGAAAGACCAATTTATATGTATATTATATACATACAAAACTTAAGATTTTGTCAACAACAATCCCCAAATAAGAAGTGCTCCCCCCCCCCCCCCCCCCAGTATGTAAGTGTGTACAAATGTGAGGTCCAAAATGAAATACATGTAATGGAGTGGAGTGGTCAAAGGACAAGACACAGGCAGCGGAGTCAATAAAGTGGAGACCACAGCAGGCGTATGGCAGCAATCAGTTTTTACTTGTTCAGCCGCAGACAGTTTTCAGCACACACACAAAATCCTCACGCTCACGCATAGATAAGAGAACGGCGCGGGCCACAGGGAACACACGCTATCGCTACAGTAAAAACGGCCCTCTGGACCACAAAATGGCTGACAATTGTGTTTCCCTGGCCCGCACAAATACACTTTCCTCTACAATAACTAAACTAATTAAAACATCAAAAACATCAAATAAAAGCTACAGTTACCATCTTTTAAACCGTATAAACAAAATGTACACACATGACTTATTTTATTTACACAAAGAGTGGGAAGCGTGGCTTGCGCCTGTCTATATACAGATTCGTACAACTAAATCACAACTAACACAATGTACAAAATATAAATGTCACTAAAACTTACATCGGAATAAAGAGCACGCTCCCACGGTTAAAATGGTACATAACAATTACAATACAACGCTCTGTAAGAGAAGCAAGACAAACTCAAAGACTAGCATTAAAACAATCGGTGCGAACTTTCGCCTGGGGCGCGTAACCTTAGTCGCAGCAGCGCTGATAGTGAGATTAAGTAGTCTATGAATACAACTTAGCTTCTACAGTACACAATACTTAATAAGTTAATTTCAACCCAAAATAAACACTAAACATGAAGTCAGCTAAGTAAAATACTATACGACAACGCATTGATCGACACGGAATTACTTTAATCGAATCAAAACAACATTTCACTACCATTTACTAGTACTAAACAAAGCGCGCCATGCAGACGACGGCTATAAAAGAATGGACCTAGAGAGGCATCGGCTACTATTACTAATTAAGCTCGATCCGGTGTCTGAATAAACGTTAAATAAACATTCTAAGATGCCAAATTATATTATACATAGCTTAGTGCATAAAAAGGACTAGATAGACAAAGAGTAGGTAAACAAACAAGCGGTCAAAATGTTAAGGGAGAAAAACAGATTTGAAAAAGGCGCGCACTGGCGGCTATCGCCGGTCGGCTGTGTGAAGGCCATGTGGCGTTACGCCACACGCCGCGCTTCAAAACAAAAGCGTCGTCTGCTCCGGTTCCCGGGTTACTAAAGTACAGTAATGAAATTGCATTGATCCGTTAAGCGGGGCGGGATTAGTGTAAAACGTACAAAGAGCACTTGCTCACATCCCCCCCTACTCTACCACTACCAGCGTCCTCGCTGAGTAAAAACACCAATCTGTCAGGCGACGTATTTAACGTAACAACCTAGAATGGGCTAAGATCTCCGGCTGAACCGGGAAACAAAATCAATCCTTTGACTAACATATATTTAATATGAGAGTCCGCGATTTCAAATAAGACCAAATCAGAGGCGGCATTATGCCTTAGATCAACAGAGGGTTGTTATTTAAACAATGATCCTCTAATATCTACAACCTACTGAAAAAGGCCTGAGTATGTACTGAAGCAACCGGTCACTGAGTTATCACATTTCACAATCCATTTAGGTCACCAAAAAAATCCGCACTATTTGCCAGTAAAACAGGCAGTTAGACTAGAAGATTTGCATTTAAGCAAAATTCTCCTAAGTACCGTTGTTTCCGACACATTGCACCTACAAAATAGCCAAGATAAAAACATACCATGAACCTAGTAATACAGATGGCATCTGACATAAAAATCATGAACACTGTATAAAATGCAATCACACACATGTCATGTCAACAAAACAGCTAATTTCAAAACACTTACGGTACTGCGCCAGGTAACTTTGCGGTCGGGTTACTGTTGAATAATGTTCTTCTCTGCCAGACGTTGTGAGCGTCTAGGCAGAGGCACAGGTGGTCGCTGGATGACATGTGTCACTACTGGCACAGCAACAGCAGCACGAGCTGGATTCTTCGGTGTTAACACGCATAGTTCATCGTCACTGTCTGACTCAGTCACTGACGTCTGGCCGCGGAGATGGAGACTGCTGGCCGGCGGCGTCGATGGTGTTGGTGGCTAGCCGGGGTCGTCGATGGTGCTGGTGGCTAGCCGGGGTCGTCAGTTGTGGTACCGCGACATCGGTGGTGTTGGTGGCTAGCCGGGGTCGTCGGTGGTGATGGTGGCTAGCCGGGGTCGTCGATGGTGCTGGTGGCTAGCCGGGGTCGTCAGTTGTACCGCGACATCGGTGGTGTTGGTGGCTAGCCGGGGTCGTCGGTGGTGCTGGTGGCTAGCCGGGTCGTCAGTTGTGGTACCCGGCGTCGGTGGTTGGCCATCATCATCAGGGTTGTCTGCTGCGGTCTGGGCCGTGGTCACTCAACCTGCTGTGGTCTCGGGTCGCTCCGCTCATCCTGCTCTCGCAGCGCCAAAGTTGTAATGGAGTGGAGTGGTCAAAGGACAAGACACAGGCAGCGGAGTCAATAAAGTGGAGACCACAGCAGGCGTATGGCAGCAATCAGTTTTTACTTGTTCAGCCGCAGACAGTTTTCAGCACACACACAAAATCCTCACGCTCACGCATAGATAAGAGAACGGCGCGGGCCACAGGGAACACACGCTATCGCTACAGTAAAAACGGCCCTCTGGACCACAAAATGGCTGACAATTGTGTTTCCCTGGCCCGCACAAATACACTTTCCTCTACAATAACTAAACTAATTAAAACATCAAAAACATCAAATAAAAGCTACAGTTACCATCTTTTAAACCGTATAAACAAAATGTACACACATGACTTATTTTATTTACACAAAGAGTGGGAAGCGTGGCTTGCGCCTGTCTATATACAGATTCGTACAACTAAATCACAACTAACACAATGTACAAAATATAAATGTCACTAAAACTTACATCGGAATAAAGAGCACGCTCCCACGGTTAAAATGGTACATAACAATTACAATACAACGCTCTGTAAGAGAAGCAAGACAAACTCAAAGACTAGCATTAAAACAATCGGTGCGAACTTTCGCCTGGGGCGCGTAACCTTAGTCGCAGCAGCGCTGATAGTGAGATTAAGTAGTCTATGAATACAACTTAGCTTCTACAGTACACAATACTTAATAAGTTAATTTCAACCCAAAATAAACACTAAACATGAAGTCAGCTAAGTAAAATACTATACGACAACGCATTGATCGACACGGAATTACTTTAATCGAATCAAAACAACATTTCACTACCATTTACTAGTACTAAACAAAGCGCGCCATGCAGACGACGGCTATAAAAGAATGGACCTAGAGAGGCATCGGCTACTATTACTAATTAAGCTCGATCCGGTGTCTGAATAAACGTTAAATAAACATTCTAAGATGCCAAATTATATTATACATAGCTTAGTGCATAAAAAGGACTAGATAGACAAAGAGTAGGTAAACAAACAAGCGGTCAAAATGTTAAGGGAGAAAAACAGATTTGAAAAAGGCGCGCACTGGCGGCTATCGCCGGTCGGCTGTGTGAAGGCCATGTGGCGTTACGCCACACGCCGCGCTTCAAAACAAAAGCGTCGTCTGCTCCGGTTCCCGGGTTACTAAAGTACAGTAATGAAATTGCATTGATCCGTTAAGCGGGGCGGGATTAGTGTAAAACGTACAAAGAGCACTTGCTCACATCCCCCCCTACTCTACCACTACCAGCGTCCTCGCTGAGTAAAAACACCAATCTGTCAGGCGACGTATTTAACGTAACAACCTAGAATGGGCTAAGATCTCCGGCTGAACCGGGAAACAAAATCAATCCTTTGACTAACATATATTTAATATGAGAGTCCGCGATTTCAAATAAGACCAAATCAGAGGCGGCATTATGCCTTAGATCAACAGAGGGTTGTTATTTAAACAATGATCCTCTAATATCTACAACCTACTGAAAAAGGCCTGAGTATGTACTGAAGCAACCGGTCACTGAGTTATCACATTTCACAATCCATTTAGGTCACCAAAAAAATCCGCACTATTTGCCAGTAAAACAGGCAGTTAGACTAGAAGATTTGCATTTAAGCAAAATTCTCCTAAGTACCGTTGTTTCCGACACATTGCACCTACAAAATAGCCAAGATAAAAACATACCATGAACCTAGTAATACAGATGGCATCTGACATAAAAATCATGAACACTGTATAAAATGCAATCACACACATGTCATGTCAACAAAACAGCTAATTTCAAAACACTTACGGTACTGCGCCAGGTAACTTTGCGGTCGGGTTACTGTTGAATAATGTTCTTCTCTGCCAGACGTCGTGAGCGTCTAGGCAGAGGCACAGGTGGTCGCTGGATGACATGTGTCACTACTGGCACAGCAACAGCAGCACGAGCTGGATTCTTCGGTGTTAACACGCATAGTTCATCGTCACTGTCTGACTCAGTCACTGACGTCTGGCCGCGGAGATGGAGACTGCTGGCCGGCGGCGTCGATGGTGTTGGTGGCTAGCCGGGGTCGTCGATGGTGCTGGTGGCTAGCCGGGGTCGTCAGTTGTGGTACCGCGACATCGGTGGTGTTGGTGGCTAGCCGGGGTCGTCGGTGGTGATGGTGGCTAGCCGGGGTCGTCGATGGTGCTGGTGGCTAGCCGGGGTCGTCAGTTGTACCGCGACATCGGTGGTGTTGGTGGCTAGCCGGGGTCGTCGGTGGTGCTGGTGGCTAGCCGGGTCGTCAGTTGTGGTACCCGGCGTCGGTGGTTGGCCATCATCATCAGGGTTGTCTGCTGCGGTCTGGGCCGTGGTCACTCAACCTGCTGTGGTCTCGGGTCGCTCCGCTCATCCTGCTCTCGCAGCGCCAAAGTTGTAATGGAGTGGAGTGGTCAAAGGACAAGACACAGGCAGCGGAGTCAATAAAGTGGAGACCACAGCAGGCGTATGGCAGCAATCAGTTTTTACTTGTTCAGCCGCAGACAGTTTTCAGCACACACACAAAATCCTCACGCTCACGCATAGATAAGAGAACGGCGCGGGCCACAGGGAACACACGCTATCGCTACAGTAAAAACGGCCCTCTGGACCACAAAATGGCTGACAATTGTGTTTCCCTGGCCCGCACAAATACACTTTCCTCTACAATAACTAAACTAATTAAAACATCAAAAACATCAAATAAAAGCTACAGTTACCATCTTTTAAACCGTATAAACAAAATGTACACACATGACTTATTTTATTTACACAAAGAGTGGGAAGCGTGGCTTGCGCCTGTCTATATACAGATTCGTACAACTAAATCACAACTAACACAATGTACAAAATATAAATGTCACTAAAACTTACATCGGAATAAAGAGCACGCTCCCACGGTTAAAATGGTACATAACAATTACAATACAACGCTCTGTAAGAGAAGCAAGACAAACTCAAAGACTAGCATTAAAACAATCGGTGCGAACTTTCGCCTGGGGCGCGTAACCTTAGTCGCAGCAGCGCTGATAGTGAGATTAAGTAGTCTATGAATACAACTTAGCTTCTACAGTACACAATACTTAATAAGTTAATTTCAACCCAAAATAAACACTAAACATGAAGTCAGCTAAGTAAAATACTATACGACAACGCATTGATCGACACGGAATTACTTTAATCGAATCAAAACAACATTTCACTACCATTTACTAGTACTAAACAAAGCGCGCCATGCAGACGACGGCTATAAAAGAATGGACCTAGAGAGGCATCGGCTACTATTACTAATTAAGCTCGATCCGGTGTCTGAATAAACGTTAAATAAACATTCTAAGATGCCAAATTATATTATACATAGCTTAGTGCATAAAAAGGACTAGATAGACAAAGAGTAGGTAAACAAACAAGCGGTCAAAATGTTAAGGGAGAAAAACAGATTTGAAAAAGGCGCGCACTGGCGGCTATCGCCGGTCGGCTGTGTGAAGGCCATGTGGCGTTACGCCACACGCCGCGCTTCAAAACAAAAGCGTCGTCTGCTCCGGTTCCCGGGTTACTAAAGTACAGTAATGAAATTGCATTGATCCGTTAAGCGGGGCGGGATTAGTGTAAAACGTACAAAGAGCACTTGCTCACATCCCCCCCTACTCTACCACTACCAGCGTCCTCGCTGAGTAAAAACACCAATCTGTCAGGCGACGTATTTAACGTAACAACCTAGAATGGGCTAAGATCTCCGGCTGAACCGGGAAACAAAATCAATCCTTTGACTAACATATATTTAATATGAGAGTCCGCGATTTCAAATAAGACCAAATCAGAGGCGGCATTATGCCTTAGATCAACAGAGGGTTGTTATTTAAACAATGATCCTCTAATATCTACAACCTACTGAAAAAGGCCTGAGTATGTACTGAAGCAACCGGTCACTGAGTTATCACATTTCACAATCCATTTAGGTCACCAAAAAAATCCGCACTATTTGCCAGTAAAACAGGCAGTTAGACTAGAAGATTTGCATTTAAGCAAAATTCTCCTAAGTACCGTTGTTTCCGACACATTGCACCTACAAAATAGCCAAGATAAAAACATACCATGAACCTAGTAATACAGATGGCATCTGACATAAAAATCATGAACACTGTATAAAATGCAATCACACACATGTCATGTCAACAAAACAGCTAATTTCAAAACACTTACGGTACTGCGCCAGGTAACTTTGCGGTCGGGTTACTGTTGAATAATGTTCTTCTCTGCCAGACGTCGTGAGCGTCTAGGCAGAGGCACAGGTGGTCGCTGGATGACATGTGTCACTACTGGCACAGCAACAGCAGCACGAGCTGGATTCTTCGGTGTTAACACGCATAGTTCATCGTCACTGTCTGACTCAGTCACTGACGTCTGGCCGCGGAGATGGAGACTGCTGGCCGGCGGCGTCGATGGTGTTGGTGGCTAGCCGGGGTCGTCGATGGTGCTGGTGGCTAGCCGGGGTCGTCAGTTGTGGTACCGCGACATCGGTGGTGTTGGTGGCTAGCCGGGGTCGTCGGTGGTGATGGTGGCTAGCCGGGGTCGTCGATGGTGCTGGTGGCTAGCCGGGGTCGTCAGTTGTACCGCGACATCGGTGGTGTTGGTGGCTAGCCGGGGTCGTCGGTGGTGCTGGTGGCTAGCCGGGTCGTCAGTTGTGGTACCCGGCGTCGGTGGTTGGCCATCATCATCAGGGTTGTCTGCTGCGGTCTGGGCCGTGGTCACTCAACCTGCTGTGGTCTCGGGTCGCTCCGCTCATCCTGCTCTCGCAGCGCCAAAGTTGTAATGGAGTGGAGTGGTCAAAGGACAAGACACAGGCAGCGGAGTCAATAAAGTGGAGACCACAGCAGGCGTATGGCAGCAATCAGTTTTTACTTGTTCAGCCGCAGACAGTTTTCAGCACACACACAAAATCCTCACGCTCACGCATAGATAAGAGAACGGCGCGGGCCACAGGGAACACACGCTATCGCTACAGTAAAAACGGCCCTCTGGACCACAAAATGGCTGACAATTGTGTTTCCCTGGCCCGCACAAATACACTTTCCTCTACAATAACTAAACTAATTAAAACATCAAAAACATCAAATAAAAGCTACAGTTACCATCTTTTAAACCGTATAAACAAAATGTACACACATGACTTATTTTATTTACACAAAGAGTGGGAAGCGTGGCTTGCGCCTGTCTATATACAGATTCGTACAACTAAATCACAACTAACACAATGTACAAAATATAAATGTCACTAAAACTTACATCGGAATAAAGAGCACGCTCCCACGGTTAAAATGGTACATAACAATTACAATACAACGCTCTGTAAGAGAAGCAAGACAAACTCAAAGACTAGCATTAAAACAATCGGTGCGAACTTTCGCCTGGGGCGCGTAACCTTAGTCGCAGCAGCGCTGATAGTGAGATTAAGTAGTCTATGAATACAACTTAGCTTCTACAGTACACAATACTTAATAAGTTAATTTCAACCCAAAATAAACACTAAACATGAAGTCAGCTAAGTAAAATACTATACGACAACGCATTGATCGACACGGAATTACTTTAATCGAATCAAAACAACATTTCACTACCATTTACTAGTACTAAACAAAGCGCGCCATGCAGACGACGGCTATAAAAGAATGGACCTAGAGAGGCATCGGCTACTATTACTAATTAAGCTCGATCCGGTGTCTGAATAAACGTTAAATAAACATTCTAAGATGCCAAATTATATTATACATAGCTTAGTGCATAAAAAGGACTAGATAGACAAAGAGTAGGTAAACAAACAAGCGGTCAAAATGTTAAGGGAGAAAAACAGATTTGAAAAAGGCGCGCACTGGCGGCTATCGCCGGTCGGCTGTGTGAAGGCCATGTGGCGTTACGCCACACGCCGCGCTTCAAAACAAAAGCGTCGTCTGCTCCGGTTCCCGGGTTACTAAAGTACAGTAATGAAATTGCATTGATCCGTTAAGCGGGGCGGGATTAGTGTAAAACGTACAAAGAGCACTTGCTCACATACATGTTACGTACCCCCCCCCCCCCCACCCCCCAACAACAAACCAAACACCACAAACAAGTAAAACAAGTTCTTCAAATTGAAAATACATCACAACCGATGTACATTGCATCATTGGTGGTTCCTCACCCTTCAATAAAAAGGAATGAATAATAAAGGAATGTGCAATCAGGCCATCACAGTCTCTTCTTTTCTGTTTGTCCGAGGACAAATAATACACTCTTTTAAAACTGGAAATATTTTATGTAATTTATTGTCCGGGAACTCATCCCTCTCAGACTGCCACAGTTGTAATATATGTTTGTTGGTGTAGCATTCTCAAACAAGATCCAAACACATAAAATGTTCAAAAGCATGCTATTTATTAGGACAAGTGTCTTGGCTCATCATCTCATTTTTCATCATTAACTGTTGTGCACTTTTGTAGCTTGATAAAGGGGATTACCCCAAAAATTTGCGTACTCAGTTTTGTCCTAATAAATAGCATTCTTTTGAATCTTTTATGTGTTTGGATCTTGACACACATAATCAGCAAAATGGAAATCCCTAACTGGTTCTGGAGAGGCCACTCTCCCTGATGATGAAAACTAAGAAACATGTTTTTAATGTCTAGTCACATTATATTATATACATTACATGAGTAGTACAGTACAAAAAACAAAACTTAATCCAATAGCCTGTTGCAAACATGTTCAACCAGTAGTAAACACAACCAACTCCAGCCAATAAATCAGCCGACAATGACAGTTGACACTTTTCATTGGCTGGAACTGTCAACAGCAAACAATCATGTCCAACCAGATGACAATAACCCAGTATTAACCTCGTCACTGCCTCAGCCTGTACAATTTATGTGCTGAAAAGTGTACACACATGCCTTACAACTGCAGATTTTCCAGTCCTTATGTACAACAAATCTCCTTTCAATCCTGTGTTTGGATGGAAATCCTTTCACATGCTAAAGTGGGGAAAAAGGGAGGATTTCAAATTTCAAACGGTTATTGGTTGTTTGCTGGTAAAATCATGGCAGAGAACTGGTTCATTCTCACAAAACCTAATTTAAAGTATGAATATTGGCACTCTATCAGTCTATGTACCCACAACCAACAGCAAAAGAATAAGCAAACACACATACACCCCACCCCCCAACCAAAACCTTTTACTTTATGCCACAGCACCTCTGCAAATGTATCCACTGTCCATAGCAGCATAGAGAATGTTATGAAACTTGCCAACATGATCCAGCAACTCCTTCCCTCCATGGCTCTTTACAAAAGCAGTAGACTTTAAACATGGACAAGGGGTTCCCACTGCAGCATTTAGACAGCTAAGGTAAGCATTTGCCTAGACTCGCCAGTCTCAGCATTACCAGGACGTGTCCTGTTCACTGCATCACAACATTTGTGTACGATGGCACTGATCCTGTTTCACATCAGAATGCCTACAACCAGCAGTATACACCCAACTATGGATACTGGAATTCCAGCTGTTATGCCAAAGTTTACTGCTTTTTTAGAACCAGGTTTGTCAGGATGACTGTCATTATTCGGAAAAGCAGTGGTTGTGGTTGATGGCACAGGAGTTGTTGGAACTGTTTTAAGTTTTTCACAGAAGAAGTCTGCATCAAACCCAGCCTGAAATAGATCCTCGCAACTTTCATTTTTCAGAGAGAAATTGCGAGCTGCTTCAGTACCCTCTTTGCATTTCATTTGTGCACAATGACAATGATCTTCATCGGTAAAACCTGAGTAACACTCCTCTGAGGAAGGTATGAAACCTAGCTGGCATGTGCACAAATTATCTTCATTTCCGTCCCCCTTACACAGTTGCTCCTGACCAATGCCACTGCACTTACTCTTTTCAATGGTCCCATACTGGTATGTTATATTCCATGACCTTGTCTCGTGGCCATGGGGTGAAATATATGCAGGCCCAAGCTTTGATAAGTGCAAGACTGGGCCTTTTGATGTGTACGACATTGTTGCAGTGTAGCCTTTTGGGACAACAATGGATTGCAAACATGCCATCATGCTATACTGATCCCCAGACTTGTTGTAGTTCGTCTGGCAGTGGAAGTCCATACCTGGGTAACCACCACAGCAAGTCCGATTCAAACGCTGGTACTGGGCCTCATAACCCAAGTGTAAGTGCATAGGGCAGTCATTGCCATCACGACTAAACAACTTATAGCAAGCTTCTGGCAGAGCTTGCGGCGGTTTCAACAGTGCAGTTGCTGACACTTGAGCAGGCAACATCAGCAAATGTACACAGACGACAAGAATCATGTCAGTGAATCCCATGCCGTGTCCCTTGGTGGGTGCATCTACAGTCATGCTGTGTCCTTCAGTGGGTGCATCATCTAGTCATGCTGTATCCCTCAGTGGGTGCGTCATCTACAGTCATGCTGTGTCCCTCAGTGGGTGTATCATCTCCAGTCATGCTGTATTCCTCAGTGGGTGCGTCATCTACAGTCATGCTGTGTCCCTCAGTGGGTGTATCATCTCCAGTCATGCTGTATCCCTCAGTGGGTGCGTCATCTACAGTCATGCTGTGTCCCTCAGTGGGTGTATCATCTCCAGTCATGCTGTATCCCTCAGTGGGTGCGTCATCTACAGTCATGCTGTATCCCTCAGTGGGTGTATCATCTCCAGTCATGCTGTATCCCTCAGTGGGTGCGTCATCTACATCCATGCTGTATCCCTCAGTGGGTGCATCATCTTCTACAGTCATGCTGTATCCCTCAGTGGGTGCATCATCTACAGTCATGCTGTATCCCTCAGTGGGTGCGTCATCTACAGTCATGCTGTATCCCTCAGTGGGTGCATCATCTTCTACAGTCATGCTGTGTCCCTCAGTGGGTGTATCATCTCCAGTCATGCTGTATCCCTCAGTGGGTGCGTCATCTACAGTCATGCTGTGTCCCTCAGTGGGTGTATCATCTCCAGTCATGCTGTATCCCTCAGTGGGTGCATCATCTACAGTCATGCTGTATCCCTCAGTGGGTGTATCATCTCCAGTCATGCTGTATCCCTCAGTGGGTGCGTCATCTACAGTCATGCTGTATCCCTCGGTGGGTGCATCATCTTCTACAGTCATGCTGTATCCCTCAGTGGGTGCATCATCTACAGTCATGCTGTATCCCTCAGTGGGTGCGTCATCTACAGTCATGCTGTGTCCCTCAGTGGGTGTATCATCTCCAGTCATGCTGTATCCCTCAGTGGGTGCGTCATCTACAATCATGCTGTGTCCCTCAGTGGGTGTATCATCTCCAGTCATGCTGTATCCCTCAGTGGGTGCGTCATCTACAGTCATGCTGTGTCCCTCAGTGGGTGTATCATCTCCAGTCATGCTGTATCCCTCAGTGGGTGCGTCATCTACAGTCATGCTGTATCCCTCAGTGGGTGTATCATCTCCAGTCATGCTGTATCCCTCAGTGGGTGCGTCATCTACAGTCATGCTGTATCCCTCGGTGGGTGCATCATCTTCTACAGTCATGCTGTATCCCTCAGTGGGTGCATCATCTACAGTCATGCTGTATCCCTCAGTGTGTGTATCATCTCCAGTCATGCTGTATCCCTCAGTGGGTGCGTCATCTACAGTCATGCTGTATCCCTCAGTGGGTGCGTCATCTACAATCATGCTGTGTCCCTCAGTGGGTGTATCATCTCCAGTCATGCTGTATCCCTCAGTGGGTGCGTCATCTACAGTCATGCTGTGTCCCTCAGTGGGTGTATCATCTACAGTCATGCTGTATCCCTCAGTGGGTGCGTCATCTACAATCATGCTGTGTCCCTCAGTGGGTGTATCATCTCCAGTCATGCTGTATCCCTCAGTGGGTGCGTCATCTACAGTCATGCTGTGTCCCTCAGTGGGTGTATCATCTCCAGTCATGCTGTATCCCTCAGTGGGTGCGTCATCTACAGTCATGCTGTATCCCTCAGTGGGTGTATCATCTCCAGTCATGCTGTATCCCTCAGTGGGTGCGTCATCTACAGTCATGCTGTATCCCTCGGTGGGTGCATCATCTTCTACAGTCATGCTGTATCCCTCACTGGGTGCATCATCTACAGTCATGCTGTATCCCTCAGTGGGTGTATCATCTCCAGTCATGCTGTATCCCTCAGTGGGTGCATCATCTACAGTCATGCTGTATCCCTCAGTGGGTGCATCATCTACAGTCATGCTGTATCCCTCAGTGGGTGCATCATCTTCTACAGTCATGCTGTGTCCCTCAGTGGGTGTATCATCTCCAGTCATGCTGTATCCCTCAGTGGGTGCGTCATCTACAGTCATGCTGTATCCCTCAGTGGGTGTATCATCTCCAGTCATGCTGTATCCCTCAGTGGGTGCGTCATCTACAGTCATGCTGTGTCCCTCAGTGGGTGTATCATCTCCAGTCATGCTGTATCCCTCAGTGGGTGCGTCATCTACAGTCATGCTGTGTCCCTCAGTGGGTGTATCATCTCCAGTCATGCTGTATCCCTCAGTGGGTGCGTCATCTACAGTCATGCTGTGTCCCTCAGTGGGTGTATCATCTCCAGTCACGCTGTATCCCTCAGTGGGTGCGTCATCTACAGTCATGCTGTATCCCTCAGTGGGTGTATCATCTCCAGTCATGCTGTATCCCTCAGTGGGTGCGTCATCTACAGTCATGCTGTATCCCTCAGTGGGTGCATCATCTCCTACAGTCATGCTGTATCCCTCAGTGGGTGCATCATTGGTTGTATGCTTTATTTCCAAATCAGTTGTGTAATACTGTATGTCGGGGACCACTTTCTCTGAGTTGCTACAAACAAGTAGGCCTTCACGTTTAATCAAACCCATTTTGTCCTTCTGGACACTACTTTTCACTTGGCAGTCAGTGTCAGTCATATTGTTTGTCAACTGACTGCCAGTGTCAGTCATGTTGTTTTCATGCAGGGTGTCAGTCATATTGTTATCATGCACAACCATGTCTGAACTAACTGCCAAACTGTGTCCAGAAATGGATCCATCATCAACAGTCATCTTCCATGTAAATTTGGCTCTATTATCAGCATTTACACTGTGACTGAAAATCGCGCTGTGTACATCTTCAGTACAAATTGTAGGAATTTTACTGTCACTGTCAGGACACTCAGCTTCATGAACATCAGTTTGTTCTTTTACAACTGGGGACTGTTTTACCTTGGTATAGTCACTTGCAGTCACACTCTCGTTTTTCTTGGCTGTATCCACTTCAGGAATGCCACTGGAATCTTTGAGTATGCTGTAAGTGTTACAAGTGTTTACAGTTTCAATCTCAGAAGATGAAACTGCTTTCCTCTGGTTCATATCTCTGAGGTCATTGTCATTGGACCTTTCTCTGAAAAGCAGTTCACTGGACCTTTCTATGTTACTCAAACTCCGTAACTTTGCCTGATGTGGCCCTCTCCTTTCAGTTTCCATTTTAAATTAAAACAATGGTGTACTCAATGCACTTTGTTTCACAAGGATGAAGGATGTAAGAAAAGAGAGAAGGAAAATATCAAAACATGCAATATATATATATATTCTCACGCACACTGTTCAGTCAGTTCATAAAAGACTGCGGTGGTCAATGTCACTGCAAGTGCAAGGAAGGAGTCTAGCAAATTACCAGTGCATCTGGCAACCTGGACACATGAATACCAGTCCTCTTCTCAGTCTGCAGCACTTGACACAATTCATGCCATAAGCCAGTCACAGTGTGAGTGCTGGGATGGTACGACTCCGCGCAGCAATGGACATTCCAAAGTTATCTCCCATCTGCATGGCTGGAAAAAGAAGAAGAGAACATAAGATGCAGGTATGGTTTATTACAGATACAATAATTTTTTACTGCTCATAGGCTGTTAAGCTTCTTTTTTTATGAACTGAAACTATGTCTAATGTGTGACAGATACCACAACTGCTGGTATGAATCAGAAAGCTATTACTTACCCACCAAATTTGATTCTTTTTTGCGCAGGCCCAGCACTTGATACAATTCATTCCATAAGCCAGTCACAGAGTGAGTGCTGGGATGGTACGACTCCGAGCAGCAATGGACAGTCCAAAGTTATCTCCCATCTGCATGGCTGGAAAAGAAGAAGAAACAGAACATAAGAATTAAGATGCAGGTATGGTTTATTACACATATAATAATTTGTTACTGGTCATAGGCTGTTAAACTTCTTTATATGAACTGAAACTATGTCTAATGTGTGACAGATGCAACTGCTGGTATGAAT
Source organism: Alviniconcha strummeri (assembly GCA_963584105.1). Taxonomy (NCBI): domain Eukaryota; kingdom Metazoa; phylum Mollusca; class Gastropoda; family Provannidae; genus Alviniconcha; species Alviniconcha strummeri. Next base: position 20,661,300 of record OY757551.1, read on the forward strand.
CAGAAAGCTATTACTTACCCACATACTAAAAGTGAATACTAAATAATTTAAAAGATCACACTTTTTCACAGAGAGTTAGATATTAGAAGGAAGGTAGTAATGGTAGTGCATGCGTCTCAAGCATATTATAGTGAGTGAAGTGCTATCAGCAGAGGTCAGCCACTGCCCAGCAATCCTGGTGTTTGACTTTGAGGCAAGGGACAAACTTGTCTCACACGTCTCCTTCTTCTTGGTGTTTTTGTGCACTGGATGAATCATCTCAAAATACTCTTCTGTAGGGGATTTGACCTACTGATCAGCCAGTCACACTTTTTAAACAGAAAGCAAGCCTGCCAGTGCCACTGTCATTCACATGCACTACAGGCTTCCATTTTAGTGAAGGGTGAAATGACAAAGTTGATCCCAAAACTAAAACAAAACCACCAAAAGTAACTCAGGGATGCATGCATTAGTGCATGTTTTATGCCCATTTTACTATTTTATGCAGGTTAGAATGCCACATACACTTCTTTTTTTTTTTTTAAGACTGTGATACATCATGTATATAATATGCAAAAATCAAAGGGATAGTTTCCTGACTAGCCACCAACAGGAATAAATTAGGAAGGATTACAGTCACAGCAGTGCTCACATCTTGCTGTGCTTGAACTGTCTCCCTCCCTTGCAGAAGTAGAATCTGTCATGACATGAAAACAGCAACATTATTTTGTCATTAGCTTTACGACTAATGATTAGCTCTACAACTAACTGTGCAACAGAAAGAGACCACGCTGGGTTGTGTTTGCAGGAACCAAACTTCATTCTTTCTTGCGCATGCCCAGCGCTTACAAATACAAGCTTCCACCGCAGGGGCGTCATCTGCTACGATGACCATCAACTACGATAGCAACAGCTTATCGTGACATCCTCCTTTCTTTGGAGTGAAACATACAACTGAATCATCTGACTGCAAAGCTTTCTGGAACTCAAAATAGAGTCGTGGACTAGCTATGTCTAACTTTGACTAGTTCTACGCACACATTGACTAGATTGACACATCCACTGTGAGTAGCTACACGCACGCGCATGCTGGATGGTGTTACTTTTGAAGAAATGAATACAGGATACCGTCCACAGCTGAAGAAATGAATACAGGATACCATCCACAGCTGAAGCACACACACAAAATCCTACACTGTCGAGACAGCCACTGGAGGCAACTTCAGGTGCAATCGCAGCAAACACCTGTCTCCAGACTGGACCTGTCACACTCCATGATGCAGCACTGGAACCAGATCCACTTTCACCGCCAGATGACGGCACTGATCCAGTGATGACAGCAGTCCCAGTGCAGAGTGTCCCTGACCCAGGTGGGACATACTGCGCATGCTGCGGCAGGAGCATCAAGAAGCCTGAGCGGTTTCGTGAGCAGTAGTGTGTGTGTGTACTCCATTGCTGTCTTCAGGTTCAGGTCTTTCGGTGTCTCTTTACGTATCTGGCTCAGATGCAGGCCATGACGATGTGATTTCGTTGACATGGTCTTGAACATCCTGTTGTAGATTGTTGCCACTCTCCCTGTTCAACGGACTTCAGGACAGGGCGTCAGCGACCACGTCCTTGCCTGGTGCATACTCTGCTGTCACGTTGTATCGCTTCAGTTGCATTAAGAGACGCTGGCACCTCAGGGGAGTCTCCTGTAGATCCTTGGTGTTGATGAGTGCAACAAGTGGTCTGTGGTCAGTCAGTGCAGTGAACGACCCTAAGCTCACCAGGTACCACTCAAACTTCTCACAAGCCCAAACCATGGCCAGGCATTCCTTCTCAATCTGGGCATACCCCTTTTCTGCTGGATGTGGCCCAAGAAGCTGATCTCTTCTTTGCGGAACTCACGTTTCTCTCGGTTACGTTTTAGTCCAGTTTGAGCAAGACGGTTGAGTGCCTGGTCAAGACGCCTGCCATGCTCTTCCATGCCATCGGCATGAACGAGTATGTCATCCATATAGCATTCAGCTCCCTCAATGTCACCGAGAACGTTCTCCACTGTTCTCTGGAACACTTCGGGAGCCAATGAGATTCCGAAGGGCAGGCGGTGAAAGAAGTACCGGCCAAACGGTGTCATGAATGTGGTCAGCTTTGCTGTCATCCAGCGGGAGTTGCCAGAAGCCCGATGTTGCGTCCAGCTTCGTGAAGACTGTGGAACCTTTGAGTTTGTGCATGACGTCTTCGAGGGTCGGGAGCATGTATCTCTCTCTCTCTTTACTGCTTGGTTCAGTTTCTTCAGGTCTACGCAGATGCATACTCCACCTCCCTTCTTCATCACTGGCACCATCAGTGCACACCAATCAGTTGGTTCTGTGATGCACTTGATGACACCATTCTCCTCCATGTGTTGGAGCTCTTGCTCCACCTTCGGGAGTAGAGGAAGTGGTATCCTCTGTGCAGTCTAGATGCTGTAGGGTGTGGCGTCATCCATCAGACGGATCTTGATGGGATCACACTGTACAGGTTGCCCGACTTTGCTGAATGCAAAATCATTGATATTGTCCAGACGCTTAACCAGCCCTAAGCGTAAGGCTGCATTCCTGCTGAGGAGGTTGTCGCAGTTGTTCAGGACAAATACTCTGAAGGGGACGGTCTGCTGATTACCAATGTCGATGTAGGTGGTGAACATCCCCAGGTATGGTAGAGTACCTCCAGGACTGCGTAGGGTGGCGTCTGCTTGTCTCAGTCTTGGTCTGGGTTGAAGGCTGTCTTACACCTCTTTAGAAATGACAGAGATGTCTGTCCCAGTGTCAATCTTAAAAGCAACAGTGTGCCCATTCATTGTCAGCTTCGTGCGCCATGGTGGTTCCTCGCCAAGCTGGTCAATGCTGCCCAGGAAGTATGTCGGTGACTTGGGTCGGTTCACCGGGTTAGCTGGGCGTATCTCGTTGATCACTGAGACATTGTTGACTTTCTTTGAAGAGCGGCATACTCGTTCAAAGTGGTTGGGTTTTCCGCAGGCCCTACATTTCTTCCCCTTAGCTGGACACGTGGCCCCTCTGTTGTGATGGTGTCCACAGTTGGTGCATGCTCTGTCGTCATTTCCTCCTTTGTATGAATTGTAGTCAGGTTTCTTGGTCCTGGCCCCACCTCTTGGTCCGTGGTCGCTTGCTGTGGTGCACTAGAGCCGGAAGGGCAGTGAGTGACTGCATCAACACTGGTGCTGCTGTGATGCCTCTGCTCGCTCAGCTGGTGTTTCACGAGTTGAAACTGATGAGCCTGTTGCACTGCATCTTTTAATGCGAGGTTTGCCTTTAGTTGCAGCTTCTCCGACAGTTCACGGTCGCACATCCCAAGAACCAGTCTGTCTTGAATGCTTTCTTCCCTGTTTGGAAAGTGTGCATGTTTGGAAAGCTCATACAACTTCCTGATGTATGTCTCTATGTTTTCATCAGGCAGCTGTGCGCGAGAATAGAAGAGTGCTCGCTCATGCAGTACGTTCACCCTGGGTACAAACTGTTCATTTTCTCACAAGCTAAACACCATAAAAAACTCATAAAACAATGCATAAGTATGTTCATTATTCTTTTGTATTTCAGAAAAGTAATACAAGCAGTAAAGCAAACTGATATCTGCAGAATCACATAATATTTCGTACTTTGGTGTCACACGTCATGACATATGACACTTCATAAAAGTTGCGTGGTTCACTTACAAATACTAGAATTGAGAACCTGACAAAACTTTACTTGAGCAACACATAAAATTAACCTTTTAAGCATACATACACATGTATTTACAGTCTTCTTGTACCGTTTGAGAAAAATGAAAATGTTGCATTCCCCAAATAGTCTTTCACCAACCAGCTAAGGAATGCCCTCCTCCCCTCCACATTCCCAGGATGGACATTTTCGCCAACAACCAATCAAAACACAATAAAAAAGAAAAAGAAAAAAGAACTGGAATTCAGAACAATGTGGTACAACCAAATGTAAATGAAGTCAAGTAATGACAAAGATTTTCTTTCACAACACCGTTATCCAATGTCCTGCAATTGCTTCCTTACATGGTTATAATTTATATATATACAAAAGGGAGAGGAAAAGAAGAGGGTAATGCATGATTATGATAGTTGTTAAAAAAAATAAAAATAAAAAAAGGAGAGAGAGAGAGAGAGAGAGAGAGAGAGAGAGAGAGAGAGAGAGAGAGAGAGAGAGAGAAGAAATAAGGATACGAAAAAAAGATCTAAAAAAGAAAAGACACTGCATCTAATAAAAGATACTCTGCACCTAATAATATTCTAAGGAGAAGTAACAGTAACACATTTCAGTTTTATAATAATAAAGGGGATTTTTACAGCACCCATCTTCTGCACAAGGTGGGAACACAGGGCGCTTTACAATGAATAACACTAACAGTAACACACACATCAGATGGGGGAATAGGCACGTCTGTGAAAAAGACAGTTTAGAAATACTGAACAGGTGTGTCTTATGAGTGACTTTCAAAGAGCAAGCAGAGGTATTGACTGATTGATTAAACTTTATATCTGAATCATTCAGTGAATGGCAAAAATTATAAGCAAAAAATGCCAACTTACATATCTGTCGTTGCTACAGTATTACTAATAAGTAATATTAATAATGAAGACATTCATGGTGAAATATTATGATAGAAGGCTATAGACAAATACAGCATCAATAACAACATATAAAACAAGACAGTGACTGCAACAGAAATGAAAAAGATAATGGTAAAAAGAACTGGAGGGAAGAAATCAAGAATTAAAAAACTAAAAGTAAAACAAACCAAAAACACTTTGGGTAATTTACAGAGGGGAAAGGGACGGATAAAACTAAGCTTAAGAAAATGACAATAGTAACCGCCCGCGGCCATCCTTTTCCCCCATTAAGTTGACCTGCACCATCTGCAATGCTGTGTCAACAACCTCAGCCTGGACAATGCAGACATGTTGTTTAAATAGCACAGAATAAAACGTCAGCTTTGAGTCTCTCTCGAAATCATCAGCATTTCTCCATTGCCACATTGGTCAAAGCCTTCTTCACCAAATCGTCCATCTTCTTACCATGAACCCTGCATAATTTATGTTGGTTTTTAATTATTAGTATCACAGAAACTTTATAATTTTTCATCTGTTCTTACTCTTACTCTAGTGGAATCCATATGGGAAGTATCTGGGATCCACATGGGAAGTATATGGGACCCACATGGGAAACATGTGTAATGTATCTGAGAAAGACGTGGGTCCCATATTGAATCCCAGATAAATCCCATATATATGGGACCCATTCAAAACCCATTTTCATTCCCTATATGGATCCCACATGGGTATCCCATATGGGGCCTATATTCCAGCCCACATGGATCCTATATGGGACCTATATACACATGTTGTCTGGGCTTACTCTTAGTCAAAATGTCAAATATTTTCCCTTTATTCACCGAGGAAAACTTCGGAGGGTTGATCATCATTATGACAAAAGCCTGCAAAGGTTGCACATTTCTATGACAAAAAGAACAAGTTTCGTACGTCTCTCTGACTAAAACTGACTTTTAGTCACAGTAAGATCAGGAAGTCCTCCTTTCGATTACATGCTTTGTACTGTAGCGGGAGAGCTGTGCAAGCTAGCTCGAGTTACGGGCCCTGAGTTCCCCCACCCCTTCTCTCCAGTTGGACGCTGCCTGCCCGCGACTGGCTGGTGCCGCGCGGTGCGGTATAAAAGACAGTGCCTGCCCGGTTTCTGTACATAGTTCAGGAGCTGTGTGAGAGTCGAGGTGGACGTCCTGGGCTGTCCGTCCTAACGAGCCTTCTGGTTTCCGTGGACGTAAAGCTTTATTGAACCGTGCTTCGGCATTGGTCACAACTTGTCCCTAATATGTCAACTGACATCTGAGGACACTAAGCAACACTTCAACCAACCAACAAAAGGTTTCTGTACCATGTGCTGAAAAGTGCTGGTCAACCCCTACCCCTCGAGTCTACACGCTGAAAAGTGTGTTACTCTCGGCCCTTAGTTAGAGGACTTGGTGCTGAAAAGTGCTAGTCCAACCCCTATCCCCCTGAGTTTACATGCTGAAAAGTGTGTAGCTCTTCCCTTAGCCTATATTAAGAGACCTGTGCTGCAAAGTGCGGGCACGCATGTTTAGTAATTAAGAGACCTGTGCTGCAAAGTGCGGGCACGCATGTTTAGTAATTAAGAGACCTGTGCTGCAAAGTGCGGGCACGCATGTTTAGTAATTAAGAGACCTGTGCTGCAAAGTGTGGGCACGCATGTTTAGTAATTAAGAGACCCGTGCTGCAAAGTGTGGGCACACATGTTTAGTAATTAAGAGACCCGTGCTGCAAAGTGTGGGCACGCATGTTTAGTAATTAAGAGACCTGTGCTGCAAAGTGCGGGCACGCATGTTTAGTTATTAGAAGACTTGTGCTGCAAAGTGCAAGCGTTAGTTAAGTTTATGTATGTTTGTCTTCCTGTGCTGCAAAGTGCAAATATTGGTTAAGTCAGTGCAAGGGTGCAACTTACTTTTGTAGGTAATTGGTGCTGTCCGAGGTGGATCCTTTCCACACCTTGTTTGGACTGGCAGGACTTTCGTTGCTAGGCGACTCGTCAGTGCAGCCAGTCAACCCCGTCTACTGCATGCCGGAGAGCATCATTCGTCGGTTGAAGCTGTCCATGTCTGATGTTGCCGACAACTCCTGATGAGTGATTGTATCTGTGTACAGGCTATGTCTGTGGAGTTGTTGGGCCAGGTCTGGCTTGGAGCAGATGTTTTGTTGTCTGAGAGCCTTGCGCGGGCATGTGCTTGTTGGGCTCACAGGAGATGGGGGTAGCTTTTCAGAAGTGAAAACTTATTGACAGGATGATCAGATTTACTCAGGCTAAAAGTCTTTAATCTGGTCTTTGCCAGCCTAATAAGCTATTCTGGCTTAACTTTCAACACTGAGGTCACTGCTTGGGTCGGCAAAACTCAAAGAAACTTCCTGTCTTGCTGGGTGGAGTCCAGCCTGCTCTTGAAAGCTTGTCTGTTGAAGACCGCTGCCTAAAAGTAAACGCAAAGCAGCAAGCAGCAAAGGTGGAATTTGATTTTGTCATAATTATTGAAACATAACCCATGTAGCTGTGGTTATCTTCAGCGCATGAGCTAAATCATCCTACAGCAGATACGTACATATGACGGAGTGATGACAGGTCCCTGAACTGAATGTATGCTTATGGATGAGTTACTGGGGGCACCTCTTTGCAAACTCTTGTCTCAATGATGAAGTGGTAGGTGAGAGAATGGGGTCAAGCTCTAACCATACACCAGACCAGGCTTGTCGTACTATCATTAGAACTGGTGGTTATAATGGGCTCAGCTGTTTGTGCATTTACAAAAGTTACAGCAGTGTCCTTTTCGTTTCAGAAGATGCAGCGGTATTAAAGTCAATTCACCAGTGTAATTATACCATGTGGTTACCAAGGTGCAACTTAAGCAGGGTCCGCAAACACTTTTCAGAACCAGTGTACAGTAAATGCAGCGTCGTGAAAAAACACACACGTACAACCAAACATGACGCTAAACACACTGACAGCAATTTTTAAAGGACAGTCCTGCACTTATCTACTTGAAATTCTGCCTCTTGTGCCTGCTGCAGAAATCTGTGCAAGCCCAACAGAACACACTGCTGCTTTTGGGATTCTACCCTTGTGAAGTTGAAACGTCCAGTTTGTATTTATAATCCTTTGTCACACAGAAATTGTCCTGTTTGTATTTAAAATCCATGTCAAGTGGAGATTTCCTTCTTTTGGGGGGGATGGGGGGGGGGGGGGGGGGGGGGATGTATTTGACTTTCAAGATCCCCTGACAGATTAAACTTGTCTTGTCCTGTTTGTGTTTAAGACCCTTTGTCCAGTGGAAATTATTTGTAAGATTCGTCACATACATGTTACGTACCCCCCCCCCCCCCACCCCCCAACAACAAACCAAACACCACAAACAAGTAAAACAAGTTCTTCAAATTGAAAATACATCACAACCGATGTACATTGCATCATTGGTGGTTCCTCACCCTTCAATAAAAAGGAATGAATAATAAAGGAATGTGCAATCAGGCCATCACAGTCTCTTCTTTTCTGTTTGTCCGAGGACAAATAATACACTCTTTTAAAACTGGAAATATTTTATGTAATTTATTGTCCGGGAACTCATCCCTCTCAGACTGCCACAGTTGTAATATATGTTTGTTGGTGTAGCATTCTCAAACAAGATCCAAACACATAAAATGTTCAAAAGCATGCTATTTATTAGGACAAGTGTCTTGGCTCATCATCTCATTTTTCATCATTAACTGTTGTGCACTTTTGTAGCTTGATAAAGGGGATTACCCCAAAAATTTGCGTACTCAGTTTTGTCCTAATAAATAGCATTCTTTTGAATCTTTTATGTGTTTGGATCTTGACACACATAATCAGCAAAATGGAAATCCCTAACTGGTTCTGGAGAGGCCACTCTCCCTGATGATGAAAACTAAGAAACATGTTTTTAATGTCTAGTCACATTATATTATATACATTACATGAGTAGTACAGTACAAAAAACAAAACTTAATCCAATAGCCTGTTGCAAACATGTTCAACCAGTAGTAAACACAACCAACTCCAGCCAATAAATCAGCCGACAATGACAGTTGACACTTTTCATTGGCTGGAACTGTCAACAGCAAACAATCATGTCCAACCAGATGACAATAACCCAGTATTAACCTCGTCACTGCCTCAGCCTGTACAATTTATGTGCTGAAAAGTGTACACACATGCCTTACAACTGCAGATTTTCCAGTCCTTATGTACAACAAATCTCCTTTCAATCCTGTGTTTGGATGGAAATCCTTTCACATGCTAAAGTGGGGAAAAAGGGAGGATTTCAAATTTCAAACGGTTATTGGTTGTTTGCTGGTAAAATCATGGCAGAGAACTGGTTCATTCTCACAAAACCTAATTTAAAGTATGAATATTGGCACTCTATCAGTCTATGTACCCACAACCAACAGCAAAAGAATAAGCAAACACACATACACCCCACCCCCCAACCAAAACCTTTTACTTTATGCCACAGCACCTCTGCAAATGTATCCACTGTCCATAGCAGCATAGAGAATGTTATGAAACTTGCCAACATGATCCAGCAACTCCTTCCCTCCATGGCTCTTTACAAAAGCAGTAGACTTTAAACATGGACAAGGGGTTCCCACTGCAGCATTTAGACAGCTAAGGTAAGCATTTGCCTAGACTCGCCAGTCTCAGCATTACCAGGACGTGTCCTGTTCACTGCATCACAACATTTGTGTACGATGGCACTGATCCTGTTTCACATCAGAATGCCTACAACCAGCAGTATACACCCAACTATGGATACTGGAATTCCAGCTGTTATGCCAAAGTTTACTGCTTTTTTAGAACCAGGTTTGTCAGGATGACTGTCATTATTCGGAAAAGCAGTGGTTGTGGTTGATGGCACAGGAGTTGTTGGAACTGTTTTAAGTTTTTCACAGAAGAAGTCTGCATCAAACCCAGCCTGAAATAGATCCTCGCAACTTTCATTTTTCAGAGAGAAATTGCGAGCTGCTTCAGTACCCTCTTTGCATTTCATTTGTGCACAATGACAATGATCTTCATCGGTAAAACCTGAGTAACACTCCTCTGAGGAAGGTATGAAACCTAGCTGGCATGTGCACAAATTATCTTCATTTCCGTCCCCCTTACACAGTTGCTCCTGACCAATGCCACTGCACTTACTCTTTTCAATGGTCCCATACTGGTATGTTATATTCCATGACCTTGTCTCGTGGCCATGGGGTGAAATATATGCAGGCCCAAGCTTTGATAAGTGCAAGACTGGGCCTTTTGATGTGTACGACATTGTTGCAGTGTAGCCTTTTGGGACAACAATGGATTGCAAACATGCCATCATGCTATACTGATCCCCAGACTTGTTGTAGTTCGTCTGGCAGTGGAAGTCCATACCTGGGTAACCACCACAGCAAGTCCGATTCAAACGCTGGTACTGGGCCTCATAACCCAAGTGTAAGTGCATAGGGCAGTCATTGCCATCACGACTAAACAACTTATAGCAAGCTTCTGGCAGAGCTTGCGGCGGTTTCAACAGTGCAGTTGCTGACACTTGAGCAGGCAACATCAGCAAATGTACACAGACGACAAGAATCATGTCAGTGAATCCCATGCCGTGTCCCTTGGTGGGTGCATCTACAGTCATGCTGTGTCCTTCAGTGGGTGCATCATCTAGTCATGCTGTATCCCTCAGTGGGTGCGTCATCTACAGTCATGCTGTGTCCCTCAGTGGGTGTATCATCTCCAGTCATGCTGTATTCCTCAGTGGGTGCGTCATCTACAGTCATGCTGTGTCCCTCAGTGGGTGTATCATCTCCAGTCATGCTGTATCCCTCAGTGGGTGCGTCATCTACAGTCATGCTGTGTCCCTCAGTGGGTGTATCATCTCCAGTCATGCTGTATCCCTCAGTGGGTGCGTCATCTACAGTCATGCTGTATCCCTCAGTGGGTGTATCATCTCCAGTCATGCTGTATCCCTCAGTGGGTGCGTCATCTACATCCATGCTGTATCCCTCAGTGGGTGCATCATCTTCTACAGTCATGCTGTATCCCTCAGTGGGTGCATCATCTACAGTCATGCTGTATCCCTCAGTGGGTGCGTCATCTACAGTCATGCTGTATCCCTCAGTGGGTGCATCATCTTCTACAGTCATGCTGTGTCCCTCAGTGGGTGTATCATCTCCAGTCATGCTGTATCCCTCAGTGGGTGCGTCATCTACAGTCATGCTGTGTCCCTCAGTGGGTGTATCATCTCCAGTCATGCTGTATCCCTCAGTGGGTGCATCATCTACAGTCATGCTGTATCCCTCAGTGGGTGTATCATCTCCAGTCATGCTGTATCCCTCAGTGGGTGCGTCATCTACAGTCATGCTGTATCCCTCGGTGGGTGCATCATCTTCTACAGTCATGCTGTATCCCTCAGTGGGTGCATCATCTACAGTCATGCTGTATCCCTCAGTGGGTGCGTCATCTACAGTCATGCTGTGTCCCTCAGTGGGTGTATCATCTCCAGTCATGCTGTATCCCTCAGTGGGTGCGTCATCTACAATCATGCTGTGTCCCTCAGTGGGTGTATCATCTCCAGTCATGCTGTATCCCTCAGTGGGTGCGTCATCTACAGTCATGCTGTGTCCCTCAGTGGGTGTATCATCTCCAGTCATGCTGTATCCCTCAGTGGGTGCGTCATCTACAGTCATGCTGTATCCCTCAGTGGGTGTATCATCTCCAGTCATGCTGTATCCCTCAGTGGGTGCGTCATCTACAGTCATGCTGTATCCCTCGGTGGGTGCATCATCTTCTACAGTCATGCTGTATCCCTCAGTGGGTGCATCATCTACAGTCATGCTGTATCCCTCAGTGTGTGTATCATCTCCAGTCATGCTGTATCCCTCAGTGGGTGCGTCATCTACAGTCATGCTGTATCCCTCAGTGGGTGCGTCATCTACAATCATGCTGTGTCCCTCAGTGGGTGTATCATCTCCAGTCATGCTGTATCCCTCAGTGGGTGCGTCATCTACAGTCATGCTGTGTCCCTCAGTGGGTGTATCATCTACAGTCATGCTGTATCCCTCAGTGGGTGCGTCATCTACAATCATGCTGTGTCCCTCAGTGGGTGTATCATCTCCAGTCATGCTGTATCCCTCAGTGGGTGCGTCATCTACAGTCATGCTGTGTCCCTCAGTGGGTGTATCATCTCCAGTCATGCTGTATCCCTCAGTGGGTGCGTCATCTACAGTCATGCTGTATCCCTCAGTGGGTGTATCATCTCCAGTCATGCTGTATCCCTCAGTGGGTGCGTCATCTACAGTCATGCTGTATCCCTCGGTGGGTGCATCATCTTCTACAGTCATGCTGTATCCCTCACTGGGTGCATCATCTACAGTCATGCTGTATCCCTCAGTGGGTGTATCATCTCCAGTCATGCTGTATCCCTCAGTGGGTGCATCATCTACAGTCATGCTGTATCCCTCAGTGGGTGCATCATCTACAGTCATGCTGTATCCCTCAGTGGGTGCATCATCTTCTACAGTCATGCTGTGTCCCTCAGTGGGTGTATCATCTCCAGTCATGCTGTATCCCTCAGTGGGTGCGTCATCTACAGTCATGCTGTATCCCTCAGTGGGTGTATCATCTCCAGTCATGCTGTATCCCTCAGTGGGTGCGTCATCTACAGTCATGCTGTGTCCCTCAGTGGGTGTATCATCTCCAGTCATGCTGTATCCCTCAGTGGGTGCGTCATCTACAGTCATGCTGTGTCCCTCAGTGGGTGTATCATCTCCAGTCATGCTGTATCCCTCAGTGGGTGCGTCATCTACAGTCATGCTGTGTCCCTCAGTGGGTGTATCATCTCCAGTCACGCTGTATCCCTCAGTGGGTGCGTCATCTACAGTCATGCTGTATCCCTCAGTGGGTGTATCATCTCCAGTCATGCTGTATCCCTCAGTGGGTGCGTCATCTACAGTCATGCTGTATCCCTCAGTGGGTGCATCATCTCCTACAGTCATGCTGTATCCCTCAGTGGGTGCATCATTGGTTGTATGCTTTATTTCCAAATCAGTTGTGTAATACTGTATGTCGGGGACCACTTTCTCTGAGTTGCTACAAACAAGTAGGCCTTCACGTTTAATCAAACCCATTTTGTCCTTCTGGACACTACTTTTCACTTGGCAGTCAGTGTCAGTCATATTGTTTGTCAACTGACTGCCAGTGTCAGTCATGTTGTTTTCATGCAGGGTGTCAGTCATATTGTTATCATGCACAACCATGTCTGAACTAACTGCCAAACTGTGTCCAGAAATGGATCCATCATCAACAGTCATCTTCCATGTAAATTTGGCTCTATTATCAGCATTTACACTGTGACTGAAAATCGCGCTGTGTACATCTTCAGTACAAATTGTAGGAATTTTACTGTCACTGTCAGGACACTCAGCTTCATGAACATCAGTTTGTTCTTTTACAACTGGGGACTGTTTTACCTTGGTATAGTCACTTGCAGTCACACTCTCGTTTTTCTTGGCTGTATCCACTTCAGGAATGCCACTGGAATCTTTGAGTATGCTGTAAGTGTTACAAGTGTTTACAGTTTCAATCTCAGAAGATGAAACTGCTTTCCTCTGGTTCATATCTCTGAGGTCATTGTCATTGGACCTTTCTCTGAAAAGCAGTTCACTGGACCTTTCTATGTTACTCAAACTCCGTAACTTTGCCTGATGTGGCCCTCTCCTTTCAGTTTCCATTTTAAATTAAAACAATGGTGTACTCAATGCACTTTGTTTCACAAGGATGAAGGATGTAAGAAAAGAGAGAAGGAAAATATCAAAACATGCAATATATATATATATTCTCACGCACACTGTTCAGTCAGTTCATAAAAGACTGCGGTGGTCAATGTCACTGCAAGTGCAAGGAAGGAGTCTAGCAAATTACCAGTGCATCTGGCAACCTGGACACATGAATACCAGTCCTCTTCTCAGTCTGCAGCACTTGACACAATTCATGCCATAAGCCAGTCACAGTGTGAGTGCTGGGATGGTACGACTCCGCGCAGCAATGGACATTCCAAAGTTATCTCCCATCTGCATGGCTGGAAAAAGAAGAAGAGAACATAAGATGCAGGTATGGTTTATTACAGATACAATAATTTTTTACTGCTCATAGGCTGTTAAGCTTCTTTTTTTATGAACTGAAACTATGTCTAATGTGTGACAGATACCACAACTGCTGGTATGAATCAGAAAGCTATTACTTACCCACCAAATTTGATTCTTTTTTGCGCAGGCCCAGCACTTGATACAATTCATTCCATAAGCCAGTCACAGAGTGAGTGCTGGGATGGTACGACTCCGAGCAGCAATGGACAGTCCAAAGTTATCTCCCATCTGCATGGCTGGAAAAGAAGAAGAAACAGAACATAAGAATTAAGATGCAGGTATGGTTTATTACACATATAATAATTTGTTACTGGTCATAGGCTGTTAAACTTCTTTATATGAACTGAAACTATGTCTAATGTGTGACAGATGCAACTGCTGGTATGAATCAGAAAGCTATTACTTACCCACATACTAAAAGTGAATACTAAATAATTTAAAAGATCACACTTTTTCACAGAGAGTTAGATATTAGAAGGAAGGTAGTAATGGTAGTGCATGCGTCTCAAGCATATTATAGTGAGTGAAGTGCTATCAGCAGAGGTCAGCCACTGCCCAGCAATCCTGGTGTTTGACTTTGAGGCAAGGGACAAACTTGTCTCACACGTCTCCTTCTTCTTGGTGTTTTTGTGCACTGGATGAATCATCTCAAAATACTCTTCTGTAGGGGATTTGACCTACTGATCAGCCAGTCACACTTTTTAAACAGAAAGCAAGCCTGCCAGTGCCACTGTCATTCACATGCACTACAGGCTTCCATTTTAGTGAAGGGTGAAATGACAAAGTTGATCCCAAAACTAAAACAAAACCACCAAAAGTAACTCAGGGATGCATGCATTAGTGCATGTTTTATGCCCATTTTACTATTTTATGCAGGTTAGAATGCCACATACACTTCTTTTTTTTTTTTTAAGACTGTGATACATCATGTATATAATATGCAAAAATCAAAGGGATAGTTTCCTGACTAGCCACCAACAGGAATAAATTAGGAAGGATTACAGTCACAGCAGTGCTCACATCTTGCTGTGCTTGAACTGTCTCCCTCCCTTGCAGAAGTAGAATCTGTCATGACATGAAAACAGCAACATTATTTTGTCATTAGCTTTACGACTAATGATTAGCTCTACAACTAACTGTGCAACAGAAAGAGACCACGCTGGGTTGTGTTTGCAGGAACCAAACTTCATTCTTTCTTGCGCATGCCCAGCGCTTACAAATACAAGCTTCCACCGCAGGGGCGTCATCTGCTACGATGACCATCAACTACGATAGCAACAGCTTATCGTGACATCCTCCTTTCTTTGGAGTGAAACATACAACTGAATCATCTGACTGCAAAGCTTTCTGGAACTCAAAATAGAGTCGTGGACTAGCTATGTCTAACTTTGACTAGTTCTACGCACACATTGACTAGATTGACACATCCACTGTGAGTAGCTACACGCACGCGCATGCTGGATGGTGTTACTTTTGAAGAAATGAATACAGGATACCGTCCACAGCTGAAGAAATGAATACAGGATACCATCCACAGCTGAAGCACACACACAAAATCCTACACTGTCGAGACAGCCACTGGAGGCAACTTCAGGTGCAATCGCAGCAAACACCTGTCTCCAGACTGGACCTGTCACACTCCATGATGCAGCACTGGAACCAGATCCACTTTCACCGCCAGATGACGGCACTGATCCAGTGATGACAGCAGTCCCAGTGCAGAGTGTCCCTGACCCAGGTGGGACATACTGCGCATGCTGCGGCAGGAGCATCAAGAAGCCTGAGCGGTTTCGTGAGCAGTAGTGTGTGTGTGTACTCCATTGCTGTCTTCAGGTTCAGGTCTTTCGGTGTCTCTTTACGTATCTGGCTCAGATGCAGGCCATGACGATGTGATTTCGTTGACATGGTCTTGAACATCCTGTTGTAGATTGTTGCCACTCTCCCTGTTCAACGGACTTCAGGACAGGGCGTCAGCGACCACGTCCTTGCCTGGTGCATACTCTGCTGTCACGTTGTATCGCTTCAGTTGCATTAAGAGACGCTGGCACCTCAGGGGAGTCTCCTGTAGATCCTTGGTGTTGATGAGTGCAACAAGTGGTCTGTGGTCAGTCAGTGCAGTGAACGACCCTAAGCTCACCAGGTACCACTCAAACTTCTCACAAGCCCAAACCATGGCCAGGCATTCCTTCTCAATCTGGGCATACCCCTTTTCTGCTGGATGTGGCCCAAGAAGCTGATCTCTTCTTTGCGGAACTCACGTTTCTCTCGGTTACGTTTTAGTCCAGTTTGAGCAAGACGGTTGAGTGCCTGGTCAAGACGCCTGCCATGCTCTTCCATGCCATCGGCATGAACGAGTATGTCATCCATATAGCATTCAGCTCCCTCAATGTCACCGAGAACGTTCTCCACTGTTCTCTGGAACACTTCGGGAGCCAATGAGATTCCGAAGGGCAGGCGGTGAAAGAAGTACCGGCCAAACGGTGTCATGAATGTGGTCAGCTTTGCTGTCATCCAGCGGGAGTTGCCAGAAGCCCGATGTTGCGTCCAGCTTCGTGAAGACTGTGGAACCTTTGAGTTTGTGCATGACGTCTTCGAGGGTCGGGAGCATGTATCTCTCTCTCTCTTTACTGCTTGGTTCAGTTTCTTCAGGTCTACGCAGATGCATACTCCACCTCCCTTCTTCATCACTGGCACCATCAGTGCACACCAATCAGTTGGTTCTGTGATGCACTTGATGACACCATTCTCCTCCATGTGTTGGAGCTCTTGCTCCACCTTCGGGAGTAGAGGAAGTGGTATCCTCTGTGCAGTCTAGATGCTGTAGGGTGTGGCGTCATCCATCAGACGGATCTTGATGGGATCACACTGTACAGGTTGCCCGACTTTGCTGAATGCAAAATCATTGATATTGTCCAGACGCTTAACCAGCCCTAAGCGTAAGGCTGCATTCCTGCTGAGGAGGTTGTCGCAGTTGTTCAGGACAAATACTCTGAAGGGGACGGTCTGCTGATTACCAATGTCGATGTAGGTGGTGAACATCCCCAGGTATGGTAGAGTACCTCCAGGACTGCGTAGGGTGGCGTCTGCTTGTCTCAGTCTTGGTCTGGGTTGAAGGCTGTCTTACACCTCTTTAGAAATGACAGAGATGTCTGTCCCAGTGTCAATCTTAAAAGCAACAGTGTGCCCATTCATTGTCAGCTTCGTGCGCCATGGTGGTTCCTCGCCAAGCTGGTCAATGCTGCCCAGGAAGTATGTCGGTGACTTGGGTCGGTTCACCGGGTTAGCTGGGCGTATCTCGTTGATCACTGAGACATTGTTGACTTTCTTTGAAGAGCGGCATACTCGTTCAAAGTGGTTGGGTTTTCCGCAGGCCCTACATTTCTTCCCCTTAGCTGGACACGTGGCCCCTCTGTTGTGATGGTGTCCACAGTTGGTGCATGCTCTGTCGTCATTTCCTCCTTTGTATGAATTGTAGTCAGGTTTCTTGGTCCTGGCCCCACCTCTTGGTCCGTGGTCGCTTGCTGTGGTGCACTAGAGCCGGAAGGGCGGTGAGTGACTGCATCAACACTGGTGCTGCTGTCATGCCTCTGCTCGCTCAGCTGGTGTTTCACGAGTTGAAACTGATGAGCCTGTTGCACTGCATCTTTTAATGCGAGGTTTGCCTTTAGTTGCAGCTTCTCCGACAGTTCACGGTCGCACATCCCAAGAACCAGTCTGTCTTGAATGCTTTCTTCCCTGTTTGGAAAGTGTGCATGTTTGGAAAGCTCATACAACTTCCTGATGTATGTCTCTATGTTTTCATCAGGCAGCTGTGCGCGAGAATAGAAGAGTGCTCGCTCATGCAGTACGTTCACCCTGGGTACAAACTGTTCATTTTCTCACAAGCTAAACACCATAAAAAACTCATAAAACAATGCATAAGTATGTTCATTATTCTTTTGTATTTCAGAAAAGTAATACAAGCAGTAAAGCAAACTGATATCTGCAGAATCACATAATATTTCGTACTTTGGTGTCACACGTCATGACATATGACACTTCATAAAAGTTGCGTGGTTCACTTACAAATACTAGAATTGAGAACCTGACAAAACTTTACTTGAGCAACACATAAAATTAACCTTTTAAGCATACATACACATGTATTTACAGTCTTCTTGTACCGTTTGAGAAAAATGAAAATGTTGCATTCCCCAAATAGTCTTTCACCAACCAGCTAAGGAATGCCCTCCTCCCCTCCACATTCCCAGGATGGACATTTTCGCCAACAACCAATCAAAACACAATAAAAAAGAAAAAGAAAAAAGAACTGGAATTCAGAACAATGTGGTACAACCAAATGTAAATGAAGTCAAGTAATGACAAAGATTTTCTTTCACAACACCGTTATCCAATGTCCTGCAATTGCTTCCTTACATGGTTATAATTTATATATATACAAAAGGGAGAGGAAAAGAAGAGGGTAATGCATGATTATGATAGTTGTTAAAAAAAATAAAAATAAAAAAAGGAGAGAGAGAGAGAGAGAGAGAGAGAGAGAGAGAGAGAGAGAGAGAGAGAGAGAGAGAGAGAGAGAAGAAATAAGGATACGAAAAAAAGATCTAAAAAAGAAAAGACACTGCATCTAATAAAAGATACTCTGCACCTAATAATATTCTAAGGAGAAGTAACAGTAACACATTTCAGTTTTATAATAATAAAGGGGATTTTTACAGCACCCATCTTCTGCACAAGGTGGGAACACAGGGCGCTTTACAATGAATAACACTAACAGTAACACACACATCAGATGGGGGAATAGGCACGTCTGTGAAAAAGACAGTTTAGAAATACTGAACAGGTGTGTCTTATGAGTGACTTTCAAAGAGCAAGCAGAGGTATTGACTGATTGATTAAACTTTATATCTGAATCATTCAGTGAATGGCAAAAATTATAAGCAAAAAATGCCAACTTACATATCTGTCGTTGCTACAGTATTACTAATAAGTAATATTAATAATGAAGACATTCATGGTGAAATATTATGATAGAAGGCTATAGACAAATACAGCATCAATAACAACATATAAAACAAGACAGTGACTGCAACAGAAATGAAAAAGATAATGGTAAAAAGAACTGGAGGGAAGAAATCAAGAATTAAAAAACTAAAAGTAAAACAAACCAAAAACACTTTGGGTAATTTACAGAGGGGAAAGGGACGGATAAAACTAAGCTTAAGAAAATGACAATAGTAACCGCCCGCGGCCATCCTTTTCCCCCATTAAGTTGACCTGCACCATCTGCAATGCTGTGTCAACAACCTCAGCCTGGACAATGCAGACATGTTGTTTAAATAGCACAGAATAAAACGTCAGCTTTGAGTCTCTCTCGAAATCATCAGCATTTCTCCATTGCCACATTGGTCAAAGCCTTCTTCACCAAATCGTCCATCTTCTTACCATGAACCCTGCATAATTTATGTTGGTTTTTAATTATTAGTATCACAGAAACTTTATAATTTTTCATCTGTTCTTACTCTTACTCTAGTGGAATCCATATGGGAAGTATCTGGGATCCACATGGGAAGTATATGGGACCCACATGGGAAACATGTGTAATGTATCTGAGAAAGACGTGGGTCCCATATTGAATCCCAGATAAATCCCATATATATGGGACCCATTCAAAACCCATTTTCATTCCCTATATGGATCCCACATGGGTATCCCATATGGGGCCTATATTCCAGCCCACATGGATCCTATATGGGACCTATATACACATGTTGTCTGGGCTTACTCTTAGTCAAAATGTCAAATATTTTCCCTTTATTCACCGAGGAAAACTTCGGAGGGTTGATCATCATTATGACAAAAGCCTGCAAAGGTTGCACATTTCTATGACAAAAAGAACAAGTTTCGTACGTCTCTCTGACTAAAACTGACTTTTAGTCACAGTAAGATCAGGAAGTCCTCCTTTCGATTACATGCTTTGTACTGTAGCGGGAGAGCTGTGCAAGCTAGCTCGAGTTACGGGCCCTGAGTTCCCCCACCCCTTCTCTCCAGTTGGACGCTGCCTGCCCGCGACTGGCTGGTGCCGCGCGGTGCGGTATAAAAGACAGTGCCTGCCCGGTTTCTGTACATAGTTCAGGAGCTGTGTGAGAGTCGAGGTGGACGTCCTGGGCTGTCCGTCCTAACGAGCCTTCTGGTTTCCGTGGACGTAAAGCTTTATTGAACCGTGCTTCGGCATTGGTCACAACTTGTCCCTAATATGTCAACTGACATCTGAGGACACTAAGCAACACTTCAACCAACCAACAAAAGGTTTCTGTACCATGTGCTGAAAAGTGCTGGTCAACCCCTACCCCTCGAGTCTACACGCTGAAAAGTGTGTTACTCTCGGCCCTTAGTTAGAGGACTTGGTGCTGAAAAGTGCTAGTCCAACCCCTATCCCCCTGAGTTTACATGCTGAAAAGTGTGTAGCTCTTCCCTTAGCCTATATTAAGAGACCTGTGCTGCAAAGTGCGGGCACGCATGTTTAGTAATTAAGAGACCTGTGCTGCAAAGTGCGGGCACGCATGTTTAGTAATTAAGAGACCTGTGCTGCAAAGTGCGGGCACGCATGTTTAGTAATTAAGAGACCTGTGCTGCAAAGTGTGGGCACGCATGTTTAGTAATTAAGAGACCCGTGCTGCAAAGTGTGGGCACACATGTTTAGTAATTAAGAGACCCGTGCTGCAAAGTGTGGGCACGCATGTTTAGTAATTAAGAGACCTGTGCTGCAAAGTGCGGGCACGCATGTTTAGTTATTAGAAGACTTGTGCTGCAAAGTGCAAGCGTTAGTTAAGTTTATGTATGTTTGTCTTCCTGTGCTGCAAAGTGCAAATATTGGTTAAGTCAGTGCAAGGGTGCAACTTACTTTTGTAGGTAATTGGTGCTGTCCGAGGTGGATCCTTTCCACACCTTGTTTGGACTGGCAGGACTTTCGTTGCTAGGCGACTCGTCAGTGCAGCCAGTCAACCCCGTCTACTGCATGCCGGAGAGCATCATTCGTCGGTTGAAGCTGTCCATGTCTGATGTTGCCGACAACTCCTGATGAGTGATTGTATCTGTGTACAGGCTATGTCTGTGGAGTTGTTGGGCCAGGTCTGGCTTGGAGCAGATGTTTTGTTGTCTGAGAGCCTTGCGCGGGCATGTGCTTGTTGGGCTCACAGGAGATGGGGGTAGCTTTTCAGAAGTGAAAACTTATTGACAGGATGATCAGATTTACTCAGGCTAAAAGTCTTTAATCTGGTCTTTGCCAGCCTAATAAGCTATTCTGGCTTAACTTTCAACACTGAGGTCACTGCTTGGGTCGGCAAAACTCAAAGAAACTTCCTGTCTTGCTGGGTGGAGTCCAGCCTGCTCTTGAAAGCTTGTCTGTTGAAGACCGCTGCCTAAAAGTAAACGCAAAGCAGCAAGCAGCAAAGGTGGAATTTGATTTTGTCATAATTATTGAAACATAACCCATGTAGCTGTGGTTATCTTCAGCGCATGAGCTAAATCATCCTACAGCAGATACGTACATATGACGGAGTGATGACAGGTCCCTGAACTGAATGTATGCTTATGGATGAGTTACTGGGGGCACCTCTTTGCAAACTCTTGTCTCAATGATGAAGTGGTAGGTGAGAGAATGGGGTCAAGCTCTAACCATACACCAGACCAGGCTTGTCGTACTATCATTAGAACTGGTGGTTATAATGGGCTCAGCTGTTTGTGCATTTACAAAAGTTACAGCAGTGTCCTTTTCGTTTCAGAAGATGCAGCGGTATTAAAGTCAATTCACCAGTGTAATTATACCATGTGGTTACCAAGGTGCAACTTAAGCAGGGTCCGCAAACACTTTTCAGAACCAGTGTACAGTAAATGCAGCGTCGTGAAAAAACACACACGTACAACCAAACATGACGCTAAACACACTGACAGCAATTTTTAAAGGACAGTCCTGCACTTATCTACTTGAAATTCTGCCTCTTGTGCCTGCTGCAGAAATCTGTGCAAGCCCAACAGAACACACTGCTGCTTTTGGGATTCTACCCTTGTGAAGTTGAAACGTCCAGTTTGTATTTATAATCCTTTGTCACACAGAAATTGTCCTGTTTGTATTTAAAATCCATGTCAAGTGGAGATTTCCTTCTTTTGGGGGGGATGGGGGGGGGGGGGGGGGGATGTATTTGACTTTCAAGATCCCCTGACAGATTAAACTTGTCTTGTCCTGTTTGTGTTTAAGACCCTTTGTCCAGTGGAAATTATTTGTAAGATTCACTGGCAAATGGAGATTGTCTTATGTTCCACAAAAATCTGAAACAGCTTAGCCCCAAAAAGATAAGTGTCTCTCTCATTTTTCACCATTTTCAACCGTTTAACTGTTGTTTAAGTGTTATTTTGTGGCTTGACAAAGGGGATTTCCCCCAAAATATGCATATTGTGTGTCCGTGTCATGAATAAATAAGCGTTCTTTTGAACCTTTTTGTGTTTGGATCTTTTATGTTCCAGTATTTTCCTGATATAACCATCATGGTTGACTGGGCATTAAAAATCAGTTATCAGTCTATTTCTGCGTTCAGGTCTTGTATTTAGGATCCTTTGTGAAGTGGGAATTGTCTGTGGTAGTGTATAAGATCCCTGGTAAGTTGAAATTGTACACATTCTGTAAATTGTGTTCTGCTTCCTTTTTATTTAAAGTCTTTTCACATAAATGGCATCAGACTGATCTAACAATTATTAAGATAATAACATATCCAAAAAAACAAAAGTCTTTTCTTTCCTTCTTTTTTTAAACCACGTTTGAATATACACTTCTTTGCAGTAGCAAACACACACACGCAACACAAAAGCGTGCATGCACATGTGCACACACACACATTTGCATCCATGCACAGTTACTTTCACCTGATCTGTATCTGTAGTCACACATACTAACACATGTGTACACACTAAATGGCATATACTTGCAGAATAATACTTGAAAATTGTGTGTTGGTGTTTAGGGTCTCCTGGTGAGTGGAAATTTTACACTTTCCGTAAATTGTCTGCATTAGCGTACATTAATATGTGTATGGGTCAAGTGAGCTTACCATTTTAATTTGTCTGTTTTGGGCTAATTTAAGTAGTTTATAATTTATATGTTAATTTATTGATATGTAGCTTGATGCTTTACATTTGATGATGAACAGAACTGTTTTGTGCAATGCTAAGAGCTCTTCAAATTGCTGTTTAGGTGCTTTATAAATAAAAGAATTTGTTGTTGTGATTAATTGTCTGTGTGTATGATCCCTTGTAAAGTGGAATTTGTCTGTGTGTAAGATCCCCTGTAAAGTGGAATTTGTGTGTAAGATCCCTTGTAAAGTGGAATTTGTGTGTAAGATCCCTTGTAAAGTGGAATTTGTCTGTGTGTATGATCCCTTGTAAAGTGGAATTTGTGTGTAAGATCCCTTGTAAAGTGGAATTTGTCTGTGTGTAAGATCCCTTGTAAAGTGGAATTTGTCTGCGTGAGATCCTGAGGTAGGTGGACATTTTTCTCATGACCTGTGCACATGTTCCAGTGGTCAGCGCTCTATCTCTTACCAGGCTCCGGTTATCTGGACCCAGTTCCCTGTTTCTGTCTGTCATTCTACCTCTGTCAGTGGTTTTAAATCTTTCGTGAAAACCTTTCTCTTTTCAAAACGCTTTTTTCAGTCCCATTGCCCTGATATACCAGTGTGTGTGTGTGTGTTGAATCTTGAAAACATGTACATTTAAAGAATGCTGTAGGTACCCATCACTATTATTATCATTTAAATGCCTTTGTTGAGTCAAAAGCATGTGTATGTAAGATCCCCTGTCGGATGCAGAGTGCTTGCATAAGATCCAGCCTGGGCAGGTGGTAAATTGTCTTGTCCTGTGCTTGTATTTGAGAGCCTCTGTCAGGCGGAAATTGTCTGCACAAGATCCCTGGGCAGGTGGAAAATTGTCTTGTTCTGTGCTTGAATTTAAGGTCCTTCATCAGGTCAAGTGGTAAATTGTCTGTGTAAGATCCCCTGCAAGGTGGAAATTGTCTATGTGTAAGATGCTTGTATTTAAGAGCCTATGTTGCATGGAAATTGTCAGTGTATAAGATCTCCCGTCAGGTGCAGTTGTCTTGATAAGATCCCTAGGCAGATGGACAGTGTAATATGTCCTACGTTGGTATTCAAGATTCTGTGTGAAGTGGAGGTTCTTGTATTTTGCTTTAAGACCCTTGTCCTTTGGAAATTGTCTGTGTATGAGATCCATGGCAGGTGCGCACTGTATGATTATGTCCTATGCTTGTAGACAAGATTCCCTGTCAGATAGGAGTTGTTGTGTTTGTGTTTAAGACTTGTCGTGTAAATTGTCTTTCTACACACACACACATATATATATATACAATCTCCTCATATCGACTGTGTACATGGCTGTAAGTGTGGGGCAAGTACCCTGACACCTTGGTAACTTTTTGTGAAGTTCATCAGCAGCATGGCATTGTCGGTGACTGGGTAGACTAGATTTAGCTCCCCTGAGCTAGACTTCCCTTATTTTCTCTTTCCTTGTGAAAATCCCCTCCCCCCCCCCCCCCCCCCCCCCACATGAAGTAGCACACTACTACAGAGCCTCCTCATTGTAATCTGTTCAGTCAGAACTACCCCTGATGTCGTTAATGGCTATGCAGTTGCATGGCCTTGTCAGTGACTGGGTGGACTAGATTTAGCTCCCCTTGTTTTCTCTATCCTTGTGAAAATCCCACCCCAAATGAAGTAGCACACTACTACAGAGCCTCCTCATTGTAATCTGTTCAGTCAGAATACCCCTGATGTCATTAATGGCTCTGCTGTTGCATGGCCTTGTCAGTGACTGGGTAGACTAGATTTAGCTCCCCTGAACAAGACCCCTTATTTTTCTCCATCCCTGGGAAAATTCCCCCAGGAGTAGCACTCTACTACCAAGCCTCCTCACTGTTCAGTGCTACCTCTGAAGTCACAATGCAGCTGTCCATGTGACAGGAGACAAAAAAATCTACAAGTCCTCATCGATGTGCGGGGAAACAGGATGACAAAAGGGGAATTTTGACGCTGGTTTTCCAATAACGGGATGAATGAATAAAGCATCCTGTAAATCAGTTGTGTATGCAAAATCTGACTTAGCGCTTGGTGAACCTTTGTGTTTTAAAGGTGGATTGAAAATAGTAATCAGAGCAGAAACTGTAAATAATTATGTAAGCAGTGTAGGCTTGATTACTAGTTAAGGCCTGTTTATTTTATTTTGGCTTACTCTCCCCATCTCTTATCATGTCAGTATTCTGCGTTTTACCAGTTGTAAAATGATGAAACTTTCTGCAGGTATTTTCTTTCAAGTGTCTTGATTGAGTTTTCAGTTTAATTAATATGGTCTCAAATAAATGTGATCGTAGATTGCAAATTTCTTTCTTTTGAAAGAAATGTATTCGTCTTAATCAGGTTAATGTATATAGTTTGCGAGTTGCTTTCTCTTGAAAGAAATTTATTTGTATGTTTTAATGTCACTTAAAAAAATAAATTAAAAAAATACAGATACAGGTGGGTTGACTTCAGTTTGTTTTGGTGTACATGTTGATTTGGTGTACATGTTGTAAGCATAAATACTCTTGCATGTTAATCTTGCGTGTTAAGTAAGCTCATGCCAATCAGACACAATCAAGCATGCCCCAGTACAATCGATACACAACAGAACAATACTTAGATGACAGATAAACAGTGAAAAATGAAATGTAGGCTACTTATCTGCTTGCAGCCATGGCATATTTGTGTCTAGTGACACAGGAAGTGTTATTCCGTTGCTTACCCCAAAAATTTGCATTTTGGATTCAATTTTTGAGCTTCTGGTGTGACCTAAAAAAATGGGTCCAAGTCACTGAAAGTGTTTGAAGTTGTGAAGCGGAGTCCACAGATATGCCAGTTTTATATTTGCCAGAATGATGATAAGCATTTTTCACATTCTCTTGTCAACGTACTTTAGATTAATAGAAGATCAGAACCCACCAACTCAAACTTAGCTAGGTAAGAACTTGCCGGGATAAGTGGCTTGCAAAGTTTTACTTTTTACTTGCCTATATTACCAAAGAAATGAGGCTGAGGTACTAAAAGTGTAGGGCTCAGCTGAGATCATCTTCGTGCAATGTTTAAAAGATCTTGCATAGTGTATGAGGATTTTTTCTTAATGGGAGTGAAAATCTGAAAGTATATATAATATATATATACACATTCACACAAACACTTCTCACACACCCCTTCACTCCAGTATACCACACAAACCACTAGTGCTTCACATTTAATGAAAAACACAGGCTTCAGGTATGTTTTCCACGCAGCACAAATCTATAAATGAGTGCAAATAGTGCAAATCTATAAACAATAATAGTAATGGAAATTCAACAACCAAAAAATGATAAATTGATCAAGTTTCTTGGCAGAAAACAAACTGGTAAAGTGGATTTTAACCCCCCCAAAAAACCTAACATCACCTGGCTGACAGACCTAAAAAAAACTGATTGAGAGGAATTTTAACATCTGTCTACTGCCAACTGCCCTGGATCACATAAAGAGGTGATCAAACTGTCATTTAAAATACGTCAATACACTTTTCACAACCTTCTGACAGTGTAAAACTCCTCAAAATTCTGTCCAAACACAAGGTCTCCAACAGAAAGCCAACAAAGCGGTTTACCACGGCCATCTGGAAGGCCACGCAATATTCCAAAGGCTGACGTGACTTTGCAGTTGGAGTGAAAAACTGGATGGTAGCTATTAAGTGGATTTTGAAGTCCTGTTAACTGTACAGGCTCACATCGGGACAACCAAACACTGTGCAGTTTTCAAAGCTCTTCTCATGTATGTAAACCCTTTCTCAAGTCAAATCTCCAACATCAATCCAGACACAAATATAAAACAAAAATGGACAATTATTATTTAAACTCAAGTTTTCAAAGAGTTGGTTGATCCCTTCAATATTACATTCATTAGTTTAAAAAAAAAAAAAAAACTACAATTTTAGGACATGCTGGTATCACCAACCATTCCGTTTGATCAATATAATATTTTTAAAAAGAAAGGAAATATATAAAAATAACCACAAAAAACAACAACAACAAAAAAGCATAATGGCAAATACCACTACCAGTACCATATGGGTATGTTAGCAAGCTGCGCATACCACCAACCATCATTTCCTAGCTACACAATAACAGCCACACAAAAAAGCCTCTCTCTCTGCCCTTTCTCAGCCCTAAGATTCCACACAGGAGGTGGACATCAGACGTAAAGAGTCTTCATTTGGGGGTACTGAAGAAAAACACATGCTTCAAATATGTTTTCCAAACCATGCAAAATATATATAAATAAAAAATAAAATTTAAATGAACTGTAAACAGTATAACATATGCAGGAAATTGTAAGCTTCACATTTTCAACATGGATTTCAATTTTATATTCTAAGTGATACCACCTTTCATCCTCTAAAGCCCACTGCCACAAATCAAAACACATCTAATCACATGTTTTGCTTAAAAATGAATCACAGTAAGTTGATCCTTTCAGTAACAACAACAAATCAGCCATCTAGAAGTCTTAAATGACACAGGCACTGACAATGAGGTGGTTTGATGTACTCACTGCTCCTAAATAAGACACCTTTCTGAATGACTCATAAATCAGCCCTAAATGAAACAGGCACTGTGTCTGTTTAATATACCCATTAGCCCGCATAAGTTAAAGAAACTGGACTTGTTTGAGCAAAACGCATAACTGATAATGTTTGCCTTTTTTTCTCTTTTTTTAAACACAACTGATAATTTTTGCTGTAAAAACAAAACACTGCATAACGTTAAAAAGCAAGTCAGGAGAGAGGAAACAGGAACCAAACGACAGCCCTTTGCGGCATGGAGTCCAGGAAAAACTTCTCATGAACACTGTCAGCACCACCAACACCACGACAATTAAAAAACACACCAGCAAACTTCCATTTCATTCTTTTCACAAGTAAATTAGTTTAAATACCATCTGAAGACAGCATTTAATACATTCACTATTTAAACATGCAAAACAATTGGAAGGTAAAAAAATTAATCCTGTGTAGCCTTAGACAAGAAACTATACGCTGGCCAAGTGATATCACCTTTGGTCCTCAAAAGCTTAGTGTCACAAAGCAAAACACATCTAATCATATGATTTGTTTAAAAAAGAATCACAGTAAGTTGATCCCTTCAATAACAATAAGCAGCACTTGGATATCTGTCTATATATATCAGAAAGAAAGTAAGAGTTCTTGATTTTACAAGAATCTTGACTTTCACAAATAGTTTCTCTGTTCAATATGGGGTGCTCACTGCACCACAGCCAACACAATTATAGTATTTACACTTTCAGTCTTGCAAACTGCCATCTCAACATGCCTGTTGGGTGTTCAGTCAAATGCAAATGCTTTCATATTCTTATTATCATTTGATGAATCTAGGGTCTTTTATCATTGGTCTTTCATCATTACAGACCTGTTGCATGATAGATGGTGGTTTTAAGATATATGTATATTTAGCACTGCCACTCAGGTGGTTTGATGTACTTGCAGCTTCTAAAAATGAGCCACCTCATTGATGACACAGGCACTGAGGTGGTTTGATGCACTTGCTGCCTCTAAATAAGCCACCTCATTGATGACACAGGCACTGAGGTGGTTTGATGCACTTGCTGCCTCTAAATAAGCCACCTCATTGATGACACAGGCACTAGGGTGGTTTTGTGCACTTGCTGCCTCTAAATAAGCCACCTCATTGATGACACAGGCACTAGGGTGGTTTTGTGCACTTGCTGCCTCTAAATAAGCCACCTCATTGATGACAAGGCACTAGGGTGGTTTTGTGCACTTGCTGCCTCTAAATAAGCCACCTCATTGATGACACAGGCACTGAGGTGGTTTGATGCACTTGCTGCCTCTAAATAAGCCACCTCATTGATGACACAGGCACTGAGGTGGTTTGATGCACTTGCTGCCTCTAAATAAGCCACCTCATTGATGACACAGGCACTGAGGTGGTTTTGTGCACTTGCTGCCTCTAAATAAGCCACCTCATTGATGACAAGGCACTGAAGTGGTTTTGTGCACTTGCTGCCTCTAAATAAGCCACCTCATTGATGACACAGGCACTGAGGTGGTTTTGTGCACTTGCTGCCTCTAAATAAGCCACCTCATTGATGACAAGGCACTAGGGTGGTTTTGTGCACTTGCTGCCTCTAAATAAGCCACCTCATTGATGACACAGGCACTGAGGTGGTTTGATGTACTTCCACTTCCACAAATAAGCCATCTTCCGGAATGACTCACAAATAAGCCATCTGACCTTCTTAATGACACAGGCACTAATGGTTTGATGTACTTGCTGCTTCACAAATAAGCCATCTTCCCAAACACCTCATAAACCAGCCATCTCTTGACTGTCTGAAATGACACAGGCGCTGCAGTGGCTTGATGTGCTCACTGCTCCTAAATAAAACATCTTCCTGAATGACTCATAAATCAGCCCCCCACCCCCTCCACCACACACACACATTCATGTTTGTATTCTCTGCGTGCATGTGTGCACAAGCGTAAGTCCAAAATAAAACACAATTTAAAAACTGACCCCCACAACAACAACCCAAGCAAACAAACAGCAAAAAGCACCCAACAAAGCAAGTCTGCATTATAAAGGCAGCTAAAACAAAATTGTTTTGGTTACATTGGTTGTGAATTTTTCAGTATACTAATAATGGGGTTTGACACTGCCTTTCTCAACTGAACCTGATGTGTATACAACATGAACCAACCAACCAAAAAGAAGAAGAAAACATGGGCACGTTATACCGAATGATAGCGCATTCCTCAAAATGAGGAAGCTCCATATGCACCAAACCCAGGATACAAATCATGATTCGTAAACAAGCAAAAAAACTCAACAAAAATTACATCAAAATACACACAAACATTATGTCATTAACATACACAAGTTTCTTGCTAGCAACACCCTCCTCCCCCAAAAACACACACACACAGTCTCTGTGGATGCACTGTCCTAGTCATTCACTTACAACAGGTGTAACTAGTAACTGCAATCCTCTTGGATGTGTTCAGGAAAATGAAATAAGGTCTACCAATCTAACTTACTAAAGTCTAACAAACAAGTAGCATTAAATCTGAATTCAAAACTCAAGTCACAGTTTTCCCAAACAAATTTTTTTTTTTTTTTTTAAACACAAGCAAAATTCATGGTATGATCATTCAGACCTGCATTCGTGCAAGTTCCAAAGGACCTCTATCTTCAGGTCCTCAATCTCTATCTCCATTGCCCTTTCACAAATCCTCCTCCTCCTGTCCCACCTTTATTTTCCCAAAGTCCAGATCTTGTGCCACATTTTTATTTAAGGTTCTAATGACTAAGTCTAAGATGGATCTGTGATCCAACCCATGTCTTCTCAACAGCTTAGTCACCCCTTCATCTCAGCAAAGTCTGCCATTTCTGTTCCCTCCAACATGATCCAGCAGACAGGTCTCCAAAGGGGACCTCAGTTTACAATAAATCTCATCTAAAGGATTTAGAATTACAAGTCCCATACATGTATGCACAAGGCCAGTGGTTCCTCATGCTGCATCAAGGGTCAAGAGAGGTTAACGATACTGAAGACTCTGTCTCAGATTCAGAGGCTGAACATTTTTGGTTCACTGCAGTGTTACCTCTGCAGCGCATGATCTTCTTTCGAAAGCAGTACACTAACAGTGTTACAATTACCAGCAGTACAACTACTCCAGGTACAATCCACATGACAGTTCCTGTCTCTGTACCTGCAGGTTTGTCAGGATCATTGTCAAGCTTAGGTGTCTCTGTCAATGCGGTGGTCATGTCAGAATCTGGTGTCAGGGTCGTTGTTCTCAATGGGTCATCTCTGATTGTGGTGGGTGGGTGAGGAAGTTTTTCACACGTGAAATTTACATGAAACCCCTGATTAATGAGCTCTTTGCAACTGACATTTCTGTGCGGAATAAAACTGCGAACCCCATGAAAACCTGATGGGCATGTCATCACTATACAGTGAGCTGGACCACTGTGTGTGAAACCCTGATCATACATCTCTGGAGTGGGTTGAAACCCTGGAAGGCATGTGCATCTGTCATCTTCCCCATGATCTCCAACACAAAGACGTTCCTCACCAGAGTGATGACACTGGCTCCTTTTGGGTGCATCATGTGGGCGAGTCTCTTGCCAAGACATTTTGCTGGAGGCTCTCCACCCACTCAGTGTTTCTGTAAGGAAGACTGGGCTACTAGGAGTGTCATAAGATATTCTCCCTGAAAGGTTCTTGCCCAAATCAACAGAAGGCATACACCCAAGCATGGTATACATGTTCCCACTTGCATCATTAGTTGTCTGACAGTGAAAGTCCTTACCCGGATACCTGCCACAGCATGTGCCATTGAACTCCCTATACACAGATTGAAAATCAAGCTCTGTGTCGTACATTGGACAGTCATCTCCACGCATCTCAAGTAACCCGACGCAGTCATCAGGAAGTTTCTGTTCTGGCTTGTACAGAGTAGTGCCCTGGGAAGAACAGCAACACCCAAATATGATGAAGAAAAAAATACACATTCGGAATGCCTTTGAAAAGACACCTTGATAATCTGAACCCTTCTTTGGAACTGTGTCATGCATGTCAGTCAAACAAGCTTTCGTGTGGATTTTATTTTCTCCAGTCTCAGTGCTGTCCACAACATACCTGTCATGTCCAGTCTTGGTATTGTCCACTATAGACATGTTATGTCTAGTCTTGATGCTGTCCACTATAGACATGTTATGTCTAGTCTTGATGCTGTCCACTACCTGTGTGTACTCTCCAGTGTTGGGGCTGTCCACTACAGATATGTCATATCCAGTGTTGGGGCTGTCCACTACAGATATGTCATATCCAGTGTTGGGGCTGTCCACTACAGATATGTCATATCCAGTGTTGGGGCTGTCCACTACAGATATGTCATATCCAGTGTTGGGGCTGTCCACTACAGATATGTCATATCCAGTGTTGGGTCTGTTCACTACAGATATGTCATATCCAGTGTTGGGTCTGTCCACTACAGATATGTCATATCCAGTGTTGGGGCTGTCCACTACAGATATGTCATATCCAGTGTTGGGGCTGTCCACTACAGATATGTCATATCCAGTGTTGGGGCTGTCCACTACAGATATGTCATATCCAGTGTTGGGGCTGTCCACTACAGATACGGCATGTCCAGTCTTGGTGCATTTCACATCAGACATATCATTGGTACTCTCCATCACATGTATGCCATGTTCTGTCACAGAGAAACCATGACAATGTACAGTATTGGTATTCTCCGCCATTGGCACCCCATGTCCATTTTTGGTGCAGTTCACTTCCAAGATGTCACAATCATGTGCAGCACAGGTACTCTCCATTACAGGCATGTCATGTTCTGTCTCGGTGGAGTTCACATCAAACATGTCATGTTCATCATTGGTGCACTTCCCAACAGACATGTCATGTGCAGCACTGGTACTCTCCACCACAGGCTTGTCATGTCCAGCCTTGGTGTAGTTCATACAAGTCACATTGTGTCCAGTGTTGGTGCTGTTGACTACTTGCATGCCATGTCCAGTATCCTGTACAGTTTGACCATAATTCTTAACAATTTCAGTCTCACCTTCATGAGCCTGACAGTCTGTCCCTCTGAGTGACAAATTACAAAAAAGTGTGTGCATAGCTACAACTGTTTCTTTGAACACTTTCACGTTCACGGTTTCCAAAATGTTAGCTCCAAGTGTAATAAAAGTCTGTTTTTTCACGCGTGCTGGACCTCTCTGTCCTGCCATTTCACATTCAACTTAAGAGTCCACCTTTGTGGAATCTGACTGACAGAAGATGAAATGGGTCAAACACCTCCAGCAAAAAACAGACCCAGCATAAAAAGAAGAGGTGAAAATGACATCAATGTCCCACTTGTTGTGCCATGAACTGATGAAGTGTTAAACTTGCTGGTCAGTGGTTGGAAATTCCTGGTCAGTGTTCATCAGCTCCAACTTCCTCCACATCTGTCAGGTCTGCTCCAACAGTCCAAGCCCACCTTTCTGTCTGTTGGAATGCTCTCAATCTGCATCATAAAAAAAAAAAAATAAAAAAAAAATACAACTGCAAAATAGAGTTCACTTAACTCTTCAGACATTTGCCTCAGTATTACTATTACTAGTATTAGTATACTATTATTTATTATCTCCTGAAAACCTCTTCTCAGACATGAGAAGTAGACGCCTGAGCACCTCATGTTTCAAGGAGCTGTATCCATCAGCACCTCATGTTTCAAGGAGCTGTATCCATCAGCACCTCATGTTTCAAGGAGCTGTATCCATCAGCACCTCATGTTTCAAGGAGCTGTATCCATCAGCACCTCATGTTTCAAGGAGCTGTATCCATCAGCACCTCATGTTTCAAGGAGCTGTATCCATCAGCACCTCATGTTTCAAGGAGCTGTATCCATCAGCACCTCATGTTTCAAGGAGCTGTATCCATCAGCACCTCATGTTTCAAGGAGCTGTATCCATCAGCACCTCATGTTTCAAGGAGCTGTATCCATCAGCACCTCATGTTTCAAGGAGCTGTATCCATCAGCGTATACTCCTTTCAGACATTTGATTTAGATCTAATTTCTGAGTAACCCTGCATGCTTCCTAAGGGCTGAGGTCAGCAAAACAACTGATTGTGTACTGAGGACTCGCCCATTTACAGACTGAATCAGTCACTTTTGTTACAAATGTTGGCTTCATTGGCTAGATCTTATATGACCCTGTTTGAGTGATTTTGATAATAGCCGTGGCCCAAAATAGTTGGTTTTATTTACCAGAGTACGCACAGAGAACCGCGAAACGAAAACTGCTGCAATGATTTGAGATCCATCGCATGAATTAAAACATGATACTGTCATTAGTGTCAATGGAGAGAAAAAAAATTAATGACAACTTGCCCGGTCGGGCAGGCCACTGAGATCACCTGCCCAACCGAGTAAGTTACCTGCCCCGGGCAGTCCTTGCCTTACCGTCATACCCTGATTCAACCGGAACGAATCAGTTCCAGAATCTGGGCCTGCCATGGCT
Source organism: Alviniconcha strummeri (assembly GCA_963584105.1). Classification (NCBI taxonomy): domain Eukaryota; kingdom Metazoa; phylum Mollusca; class Gastropoda; family Provannidae; genus Alviniconcha; species Alviniconcha strummeri. The sequence goes on from OY757551.1 coordinate 20,695,232, forward strand.
TACCTGCCCCGTTTCTGAGCTCAGGAGCTAGGTGAAAGTAGTGGCGGGCATCCTGGGCCAAACATGACTGTCCCAGCGTATGCCACCTTGAATCCTCATGGCGTCTGTGGACTATATGATGTAATATCTACATAATCTAGTGGACTTGCTGTTAAAGGGACTGGCCCCTGACTCCGAGCACCGCTTTCCAGCACCTTCCTCCAAGCATCGCTTTGCGGCACCTTCCTCCAAGCTCTGCCTGATTATTTTGGTTATGGCACTGAAGGGGCACTCTTTATCTCCGCGCAGCTGTCCACAACGCGGTCAACGTCAACGCCCTCCAAAAGGTTCTGGGATGATTACACTCCGAACACCGCTTTCCGGCACCTGCCTCCTGAAGGAAGTATGTCGTAAACAGTGGTTCACTGTATGTCGTAAACCACTGTTTGGAGTTTGGGTACTGATAAGACTGCGGAAGCAACCTAGCACCCAAGCACGCACGTAAACATGCGGCGCATACACCCTGGGTAAAAAAAAAAAAAAAGAGAGTTCCGTCTCGATTCAAACGATTTCGGTTTTATTTGAGCTGGTTGTTAACTGCGAGGGACGAAGTCACAACTGACAAGACTGTCCACAAACCACAACTTTTTTGAAGAAAAAGGAGAGCCGAAGCCCCTCTGCGCCTCACAAGCCCTCTTGCAGGTCGCCGCTTGTGGTACCTCCTGATAACAGTGGGAAAGTGGCGGGGCTGGTCAAACCTGGTCATAAAAAAGCAGGAAACATAACAGTTGGAATTCCAGTATCCATAGTTGGGTGTATACTGCTAGTTGTAGTTATAGGCATTCTGATGCGAAAAAGGATCAGTGCCATCATACACAAATGTTGTAATGCAGTGAACAGGACGCGTCCTGGTAATGCTGAGACTGGCGAGTCTAGGCAAATGCTTACATTAGCTGTCTAAATGCTGCAGTGGAAACCCCTTGTCCATGTTTAAAGTCTACTGCTTTTGTAAAGAGCCATGGAGGGAAGGAGTTGCTGGATCATGTTGGCAAGTTTCATAACATTCTCTATGCTGCCATGGACAGTGGATACATTTGCAGAGGTGCTGTGGCATAAAGTAAAAGGTTTTGGTTGGGGGGGGGGGGGGGGGGGGGGTGTATGTGTGTTTGCTTATTCTTTTGCTGTTGGTTGTGGGTACATAGACTGATAGAGTGCCAATATTCATACTTTAAATTATGTTTTGTGAGAATTAACCAGTTCTCTGCCATGATTTTACCAGCAAACAACCAATAAACATTTGAAATTTGAAATCCTCCATTTTCCCCCACTTTAGCATGTGAAAGGATTTCCATCAAAACACAGTATTGAAAGGAGATTTGTTGTACATAAGGACTGGAAAATCTGCAGTTGTAAGGCATGTGTGTACACTTTTCAGCACATAAATTGTACAGGCTGAGGCAGTGACGAGGTTAATACTCGGTTATTGTCATCTGGTTGGACATGATTGTTTGCTGTTGACAGTTCCAGCCAATGAAAAGTGTCAACTGTCATTGTCGGCTGATTTATTGGCTGGAGTTGGTTGTGTTTACTACTGGTTGAACATGTTTGCAACAGGCTATTGGATTAAGTTTTGTTTTTTGTACTGTACTACTCATGTAATGTATATAATATAATGTGACTAGACATTCAAAACATGTTTCTTAGTTTTCATCATCAGGGAGAGTGGCCTCTCCAGAACCAGTTAGGGATTTCCATTTTGCTGATTATGTGTGTCAAGATCCAAACACATAAAAGATTCAAAAGAATGCTATTTTGTTAGGACAAAACTGAGTACACAAATATTTGGGGTAATCCCCCTTTATCAAGCTACAAAATTGTACAACAGTTAATGGTGAAAAATGAGATGGTGAGCCAAGACACTTGTCCTAATAAATAGCCTGCTTTTGAACATTTTATGTGTTTGGATCTTGTTTCAGAATGCTACGCCAACAAACATATATTACAACTGTGGCAGTCTGAGAGGGATGAGTTCCCGGACAATAAATTACATAAAATATTTCCAGTTTTAAAAGAGTGTATTATTTGTCCTCGGACAAACAGAAAAGAGACTGTGATGGCCTGATTGCACATTCCTTTATTACACATTCCTTTTTATTGAAGGGTGAGGAACCACAATGAGGCAATGTACATCGGTTGTGATGAAGTTTTAACTATTGAACATATTTTACTGACTTGTTCAGATCTTATTGAAATAAGAGAGAGCCAATCACTGTGTGTTATTTCAGGATATTCCACGTGAGAAGATATCTAACTTTTTGAAAGAAAATATTTTTGGAACAATTTAAATTTGAGATAACTATTGGTTATGTTTTATTGTTGTTTGTTCTTAACATATCCTGCAGTATTTTCAATTTGAAGAACTTGTTTTACTTGTTTGTGGTGTTTGGTTTGTTGTTGTTGTGGGGGGGGGGGGGGGGTAACATGTATTTCATTTTGGACCTCACATTTGTGCACTTACATGGGCCATGGGGGGGGTGGGGGGGGGGGGGGGGGGCACTTCTTATTTGGGGATTTTTGTTGACAAAATCTTAAGTTTTGTATGTATATAATATACATATAAATTGGTCTTTCTTGCTTGCTTGTTGCTTTTTTCTTTTTCTTCTGTATGTGTGCAAGATTTATGTAGCTCACTGTTTAGACTGTACAGTGTATAGTTGTATCTTGTCTAAGGCTACACAGGATTAATTTTTTTACCTGCCAATTGTTTTGCATGTTTAAACATTAAATATATTAAATGCTGTCTTCAAATGGTATTTAAACTAATTTACTTGAGAAAAGAATGAAATGGACGTTTGCTGGTGTGGTTTTTAAATGTCGTTCTAGTGTTCATGAGAAGTTTTCTCTGGACTCCATGCCACAAACAGCTGTTGTTTGGTTCCTGTTTCCTCTCTCCTGGCTTGCTTTTTTTTACCGCATGCAGTGTTTTGTTGTTTTGTTTTTAAAGCAAAAATTATCGGTTATGTTTAAAAAGAAAATGAAGCAAACATCAGTTTTGCTCAAGCAAGTCCAGTTTCTTTAACTTAAGTGGGCTAATGGGTATATTAAACAGACACAGTGCCTGTGTCATTTAAGGTTGATTTATGAGTCATTCAGAAAGGTGTCTTATTTAGGAGCAGTGAGGATATCAAACCACCTCAGTGCCTGTGTCAACCAACTCTTTGAAAACTTGAGTTTAAATAATAATTGTCCATTTTTGTTTTATGTTTGTGAGTGGATTGATGGTGGAGATTTGACTTCAGAAAGGATTTACATATATGTGAAGAGCTTTGAAATACGCACAGAGTTTGGGTGTCCCGATGGCGATGTTACTTGTATTTCATTTTGGACCTCACATTTGTGCACACATACACGGTGTGGTGGAAAAAGCACTTATTTGGGGATTGTTGTTGACAAAATCTTTCATGCTTGCTTGTTGCTTTTTTCCCCCTTCTTCTGTATGTGTGCAAGGTTTATGTAGCTCACTAACCGTTTAGACTGGACAGTGTATAGTTGTTTCTTATCTAAGGCTACACAGGATTAATCTTTTTACTGTTACTTCAAATTGTTTTGCATGTTTAAACAGTAACTGTATTAAATGCTGTCTTCAAATGGTATTTAAACTAATTTACTTGAGAAAAGAATGAAATGGACGTTTGCTGGTGTGGTTTTTAAATGTCGTTCTGTTGGTGGTGCTGATAGTGTTCATGAGAAGTTTTCTCTGGACTCCATGCCACAAACAGCTGTTGTTTGGTTCCTGTTTCCTCTCTCCCGACTTGCTTTTTTTTACCGTATGCAGTGTTTTGTTTTTAAAGCAGAAATTATCGGTTATTTTTTTTTTTTAAATGAAGCAAACATCAGTTACGGGTTTTGCTCAAACAAGTCCAGTTTCTTTAACTTACAGACACAGTGCCTGTGTCATTTAGGGCTGATTTATGAGTTGTTCAGAAAAGTGTCTTATTTAGGAGCAGTGAGTATATCAAACCACCTCAGTGCCTGTCATTTAGGACTTGTAGTTGGCTTATTTGTTATCGTTGTTGATTGTTATTGTGATTCATTTTGAAACAAATCATATGATTAGATGTGTTTTGATTTGTGACAGTGGGCTTTTGAGGGTGAACGGTGATATCACTTAGAATATAAAATTAATGTATTTTTTACTGTAAAATAACATTTAAAAAAGGTAACTGTTGATATGACATATGAGATTGTTTACTGTATATAGACATATACCTTTCTTTTTAAAAATATGATATTGATAAAACAGAATGGTTGGTGATACCAGCATGCCCTAAACTTATAGGCTTTTTAAAACTTTTTTTTAACTAAGGTAATAAACTGAAGAGCTCAACCTAACAATTTTAGAAGAAACAGTATTGCTAACACTGTTTTCACGAGCTCTTTCCCGCGTTTCAGTATATGAGTCATCACTTCACATACCCATACCATAACATCAGTGGGTGTATCATCTCCAGTCATGCTGTATCCCTCAGTGGGTGCGTCATCTACAGTCATGCTGTATCCCTCAGTGGGTGCATCATCTCCTACAGTCATGCTGTATCCCTCAGTGGGTGCATCATTGGTTGTATGCTTTATTTCCAAATCAGTTGTGTAATACTGTATGTCGGGGACCGCTTTCTCTGAGTTGCTACAAACAAGTAGGCCTTCACGTTTAATCAAACCCATTTTGTCCTTCTGGACACTACTTTTCACTTGGCAGTCAGTGTCAGTCATATTGTTTGTCAACTGACTGCCAGTGTCAGTCATATTGTTTTCATGCAGGGTGTCAGTCATATTGTTATCATGCACAACCATGTCTGAACTAACTGCCAAACTGTGTCCAGAAATGGATCCATCATCAACAGTCATCTTGCATGTAAATTTGGCTCTATTATCAGCATTTACACTGTATCCACTGGTATAACTGAAAATCATGCTGTGTCCATCTTTTGTCCAAATTGTAGGAATTTTACTGTCACTGTCAGGACACTCAGCTTCATGAACATCAGTTTGTTCTTTTACAACTGGGGACTGTTTTACCTTGGTATAGTCACTTGCAGTCACACTCTCGTTTTTCTTGGCTGTATCCACTTCAGGAATGCCACTGGAATCTTTGAGTATGCTGTAAGTGTTACAAGTGTTTACAGTTTCAATCTCAGAAGATGAAACTGCTTTCCTCTGGTTCATATCTCTGAGGTCATTGTCATTGGACCTTTCTCTGAAAAGCAGTTCACTGGACCTTTCTATGTTACTCAAACTCCGTAACTTTACCTGATGTGGCCCTCTCCTTTCAGTTTCCATTTTAAATTAAAACAATGGTGTACTCAATGCACTTTGTTTCACAAGGATGAAGGATGTAAGAAAAGAGAAAAGGAAAATATCAAAACATGCAATATATATATATATTCTCACGCACACTGTTCAGTCAGTTCATAAAAGACTGCGGTGGTCAATGTCACTGCAAGTGCAAGGAAGGAGTCTAGCAAATTACCAGTGCATCTGGCAACCTGGACACATGAATACCAGTCCTCTTCTCAGTCTGCAGCACTTGACACAATTCATGCCATAAGCCAGTCACAGTGTGAGTGCTGGGATGGTACGACTCCGCGCAGCAATGGACATTCCAAAGTTATCTCCCATCTGCATGGCTGGAAAAAGAAGAAGAGAAGATGGTATGTTTTGATACCATGCAGGTATGGTTTATTACACATATAATAATTTGTTACTGGTCATAGGCTGTTAAACTTCTTCTTTTTATGAACTGAAACTATGTCTAATGTGTGACAGATACAACTGCTGGTATGAATCAGAAAGCTATTACTTACCCACATACTAAAAGTGAATACTAAATAATTTAAAAGATCACACTTTTTCACAGAGAGTTAGATATTAGAAGGAAGGTAGTAATGGTAGTGCATGCGTCTCAAGCATATTATAGTGAGTGAAGTGCTATCAGCAGAGGTCAGCCACTGCCCAGCAATCCTGGTGTTTGACTTTGAGGCAAGGGACAAACTTGTCTCACACGTCTCCTTCTTCTTGGTGTTTTTGTGCACTGGATGAAACATCTCAAAATACTCTTCTGTAGGAGATTTGACCTACTGATCAGCCAGTCACACTTTTTAAACAGAAAGCAAACCTGCCACTGTCATTCACGTGCACTACAGGCTTCCATTTTAGTGAAGGGTGAAATGACAAAGTTGATCCCAAAACTAAAACAAAACCACCAAAAGTAACTCAGGGATGCATGCGTTAGTGCATGTTTTATGCACATTTTACGCAGGTTAGAACGCCACATACACTTCCTTCTCGTAAGACTGTGATACGTCATGTACATAATATGCAGAAATCAAAGGGCTAGTTTCCTGACTAGCCACCAACAGGAATAAATTAGGAAGGATTACAGTCACAGCAGTGCTCACATCTTGCTGTGCTTGAACTGTCTCCCTCCTTGCAGAAGTAGAACCAGTCATAACATGTAAACAGCAACATTATTGTGTCATTAGCTCTACGACTAATGATTAGCTCTACAACTAACTGCGCAACAGTAAGAGACCATGCTGGGTTGTGTTTGCAGGAACCAAACTTTTATTCTTACTTGCGCATGCCCCGCACTACAGGGTTTACAAATAAAAGCTTCCACCACAGGGGCGTCGTCTGCTACGATGACCATCAACTACGATAGCAACAGCTTATCGTGACATCCTCCTTTCTTTGGGGTGAAACATACAACCAAATCATCTGACTGCAAAGCGTTCTGGAACTCCAAATAGAGTCGTGGACTAGCTATGTCTAACTTTGACTAGTTCTACACACACATTGACTAGATTGACACATCCACTTGAGTAGCTACACGCACGCGCATGCTGGATGGTGTTACTTTTGAAGAAATGAATACAGGATACCGTCCACAGCTGAAGAAATGAATACAGGATACCATCCACAGCTGAAGCACACACACAAAATCCTACACTGTCGAGACAGCCACTGGAGGCAACTTCAGGTGCAATCGCAAACACCTGTCTCCAGACTGGACCCGTCACACTCCATGATCCAGCACTGGAACCAGATCCACTTTCACCGCCAGATGACGGCACTGATCCAGTGACGACAGCAGTCCCAGTGCAGAGCGTCCCTGACCCAGGTGGGACATACTGCGCATGCTGCGGCAGGAGCATCAAGAAGCCTGAGCGGTTTCGTGAGCAGTAGTGTGTGTGTACTCCATTGCTGTCTTCAGGTTCAGGTCTTTCTGTGTCTCTTTACGTATCTGGCTCAGATGCAGGCCATGACGATGTGATTTCGTTGACATGGTCTTGAACATCCTGTTGTAGATCGTTGCCGCTCTCCCTGTTCAATGGACTTCGGGACAGGGCGTCAGCGACCATGTCCTTGCCTGGTGCATACTCTGCTGTCACGTTGTATCGCTTCAGTTGCATTAAGAGACGCTGGCACCTCAGGGGAGTCTCCTGTAGATCCTTGGTGTTGATGAGTGCAACAAGTGGTCTGTGATCAGTCAGTGCAGTGAACGACCCTAAGCTCACCAGGTACCACTCAAACTTCTCACAAGCCCAAACCATGGCCAGGCACTCCTTCTCAATCTGGGCATACCCCTTTTCTGCTGGAGTAAGGGTACGTGAACAGTATGCACTGGCTTGAGCTGTCCATTGTGATCTTGAAGTAGCACGCCACCCAGTCCATAGCTGCTAGCATCCGCGCTGACTATGGTCTGCTTTGTAGCGTCGTAGAATGCCAGAGTGGGTGCTTCTGAAAGCAAGTTCTTCACTTTCTTCACCACTGCTGCTTGCGGCTGGTCCCATGCCCACGGTGTGTCCTTGTGGAGGAGGTCATTGTATGGTGTAAGCACTGTTGACAGGTCTGGGAGGAATCTGCCCAGGTAGTTGACCATTCCTAGCCATCGGCTTAGTTCTGGCACATCACGTGGATCTTCTATCTGTCGGATAGGGTCTAGCTTCGAGGGGTCTGGCTTGACCCCATCCTTGCTCACGATGTGGCCCAAGAAGCTGATCTCTTCTTTGCGGAAATCACGTTTCTCTCGGTTACGTTTTAGTCCAGTTTGAGCAAGACGGTTGAGTGCCTGGTCAAGACGCCTGCCATGCTCTTCCATGCCATCGGCATGAACGAGTATGTCATCCATATAGCATTCAGCTCCCTCAATGTCACCGAGAACGTTCTCCACTGTTCTCTGGAACACTTCGGGAGCCAATGAGATTCCGAAGGGCAGGCGGTGAAAGAAGTACCGGCCAAATGGTGTCATGAATGTGGTCAGCTTTGCTGTCTCGTCATCCAGCGGGAGTTGCCAGAGGCCCGATGTTGCGTCCAGCTTCGTGAAGACTGTGGAACCTTTGAGTTTGTGCATGACGTCTTCGAGGGTCGGGAGCATGTATCTCTCTCTCTTTACCGCTCGATTCAGCTTCTTCAGGTCTACGCAGATGCATACTCCACCTCCCTTCTTCATCACTGGCACCATCAGTGCACACCAATCAGTTGGTTCTGTGATGCGCTCGATGACACCATTCTCCTCCATGTGTTGGAGCTCCTGCTCCACCTTCGGAAGTAGAGGAAGTGGTATCCTCTGTGCAGTCGAGATGCTGTGGGGTGTGGCGTCATCCCTCAGACGGATCTTGATGGGATCACATTGTACAGGTTGCCCGACTTCGCTGAACGCGTGATCGTTGATATTGTCCAGACGCTTAACCAGCCCTAAGCGTAAGGCTGCATCCCTGCTGAGGAGGTTGTTGCAGTTGTTCAGGACGAACACTCTGAAGGGGATGGTCTGCTGATTACCAATGTTGATGTAGGTGGTGAACATCCCCAGGTATGGCAGAGTACCTCCAGGACTGTGTAGGATGGCGTCTGATTGTCTCAGTCTTGGTCTGGGTTGAAGGCTGTCATACACCTCTTTAGAGATGACAGAGACGTCCGCCCAAGTGTCAATCTTAAAATCAACAGTGTGCCCATTCATTGTCATTGTCAGGTGGTTCCTCGCCATGCTGGTCAATGCTGCCCAGGAAGTATGTTGGTGACTTGGGTCGGTTCACCGGGTTAGCTGGGCGTGTCTTGTTGATCTCTGGGACATTGTTGACTTTCTTTGAAGAGCGGCATACTCGTTCAAAGTGGTTGGGTTTTCCACAGGCCCTACATTTCTTCCCCTTAGCTGGACACGTGGCCCCTCTGTTGTGATGGTGTCCACAGTTGGTGCATGCTCTGTCGTCATTTCCTCCTTTGTATGAATTGTAGTCAGGTTTCTTGGTCCTGGCCCCACTTCTTGGTCCGTGGTCGCCTGCTGTGGTGCACTAGAGCCGGAAGGGCGGTGAGTGACTGCATCAACACTGGTGCTGCTGTCATGCCTCTGCTCGCTCAGCTGGTGTTTCACGAGTTGAAACTGATGAGCCTGTTGCACTGCATCTTTTAATGCGAGGTTTGCCTTTAGTTGCAGCTTCTCCGACAGTTCACGGTCGCACATCCCAAGAACCAGTCTGTCTTGAATGCTTTCTTCCCTGTTTGGAAAGTGTGCATGTTTGGAAAGCTCATACAACTTCCTGATGTATGTCTCTATGTTTTCATCAGGCAGCTGTGCGCGAGAATAGAAGAGCGCTCGCTCATGCAGTACGTTCACCCTGGGTACAAACTGTTCATTTTCTCACAAGCTAAACACCATAAAAAACTCATAAAACAATGCATAAGTATGTTCATTATTCTTTTGTATTTCAGAAAAGTAATACAAGCAGTAAAGCAAACTGATATCTGCAGAATCACATAATATTTCGTACTTTGGTGTCACACGTCATGACATATGACACTTCATAAAAGTTGCGTGGTTCACTTACAAATACTAGAATTAAGAACCTGACAAAACTTTACTTGAGCAACACATAAAATTAACCTTTTAAGCATACATACACATGTATTTACAGTCTTCTTGTACCGTTTGAGAAAAATGAAAATGTTGCATTCCCCAAATAGTCTTTCACCAACCAGCTAAGGAATGCCCTCCTCCCCTCCACATTCCCAGGATGGACATTTTCGCCAACAACCAATCAAAACACAATAAAAAAGAAAAAAAAAGAACTGGAATTCAGAACAATGTGGTACAACCAAATGTAAATGAAGTCAAGTAATGACAAAGATTTTCTTTCACAACACCGTTATCCAATGTCCTGCAATTGCTTCCTTACATGGTTATAATTTATATATATATATACAAAAGGGAGAGGAAAAGAAGAGGGTAATGCATGATTATGATAGTTGTTAAAAAAATAAAAATAAAAAAAGGAGAGAGAGAGAGAGAGAGAGAGAGAGAGAGAGAGAGAGAGAGAGAGAGAGAGAGAGAGAGAGAGAGAGAGAAGAAATAAGGATACGAAAAAAAGATCTAAAAAAGAAAAGACACTGCATCTAATAAAAGATACTCTGCACCTAATAATATTCTAAGGAGAAGTAACAGTAACACATCTCAGTTTTATAATAATAAAGGGGATTTTTACAGCACCCATCTTCTGCACAAGGTGGGAACACAGGGCGCTTTACAATGAATAACACTAACAGTAACACACACATCAGATGGGGGAATAGGCACGTCTGTGAAAAAGACAGTTTAGAAATACTGAACAGGTGTGTCTTATGAGTGACTTTCAAAGAGCAAGCAGAGGTATTGACTGATTGATTAAACTTTATATCTGAATCATTCAGTGAATGGCAAAAATTATAAGCAAAAAATGCCAACTTACATATCTGTCGTTGCTACAGTATTACTAATAAGTAATATTAATAATGAAGACATTCATGGTGAAATATTATGATAGAAGGCTATAGACAAATACAGCATCAATAACAACATATAAAACAAGACAGTGACTGCAACAGAAATGAAAAAGATAATGGTAAAAAGAACTGGAGGGAAGAAATCAAGAATTAAAAAACTAAAAGTAAAACAAACCAAAAACACTTTGGGTAATTTACAGAGGGGAAAGGGACGGATAAAACTAAGCTTAAGAAAATGACAATAGTAACCGCCCGCGGCCATCCTTTTCCCCCATTAAGTTGACCTGCACCATCTGCAATGCTGTGTCAACAACCTCAGCCTGGACAATGCAGACATGTTGTTTAAATAGCACAGAATAAAACGTCAGCTTTGAGTCTCTCTCGAAATCATCAGCATTTCTCCATTGCCGCATTGGTCAAAGCCTTCTTCACCAAATCGTCCATCTTCTTACCATGAACCCTGCATAATTTATGTTGGTTTTTAATTATTAGTATCACAGAAACTTTATAATTTTTCATCTGTTCTTACTCTTACTCTAGTGGAATCCATATGGGAAGTATCTGGGATCCACATGGGAAGTATATGGGACCCACATGGGAAACATGTGTAATGTATCTGAGAAAGACGTGGGTCCCATATTGAATCCCAGATAAATCCCATATATATGGGACCCATTCAAAACCCATTTTCATTCCCTATATGGATCCCACATGGGTATCCCATATGGGGCCTATATTGCAGCCCACATGGATCCTATATGGGACCTATATACACATGTTGTCTGGGCTTACTCTTAGTCAAAATGTCAAATATTTTCCCTTTATTCACCGAGGAAAACTTCGGAGGGTTGATCATCATTATGACAAAAGCCTGCAAAGGTTGCACATTTCTATGACAAAAAGAACAAGTTTCGTACGTCTCTCTGACTAAAACTGACTTTTAGTCACAGTAAGATCAGGAAGTCCTCCTTTCGATTACATGCTTTGTACTGTAGCGGGAGAGCTGTGCAAGCTAGCTCGAGTTACGGGCCCTGAGTTCCCCCACCCCTTCTCTCCAGTTGGACGCTGCCTGCCCGCGACTGGCTGGTGCCGCGCGGTGCGGTATAAAAGACAGTGCCTGCCCGGTTTCTGTACATAGTTCAGGAGCTGTGTGAGAGTCGAGGTGGACGTCCTGGGCTGTCCGTCCTAACGAGCCTTCTGGTTTCCGTGGACGTAAAGCTTTATTGAACCGTGCTTCGGCATTGGTCACAACTTGTCCCTAATATGTCAACTGACATCTGAGGACACTAAGCAACACTTCAACCAACCAACAAAAGGTTTCTGTACCATGTGCTGAAAAGTGCTGGTCAACCCCTACCCCTCGAGTCTACACGCTGAAAAGTGTGTTACTCTCGGCCCTTAGTTAGAGGACTTGGTGCTGAAAAGTGCTAGTCCAACCCCTATCCCCCTGAGTTTACATGCTGAAAAGTGTGTAGCTCTTCCCTTAGTTATTAAGAGACCTGTGCTGCAAAGTGCGGGCACGCATGTTTAGTAATTAAGAGACCTGTGCTGCAAAGTGCGGGCACGCATGTTTAGTAATTAAGAGACCTGTGCTGCAAAGTGCGGGCACGCATGTCATACCATCTTAACTCTAAACTAAGATCCTGGTTCCAGAAGCCCTTTTGTCCCTACAACAAGAGTGTCTGGCACTAAACAAAAACAGGTCTGGCCCTGCCGGCCGGTCAACTGATACGCCGGTTGACCTGGCCAAGCGCCTGTCAAACATGGGCGAACTGTTTTGGGAAGTTCTAAACATGTACATCTGGATGCATGCGCTGCCTTTCCAGTGAGATCGTCTCTCAGTTTTTATTCAAGTTCCAGAAATTGTTTGGTCGGAACTCGCGTAGAGCCTGTAGTCTATGTACACAACCGCCATTTGCAGTTGCGAGGTAACGCAGCTATCCTCATTAAGCCTTTTTCTTTTTTTTTACAAGCTTTAAGTCCGAACTCAAACAATATATATATTAGACTGAGAGATGTGCCGCTCTTCATCAGTTGATCCCTTAGGTGGCCACAGCCAGGTCGTTGCTTACACTGCCACTCTAAGGGTCTGATATAGGAGGAAAAACCGTAAAACAAAACAAAACAACAAACACCACCCCGGCAACAGGCAACATTAACCTGTTAAAACTACTGGGAGGAGGGGGGGGGGGGGGGGATTACAGTGTGACACAGAGCAAGTGTTAGGCGTATTCATATTAAGTTAATGTTTAGATATCATTCAGTATGACTATGTGTGTTGTACTTCTAGTCTATATTATATCTAATGTAATACAACACAGACAAAGTATTTTAAATGAAATCAAACAAATCTTTGTTGTTCACATCTCTCTCTCTCTCTCTCTCTCTCTCTCTCTCTCTCTCTCTCTCTCTCTCTCTCTCTCTCTCTCTCTCTCTCTAACTAAAAAACATGCTTGGACTTTGTTATACCTTCTCTACATGACACCATACTAAGTCCTTCCTGCACGGTGCGGTACACAGGAGTCATAGAGAGCCTTTCTCTCTCTCTTTCTCTCTCTCTGGGTCATTCTCAGAAACTGTGTACCAATACTGTGACATAGGTACCAAAAAATATAAATGCTTTAAAACTCCTAATATGTAAGTTTACTTCTTAACACCTATTGCATGTGAGGAATTGAAAGGGAAAAAAAGAAGATAATCTGCACTATTTACTCTACGTTCAACTTTAGTCAGACTGTTGGTGAAATGGTCTTTGTAAGTTTTGAAGTTGAAAAGACGAGAATATTTTTAGTTCAGTCAGTAGTTCGTTGGTGCTGGGTCTTCATGCGGTCGTGGGGTGCAGCAGTCTCCTTTCCCGTGTGAAGGATGGTTCCAATTAGCGGCGGTCAGTTCGCCGAGCTGTAGACAACACTGAGCCTCCCTGTACATGCAAGGGCATGGAAGAGCTGCCTTCCCTATTCTGTTACAAATTCTTCTTTTATTCCAAATTCTGGGCCACCGATGCCGTATTAGGTATAAAAGACCCTCCATTTTAATCCCCCGCACCACTTGCCCTCACAGAAGTTTAAGGACCGTGTGTCCTCTTTTGCCAGTCACTTTGCCGAGCCTCCAGTTCAGTCTGCAAGTCTCCAAGTCAAACTAGTGTTTTGGCTCAATTTAATCCACATTCAACAGGTTGCTTTGACTATCTTTTACCTTCCTAGTTCCTGAATGATGTTTTATTGTTGTTTGATTGTTGTAGTTTCTATGGTTTGAGATCTAGCGTCGCTAATGTTTTTCAGTTATTCTTCACGTTTGCTTAAATGATTAAGTACAGGGGCCAGCTTCGTGGTAGCCACGAGTTATTCCAAATATATGGGTTATAACACTTGTTTTCATTTCATGATTGCTGTGTTGAATCTTAAACTGTGTTTCGCTACAGATGTTCTGACTGAGAGGTCAGGTTCGTTATCCGAGCCTGGCTCCATTTTTTCCATTCTGATCTGAACCTCCTAATGGAGTTCCTTTATTTTACTGATAAGATAAAGCCTGTTCCGCGTATCCGCGATTAACAGGCCGTTCGACTTTTCTATTTAATATTATGTGAAAAGGCCAGCTCCGCGATAGTCCGCGATTAGCTTTTTGACTTTTCCATAAATAATTCTCTTGTGTATTCTATCTTCCACTATCCCGGACTTGGAAGATACCTTACAGTTTTCTTCTATAATTCAATGTAAGACCCTACTGAGAAATTATAAAGTGAGGCGATGTTTTTGGTGATACACCGGTTGTGAACTGTCTTTTCACAGGTTTGTAGCTCAGACTTTCGTAACCCGCACGAACGATTTTGTGTTGACTTAATTGTTGTTTATGTTAAATTCTCAGGTAATGAGACAATCAGATAAAGTTTACCTAGCTATATCAGTTGGCTTTTCGAACCTTTGTGCCTTCTAATCTCTTCTTTTGTCTGCTTATGATATGCTTGTGACTTACGTTTTTGATTCAATAATATTTGGAACTTTCATTCTCCACTTGAATTCGAGTTGAAAGTGAGGTGGGAATTGAGCGAGAAAAAATAGAACGATTTTGTGAGTGAGTGTGGATGTGTGTGTGTCAGTGTGTATGCTGGATCACTTCCTGATACTGATAGTCATGAGATGCCACGTGCAAGTAATTAACGCAGACATGTTTATAACCTAACCTGCTAGTGTTCTCAGTTGTGTGGCCATAGAATCGCTCGACGACATTTGATCCCTTCACGCACTAGAGATGTTACAATAATACTGAGGCAGCAGTAAATTCTTATGTAGGGAATGGGGATGGGGAGTTGAGGGGAAGCAGGTTGGAAGCATGGATGAAGAGTCACAAGTCAGAGGTTGCTATAACATAACTTTTATTTGTACACCAACCAACCAGGAAACAGTGTCTGTTTTAGAAAAGACACAAGCAAACAAAACATTTAGAACATGAAAGCAAATGTAAAGTCTAAGCAACAGCAATTATCTAAATAATACAGTAACCATGTAGTTTACCTGTAGGTTACTATAATACGTGACAAAATGACTATCAAGCACATGAATTGTGTGCATGACTTGCACTTAAAACCCTAGCTCACAGTGAGTATACAAGATACGGCCAGTCAATTACTGATGAACTCCCAGTATATAATAGTATACAATAAAGTAACAGTGAAGAATGCGGATTACCAAGCTCATTCTTAACTAAACAGGAAGAGTGAGATAATCGTTACAGCAGTTCCACTTAAGCACACAACGAGATGGATAGTGACACGGGTGGCATCTGGGTCCATGCTGTGAGTGGGAGGAAGTCAGTCATAAACTGACCAGCTCCAGCCTCGTCAAGTTACTCAAAGCGTTACAGCATGTTACTGTTACAGACTAGCAGAGCATATCCGGCTGTGAACAACGTCAAGCGTCTTACAGGAAGCGGGTAACGCAGCAAGAATCTAAACTGTTGATCTAGCTGCTCGATTAGTGAACAGAGACAAAGACCTAATTGCCACCACTGACGCGCATCACCGGCCAGTTCGGGTACACGCACAAAGACCCGGAAAGGGTTTACAAGCTAAGTAGAGTGAAAGTCTGCGCGCCCAAGACTCGGCCATACAAAAGCCGGATCAAGCAGAAATAACATGTCTCACAGTTTATACAATCACCCCTATGTACTAAACCATATTCAACTAGTAAAATGAACATTCCACAACTATGAAGTCAACATCTTCAAAGTGTTAGCCATGATATACCACCGATTTCATGTAGAAACATAGATCGGCAGGAAACTAAACAAATAAGTTATGCTGCACGGCCGCACTGACAAAGTACCCATACTTTAAGAGGGATAACTTTGCATCGGCAAAGCATCACTCAAACTGAACATCCAACAATTGCAACATAACATACTAGCTACATATCAGCTAACCTGGTTAGCTGCATACATTTTGGAAGCACTTGTCATCTTGTGGCATAAAAGCTTAAGATATGAACACACATACAAGGTACTCTGACGCCATAGCGGCTGCAACCAGGCGGCAATCTAGCGCCCAAATTACCCACGTTCAAGAACCAGAATCAAGGCACGTTGTGAACATGATAACATTATAAACATACATTATTTACATCAATAGAAACAACAGAACAACAAGCCATAGAAAAATAACTACTTACAGGCTCTCCCCTGATGAAAACACATGAACACCGGCCGCAACAGTTAAACAAACAACCTGCCTCTGCAGGGACACTGGGGGAAAAGGACGTTGCCGGCCCAGCACACAACTTTTAACACCTTAGATAATTGGGCCATAAAACCCCCACCCAATCAAAAAGGAAAAGGACCGGAAAAAAAAAAGGTTAAAGGGTATGGCCCGGAACATGTATACAATACACTCGGTTACATCTAGATATTATTTTGGTACATTCGTCTTTAACATCGTAATGAAGAAGACACCGCCTCAGTTTTCCAGTTGCGAGTGAAACGGAAGGTCGAATTTCCGACTTTTGACCTTGATTTAAAATAAAAGCAATCTTGCTGTTTCAAGTAAATGTTTTAACTGAAACGTGCAAGTAATTAACGCAGACATGAGTGTGGATGTGTGTGTGTGTGTCAGTGTGTATGCTGTATCACTTCCTGATACTGATAGTCATGAGATGTCACGTGCAAGTAATTAACGCAGACATGTTTATAACCTAACCTGCTAGTGTTCTCAGTTGTGTGGCCATAGAATCGCTCGACGACATTTCATCCCTTCACGCATTAGAGATGTTACAATAATACTGAGGCAGCAGTAAATTTTTATTTGGGTACATTCGTCTTTAACATCGTAATGAAGAAGACACCGTTTCAGTTTTCCAGTTGCGAGTGAAACGGAAGGTCAAATTTCCGACTTTTGACCTCGATTTAAAATAAAAGCAATCTTGCTGTTTCAAGTAAATGTTTTAACTGAAACTAATATGCCCGAAAATATTATGTTAGTCCATGACGGTCATTTTTGTGCTAGTTTAAAGAAATTTTCATCATCCCTCCAAACATACCAGATTAAAAAAAAATCTCACTTCTACAAGTTCTTGAATTTCTGATCACAATCTACGAGCTACAACTTTGTTAATTGTTTGTTTATGAGTATATTTTGAACTGTGAATCACTAATGTCCTTTTTCATTAATTATTTATTTGTATTTGATTCTGGTATGTCCAGCATGGCTGACTTGATGATAGTGTCAAGTTACTATTTATGAGCTGATTCACCTTTATTGCACTGTGTACTTGTGTATGTGCCAGTGTGGCTGTGTGCACTTTCATGTATGTTTGTTAGCTGTGTATGTAGGGGGGGGGGGGGGGGGGGGAGTGAGGTGAGACAATGTTATGTATTCATATTATGTACATTTTTTTTTTCTTTAGAAAGTTAGATGTGTCACAGAGGAAATAAAATTCTGATACATATATCTATAGCTGTGAACAAGAGTGAGACAGAAAACGTCATACGGTATTCATATTAAGCTTCTTTTTTCTTTTTCTTTTTTTCTTTAGCTGTATTAAAGAAAAATTCGGTTATTTTTCACACACACACACACACACACACACACACACACACACACACACACACACACACACACACACACACACACACACACACACACACACACTCAATGTAGTGTCTCTGTAGAGAGAGAAAACAATTGAAACCAGACCGAGGAGCAGAGCGCTCCAGCATGAGTCAAAGGGACTGAAAGGTAAATTGTCTCCCTTGTGCGTTGTCTCTCTGGAGAGATTGAGAATCGGTTGTTGTTTTTGTGTGCGTTTTTTCTTGAAGTTATGCCCTGTCAACCAAGATTATTATATCTGCGCGAATATATAGAGAGGAGGGGGGGGGGGGGGGGGGGGGGGGGACTCACGAAATACAATGGCAAACGTTAACATCTGAAAAGTGAAATTTATAGGTCTTCATATTTGATCACGTATTGATCATGAATGAACACACACATACACGTACACACTGACAGGTAAAGCCGAAACACACGCATGAGACCCAAGTTAAGCGAACAACTCTAAAGTGTGGTTCCTTCTTTGGCTTAGTTAACTTTAGTCCAGCTCCGGAACCGTGGTCGCTGGGTTTGTATATATACAACCAGCAATGTGGTTGGTGTCGCGGCCCCCCGGCCCTCGGCCATCCGGCCTACGGCGCCGCTGCTTGTTTCTGCTATGGGTAATCTTTATTACTAACAAATGTCAATCATGTTAGGGGTGGGCTAGTTTAGGCTTTAACAGAGGAAATGAAGAGGCGTTAAGACGACATGTTTAGTAATTAAGAGACCTGTGCTGCAAAGTGTGGGCACGCATGTTTAGTAATTAAGAGACCCGTGCTGCAAAGTGTGGGCACGCATGTTTAGTAATTAAGAGACCCGTGCTGCAAAGTGTGGGCACGCATGTTTAGTAATTAAGAGACCTGTGCTGCAAAGTGCGGGCACGCATGTTTAGTTATTAGAAGACTTGTGCTGCAAAGTGCAAGCGTTAGTTAAGTTTATGTATGTTTGTCTTCCTGTGCTGCAAAGTGCAAATATTGGTTAAGTCAGTGCAAGGGTGCAACTTACTTTTGTAGGTAATTGGTGCTGTCCGAGGTGGATCCTTTCCACACCTTGTTTGGACTGGCAGGACTTTCGTTGCTAGGCGACTCATCAGTGCAGCCAGTCAACCCCATCTACTGCATGCCGGAGAGCATCATTCGTCGGTTGAAGCTGTCCACGTCTGATGTTGCCGACAACTCCTGATGAGTGATTGTATCTGTGTACAGGCTATGTGTGTGGAGATGTTGGGCCAGGTCTGGCTTGGAGCAGACGTTTTGTTGACGGAGAGCCTTGCGCGGGCATGTGCTTGTTGGGCTCACAGGAGATGGGGGTAGCTATTCAGAAGTGAAAACTTATTGACAGGATGATCAGATTTACTCAGGCTAAAAGTCTTTAATCTGGTCTTTGCCGGCCTAATAAGCTATTCTGGCTTAACTTTCAACACTGAGGTCATTGCTTGGGTCAGCAAAACTCAAAGAAACTTCCTATCTTGCTGGGTGGAGTCCAGCCTGCTCTTGAAAGCTTGTCTGTTGAAGACCGCTGCCTAAAAGTAAAGGCAAAGCAGCAAGCAGCAAAGGTGGAATTTGATTTTGTCATAATTATTGAAACATAACCCATGTAGCATGAGCTAAATCGTCCTACAGCAAATATGTACATATGATGGAGTGATGACAGGTCCCTGAACTGAATGTATGCTTATGGATGAGTTACTGGGGGCACCTCTTTGCAAACTCTTGTCTCAGTGATGAAGTGGTAGGTGAGTGAATGGGGTCAAGCTCTAACCATACACCAGACCAGGCTTGTCGTACTATCATTAGAACTGGTGGTTATAATGGGCTCAGCTGTTTGTGCATTTACTAAAGTTACAGCAGCATCCTTTTCATTTCAGAAGATGCAGTGGCATTAAAGTCAATTCACTGGTGTCATCATACCATGGGGTTACCAAGGTGCACCTTAAGCAGGGGCCGCAGTTTTCAGAACCAGTGTACAGTAAATGCAGCATCGTGAAAAAAAACACACGTACAACCAAACACGACGCTAAACACACTGACAGCAATTTTTAAAGGACGGTCCTGCACTTATCTACTTGAAATTCTGCCTCTTGTGCCTGCTGCAGAAATATGTGCAAGCCCAACAGAACACACTGCTGCTTTTGGCATGGGATTCTACCCTTGTGAAGTTGAAATGTCCAGTTTGTATTTATAATCCTTTGTCCCACGGAAATTGTTCTGTTTGTATTTAAAATCCATGTCAAGTGGAGATTTCCTTCTTTTGTGGGGTGGGGGGGGGGGATGTATTTGACTTTCAAGATCCCCCGACAGATTAAACTTGTCCTGTTTGTGTTTAAGACCCTTTGTTGAGTGGAAATTATTTGTAAGATTCACTGGCAAATGGAGATTGTCTAATGTTCCACAAAAATCTGAAACAGCTTAGCCCCAAAAAGATAAGTGTCTCTCTCATTTTTCATCATTTTCAACTGTTTAACTGTTGTTTAAGTGTCATTTTGTGGCTTGACAAAGGGGATTTCCAAAAAAATATACATATCGTGTGTCCGTGTCATTAATAAATAAGCGTTCTTTTGAACCTTTTTGTGTTTGGATCTTTTATGTTCCAGTATTTTCCTGATATAACCGTCATGGTTGACTGGGCATTAAAAATCAGTTATCAGTCTATTTCTGCATTCAGGTCTTGTATTTAGGTCCTTTGTCAAGTGGGAATTGTCTGTGGTAATGTATAAGATCCCTGGTAAGTCAAAATTGTACACATTCTGTAAATTGTGTTCTGTTTCCTTTTTATTTAAAGTCTTTTCACATAAACGGCATCAGACTGATCTTACAATTATTAAGATAATAACATATCCAAAACAACAAAAGTCTTTTCTTTCCTTCATTTTTTTAAACCACGTTTGAATAGACACTTGTTTGCAGTAGTGAACACACAACACAAAAGCGTGCATGTGCGTGTGCACACACACACACATTTGTATCCATGCACAGTTACTTTCACCTGATCTGTATCTGTAGTCACACATACTAACACATGTGTACACACTAAATGGCATATACTTGCAGAATAATACTTGAAAATTGTGTGTTGGTGTATAGGGTCTCCTGGTGAGTGGAAATTTTACACTTACCGTAAATTGTCTGCATTAGTGTACATTAACATGTGTATGGGTCAAGTGAGCTTACCATTTTGTTTGTTTTGGGCTAATTTAAGTAATTTATAATTTATATGTTAATTTATTGATATGTAGCTTGATGTTTTACATTTGATGATGAACAGAACTGTTTTGTGCAATGCTAAGAGCTCTTCAAATTTCTGTTTAGGTGCTTTATAAATAAAATAATTTGTTGTTGTGATTAATTGTCTGTGTGTAAGATCCCTTGTAAAGTGGAATTTGTCTGCGTGAGATCCTGAGGTAGGTGGACATTTTTCTCATGACCAGTGCTCATGTTCCAGTGGTCAGCGCTCCATCTCTTACCAGGCTCTGGTTATCTGGACCCAGTTCCCTGTTTCTGTCTGTCATTCTACCTCTGTCAGTGGTTTTAAATCTTCCGTGAAAACCTTTCTCTTTTCAAAACACTTTTTTCAGTCCCATTACCCTGATATACCAATGTGTGTGTGTGTGTGTGTATGTGTGCGTGCGTGCGTTAAATTTTGAAAATATGTACATTTAAAGAATGCTGTAGGTACCCATCACTATTATTATTTAAATGCCTTTGTTGAGTCAAAAGCATGTGTATGTAAGATCCCCTGTCGGATGCAGAGTGCTTGCATAAGATCCAGCCTGGGCAGGTGGTAAATTGTCTTGTCCTGTGCTTGTATTTGAGAGCCTCTGTCAGGCGGAAATTGTCTGCACAAGATCCCTGGGCAGGTGGAAAATTGTCTTGTTCTGTGCTTGAATTTAAGGTCCTTCATCAGGTCAAGTGGTAAATTGTCTGTGTAAGATCCCCTGCAAGGTGGAAATTGTCTATGTGTAAGATGCTTGTATTTAAGAGCCTATGTTGCATGGAAATTGTCAGTGTATAAGATCTCCCGTCAGGTGCAGTTGTCTTGATAAGATCCCTAGGCAGATGGACAGTGTAATATGTCCTACGTTGGTATTCAAGATTCTGTGTGAAGTGGAGGTTCTTGTATTTTGCTTTAAGACCCTTGTCCTTTGGAAATTGTCTGTGTATGAGATCCATGGCAGGTGCGCACTGTATGATTATGTCCTATGCTTGTAGACAAGATTCCCTGTCAGATAGGAGTTGTTGTGTTTGTGTTTAAGACTTGTCGTGTAAATTGTCTTTCTACACACACACATATATATATATACAATCTCCTGGCATATCGACTGTGTACATGGCTGTAAGTGTGGGGCAAGTACCCTGACACCTTGGTAACTTTTTGTGAAGTTCATCAGCAGCATGGCATTGTCGGTGACTGGGTAGACTAGATTTAGCTCCCCTGAGCTAGACTTCCCTTATTTTCTCTATCCTTGTGAAAATCCCCCCCCCCCCCCCACATGAAGTAGCACACTACTACAGAGCCTCCTCATTGTAATCTGTTCAGTCAGAACTACCCCTGATGTCGTTAATGGCTCTGCAGTTGCATGGCATTGTCAGTGACTGGGTGGACTAGATTTAGCTCCCCTTGTTTTCTCTATCCTTGTGAAAATCCCACCCCAAATGAAGTAGCACACTACTACAGAGCCTCCTCATTGTAATCTGTTCAGTCAGAATACCCCTGATGTCATTAATGGCTCTGCAGTTGCATGGCATTGTCAGTGACTGGGTAGACAAGATTTAGCTCCCCTGAACAAGACCCCTTATTTTTCTCCATCCCTGGGAAAATTCCCCCAGGAGTAGCACTCTACTACCAAGCCTCCTCACTGTTCAGTGCTACCTCTGAAGTCACGATGCAGCTGTCCACGTGACAGGAGACAAAATCTACAAGTACTCATCAATGTGCGGGGAAACAGGATGACAAAAGGGGAATTTTGACGCTGGTTTTCCAATAACGGGATGAATGAATAAAGCATCCTGTAAATCAGTTGTGTATGCAAAATCTGACTTAGCGCTTGGTGAACCTTAGTGTTTTAAAGGTGGACTGAAAATAGTAATCAGAGCAGAAACTGTGAATAATTATGTAATCAATGTAGGCTTGATTACTAGTTAGGTTAAGGTCTCTTAATTTTATTTTGGCTTCTGTTCTCCCCATCTCTTATCATGTCAGTATTCTGCGTTTTACCAGTTGTAAAATGATGACATTTTCTGCAGGTATTTTCTTTCAAGTGTCTTGATCGAGTTTTCAGTTTAATTAATATGGTCTCAAATAAATGTGATCGTAGATTGCAAATTTCTTTTGAAAGAAATGTATTTGTCTTAATCAAGTTCATGTATATAGTTTGTGAGTTGCTTTCTCTTGAAAGAAATTTATTTGTATGTTTTAATGTAACTTTAAAAAAAAAATACAGGTACAGGTTACTGTTCATGCTGGGTTGACTCCAGTTTGTTTTGGTGTACATGTTGTTTTGGTGTACATGTTGTAAGCATAAATACTCTTGCATGTTAATCTTGCGTGGTAAGTAAGCTCATGCCAGTCAGACACAATCAAGCATGCCCCAGTGCAATCGATACACAACAGAACAAATGAATACTTAGATGACAGGTAAACAGTGAAAAATGAAATGTAGGCTACTTATCTGCTCGCAGCCATGGTGTATTTGTGTCTAGTGACACAGGAAGTATTATTCTGTTGCTTACCCCGAAAATCTGCATTTTGTGTTGTCATATTAAATAAGTTTTGAGTGTGTGTTTTTAACCTTTCGTGTGTTTGGATTAAATTTTTGAGTTTCTAGTGTGACCTAAAAAAATGGGTCAAAGTCATTAAAGTGTCTGAAACTGTGAAGCAGAGCCCACAAATATGCCAGTTTTGTATTTGCCAGAATGGTGACAAGCATTTTGCACATTCTCTTGTCAACGTACTTTAGATTAATCAAAGATCAGAACCCACCAACTCAAACTTAGCTAGGTAAGAACTTGCTGGGATAAGTGGCTTGCAAAGTTTTACTTTTTACTCGCCTATATTACCTAAGAAATGAGGCTGAGGTACTAAAAGTGTAGGGCTCAGCCGAGATCATGCTCATGCAATGTTTAAAAGATCTTGCATAGTGTATGAGGATTTTTTTCTTAATGGGAGTGAAAATCTGAAAGTATATATATATACACATTCACACAAACACTTCTCACGGGGGCGGGGATAGCTCAGTGGTTAGAGCGCCGGACTCGTGATTGAAAGGTCGCGGGTTCGAATCCCTGCTGGAACGGCGGGAGAATTTTCTTCTCCAGGGTCGACTTTCTGTGCTGACTCTTATTTCGGTATCCGTTCCACCCCCGTGTTACCGCAGTAGCACGTAAAAAATCCCGGTCATTCTGCCAAAAATGCAGGTGGCAGGTTACAGCTAAACACGCATACACCTTACGTATGTGGATTTTATTGAACCGTGCTTCGGCATTGGTCACAGCTTGTCCCTAATATGTCAAATGACATCTGAGGACATTAAGCATCAACTCATCATCATCAACACTTCTCACACACCCCTTCACTCCAGTATACCACACAAACCACTAGTGCTTCACGTTTAATGAAAAACACAGGCTTCAGGTATGTTTTCCACGCAGCACAAATCTCTAAATGAGTGCAAATAGTGCAAATCTGTAAACAATAATAGTAATGGAAATTCAACAACCAAAAAACGATAAATTGATCAAGTTTCTTGACAGAAAACAAACTGGTAAACTGGATTTTAACGCCCCCAAAAACCTAATATCACCTTGCTGACAGACCTAAAAAAAACTGATTGATATGAATTTTAACATCTGCCAACTGCCCTGGATCACATAAAGAGGTGATCAAACTGTCATTTAAAATACGTCAATACACTTTTCACAACCTTCTGACAGTGTAAAACTCCTCAAAATTCTGTCCAAACACAAGGTCTCCAACAGAAAGCCAACAAAGCGGTTTACCACGGCCATCTGGAAGGCCACGCAATATTCCAAAGGCTGACGTGACTTTGCAGTTGGAGTGAAAAACTGGATGGTAGCTATTAAGTGGATTTTGAAGTCCTGTTAACTGTACAGGCTCACATCGGGACAACCAAACACTGTGCAGTTTTCAAAGCTCTTCTCATACATGTAAACCCTTTCTCAAGTCAAATCTCCAACATCAATCCAGACACAAATATAAAACAAAAATGGACAATTATTATTTAAACTCAAGTTTTCAAAGAGTTGGTTGATCCCTTCAATATTACATTCATTAGTTTAAAAAAAAAAAAAAAACTACAATTTTAGGACATGCTGGTATCACCAACCATTCCGTTTGATCAATATAATATTTTTAAAAAGAAAGGAAATATATAAAAATAACCACAAAAAACAACAACAACAAAAAAGCATAATGGCAAATACCACTACCAGTACCATATGGGTATGTTAGCAAGCTGCGCATACCACCAACCATCATTTCCTAGCTACACAATAACAGCCACACAAAAAAGCCTCTCTCTCTGCCCTTTCTCAGCCCTAAGATTCCACACAGGAGGTGGACATCAGACGTAAAGAGTCTTCATTTGGGGGTACTGAAGAAAAACACATGCTTCAAATATGTTTTCCAGACCATGCAAAATATATATAAATAAAAAATAAAATTTAAATGAACTGTAAACAGTATAACATATGCAGGAAATTGTAAGCTTCACATTTTCAACATGGATTTCAATTTTATATTCTAAGTGATACCACCTTTCATCCTCTAAAGCCCACTGCCACAAATCAAAACACATCTAATCACATGTTTTGCTTAAAAATGAATCACAGTAAGTTGATCCTTTCAGTAACAACAACAAATCAGCCATCTAGAAGTCTTAAATGACACAGGCACTGACAATGAGGTGGTTTGATGTACTCACTGCTCCTAAATAAGACACCTTTCTGAATGACTCATAAATCAGCCCTAAATGAAACAGGCACTGTGTCTGTTTAATATACCCATTAGCCCGCATAAGTTAAAGAAACTGGACTTGTTTGAGCAAAACGCATAACTGATAATGTTTGCCTTTTTTTCTCTTTTTTTAAACACAACTGATAATTTTTGCTGTAAAAACAAAACACTGCATAACGTTAAAAAGCAAGTCAGGAGAGAGGAAACAGGAACCAAACGACAGCCCTTTGCGGCATGGAGTCCAGGAAAAACTTCTCATGAACACTGTCAGCACCACCAACACCACGACAATTAAAAAACACACCAGCAAACTTCCATTTCATTCTTTTCACAAGTAAATTAGTTTAAATACCATCTGAAGACAGCATTTAATACATTCACTATTTAAACATGCAAAACAATTGGAAGGTAAAAAAATTAATCCTGTGTAGCCTTAGACAAGAAACTATACGCTGGCCAAGTGATATCACCTTTGGTCCTCAAAAGCTTAGTGTCACAAAGCAAAACACATCTAATCATATGATTTGTTTAAAAAAGAATCACAGTAAGTTGATCCCTTCAATAACAATAAGCAGCACTTGGATATCTGTCTATATATCAGAAAGAAAGTAAGAGTTCTTGATTTTACAAGAATCTTGACTTTCACAAATAGTTTCTCTGTTCAATATGGGGTGCTCACTGCACCACAGCCAACACAATTATAGTATTTACACTTTCAGTCTTGCAAACTGCCATCTCAACATGCCTGTTGGGTGTTCAGTCAAATGCAAATGCTTTCATATTCTTATTATCATTTGATGAATCTAGGGTCTTTTATCATTGGTCTTTCATCATTACAGACCTGTTGCATGATAGATGGTGGTTTTAAGATATATGTATATTTAGCACTGCCACTCAGGTGGTTTGATGTACTTGCAGCTTCTAAAAATGAGCCACCTCATTGATGACACAGGCACTGAGGTGGTTTGATGCACTTGCTGCCTCTAAATAAGCCACCTCATTGATGACACAGGCACTGAGGTGGTTTGATGCACTTGCTGCCTCTAAATAAGCCACCTCATTGATGACACAGGCACTAGGGTGGTTTTGTGCACTTGCTGCCTCTAAATAAGCCACCTCATTGATGACACAGGCACTAGGGTGGTTTTGTGCACTTGCTGCCTCTAAATAAGCCACCTCATTGATGACAAGGCACTAGGGTGGTTTTGTGCACTTGCTGCCTCTAAATAAGCCACCTCATTGATGACACAGGCACTGAGGTGGTTTGATGCACTTGCTGCCTCTAAATAAGCCACCTCATTGATGACACAGGCACTGAGGTGGTTTGATGCACTTGCTGCCTCTAAATAAGCCACCTCATTGATGACACAGGCACTGAGGTGGTTTTGTGCACTTGCTGCCTCTAAATAAGCCACCTCATTGATGACAAGGCACTGAAGTGGTTTTGTGCACTTGCTGCCTCTAAATAAGCCACCTCATTGATGACACAGGCACTGAGGTGGTTTTGTGCACTTGCTGCCTCTAAATAAGCCACCTCATTGATGACAAGGCACTAGGGTGGTTTTGTGCACTTGCTGCCTCTAAATAAGCCACCTCATTGATGACACAGGCACTGAGGTGGTTTGATGTACTTCCACTTCCACAAATAAGCCATCTTCCGGAATGACTCACAAATAAGCCATCTGACCTTCTTAATGACACAGGCACTAATGGTTTGATGTACTTGCTGCTTCACAAATAAGCCATCTTCCCAAACACCTCATAAACCAGCCATCTCTTGACTGTCTGAAATGACACAGGCGCTGCAGTGGCTTGATGTGCTCACTGCTCCTAAATAAAACATCTTCCTGAATGACTCATAAATCAGCCCCCCACCCCCTCCACCACACACACACATTCATGTTTGTATTCTCTGCGTGCATGTGTGCACAAGCGTAAGTCCAAAATAAAACACAATTTAAAAACTGACCCCCCCACAACAACAACCCAAGCAAACAAACAGCAAAAAGCACCCAACAAAGCAAGTCTGCATTATAAAGGCAGCTAAAACAAAATTGTTTTGATTATATTGGTTTAGAATTTTTCAGTATACTAATATTTGGGGGTTTGACACTGCCTTTCTCAACTGAACCTGATGTGTATACAACATGAACCAACCAACCAAAAAGAAGAAGAAAACATGGGCACGTTATACGGAATGATAGTGCATTCCTCAAAGTGAGGAAGCTCCATATGCACCAAACCCAGGATACAAATCATGATTCGTAAACAAGCAAAAAAACTCAACAAAAATTACATCAAAATACACACAAACATTATGTCATTAACATACACAAGTTTCTTGCTAGCAACACCCCCCTCCCCCAAAAACACACACACACACAGTCTCTGTGGATGCACTGTCCTAGTCATTCACTTACAACAGGTGTAACTAGTAACTGCAATCCTCTTGGATGTGTTCAGGAAAATGAAATAAGGTCTACCAATCTAACTTACTAAAGTCTAACAAACAAGTAGCATTAAATCTGAATTCAAAACTCAAGTCACAGTTTTCCCAAACAAATTTTTGTTTTTGTTTTTTTAAACACAAGCAAAATTCATGGTATGATCATTCAGACCTGCATTCGTGCAAGTTCCAAAGGACCTCTATCTTCAGGTCCTCAATCTCTATCTCCATTGCCCTTTCACAAATCCTCCTCCTCCTGTCCCACCTTTATTTTCCCAAAGTCCAGATCTTGTGCCACATTTTTATTTAAGGTTCTAATGACTAAGTCTAAGATGGATCTGTAATCCAACCCATGTCTTCTCAACAGCTTAGTCACCCCTTCATCTCAGCAAAGTCTGCCATTTCTGTTCCCTCCAACTTGATCCAGCAGACAGGTCTCCAAAGGGAACCTCAGTTTACAATAAATCTCATCTAAAGGATTTAGAATTACAAGTCCCATACATGTATGCACAAGGCCAGTGGTTCCTCATGCTGCATCAAGGGTCAAGAGAGGTTAACGATACTGAAGACTCTGTCTCAGATTCAGAGGCTGAACGTTTTTGATAATCAGCAGGGCTTGCCTGGTTCACTGCAGGGTTACCTCTGCAGCACATGATCTTCTCTCTAAAGCAGTACACTAACACTGCAATTACCAGCAGTACAGCTACTCCAAATACAATCCCTATGACAGTTCCTGTCTCTGTACCTGCAGGTTTGTCAGGATCATTGTCAAGCTTAGGTGTCTCTGTCAATGCGGTGGTCATGTCAGAATCTGGTGTCAGGGTCGTTGTTCTCAATGGGTCATCTCTGATTGTGGTGGGTGGGTGAGGAAGTTTTTCACACATGAAATTTACATGAAACCCATTATTAATGAGCTCTTTGCAACTGACATTTCTGTGCGGAATAAAACTGCGAACCCCATGAAAACCTGATGGGCATGTCATCACTATACAGTGAGCTGGATCACTGTGTGTGAAACCCTGATCATACATCTCTGGAGTGGGTTGAAACCCTGGAAGGCATGTGCATCTGTCATCTTCCCCATGATCTCCAGCACAAAGACGTTCCTCACCAGAGTGATGACACTGGCTCCTTTTGGGTGCATCATGTGGGCGAGTCTCTTGCCAAGACATTTTGCTGGAGGCTCTCCACCCACTCAGTGTTTCTGTAAGGAAGACTGGGCTACTAGGAGTGTCATAAGATATTCTCCCTGAAAGGTTCTTGCCCAAATCAACAGAAGGCATACACCCAAGCATGGTATACATGTTCCCACTTGCATCATTAGATGTCTGACAATGATATTCCTTACCCGGATAACTGCCACAGCATGTGCCATTGAACTCCCTATACACAGATTGAAAATCAAGCTCTGTGTCGTACATTGGACAGTCATATCCACGCATCTCAAGTAACCTGACGCAGTCATCAGGAAGTTTCTGTTCTGGCTTGTACAGAGTAGTGCCCTGGGAAGAATCGCAACACCCAAACATGATGAAGAAAAAAATTAGGAATGCCTTCAAACTCAAGTTATTTCTTCCCTTTGAAAGGACACCTTGATAATCTGAACCCTTCTTTGGAACTGCGTCATGCATGTCAGTCGAACAAGCTTTCGTGTGGATTTTATCTTCTCCAGTCTCAGTGCTGTCCACAACATACCTGTCATGTCCAGTCTTGGTGTTGTCCACTACAGGTGTGTAGCATCCAGCCTCAGAGCTGTCCATTACAGACATGTTATGTCTAGTCTTGATGCTGTCCACTATAGACATGTTATGTCTAGTCTTGATGCTGTCCACTATAGACATGTCATGTCTAGTCTTGGTGTTGTCCACTACAGGTGTGTAGCATCCAGCCTCAGAGAGAGAGAGAGAGAGAGAGAGAGAGAGAGAGAGAGAGAGAGAGAGAGAGAGAGCGAGAGAGAGAGAGAGAGAGAGAGAGAGAGAGAGAGAGAGAGAAGAAATAAGGATACAAAAAAAAAAAAAAAAGATTTAAAAAAGAAAAGACTGCATCTAATAAAAGATACTCTGCACCTAATAATCGTGGACGTTAAGCACCATGTTTACTTACCTAATAATATTCTAAGGAGAAGTAACAGTAACACATCTCAGTTTTATAATAATAAAGGGGATTTTTTTTACAGCACCCATCTTCTGCACAAGGTGGGAACACAGGGCGCTTTACAATGAATAACACTAACATACACATCAGATGGGGGGATAGGCATGTTTGTGAAAAAGATAGTTTAGAAATATTGAACAGGTGTGTCTAAAGAGTGACTTTCAAAGGGCAAGCAGAGCTCAGTACATTCTACGAAGCCGTATTCGCTTCTCGTTCTTCTCGTATGATTATAGAGTGTTGTTTAACAGCAAATACGTTAATGTCTTAAAAAACGCTGACAAAATGGTTTCGTACGTCATTTGGGGTCGCATGTCACTTTTTATAAAGCGATGACTAAAATAAACAAAATCTTAGCTGCTCACACCGGCCATGTGGTTAGCAGAAAGTGGGTGCATCAAAATGGTGGATCGAAACACGGCCCAATAGTGTGCGATTTAAAAAATATTGCGTTTTGGTCGTGCGTCTCGAAATAACAACAAAATTCTCAAATATTATCTTAAATTTTGGACCTCTTTTTAGAATTTTTATTTGCTAGATACAGTTTTCTGTGAACCTTGACTGTGCACATTAAAATTACGGCTTGTCAGTACAGTGGTCTCCCTTGGAAAAAAACAAAAACCAGAAGTGTTTTGTACGAGTACGAGGACCCTGTCAGTGACGAAGTTCATGACGTATGACTCGTTAGGTTTTAAATATTGATTTATTTATTTTTTTAATTTAAGAAAAGAAAAAAAGAAATGCTGAATATTTTCCCATCAAAACTTTATATTTTAACAGAGCAATATCTCTACTATTCACTCAACACCAAATGTAACTGACAACTTTTTTTTATTGTTACTTGTGATCACATCGCAATGACATCCTGTGAGTGTGACGTTTTTGTGTGCAGAATTTTTTTTTTTTGAAAACTTTTTAACAAACGGACCATAAACACAACAACATCAAAATATTGGATCTTATTACTTTAATTACTACATTAGTATATAATACAAACATAAACTTTTTTGGTGCACCAGTTAAAATTTGACAACAGTTACAAAAATGTTAGGTGTAGAACGCTGACCTTTTGAGAGAGTTGCTCCTGTCCAGTTTTGAGGCTAGTGTATAGCATGAAAAGCTTTGGCGCCATCGTCTGGTTTCACATCAGTTGTGCCTGGGTTCACATCGATCGTGTGCCGCTGCCACCATGTGTCATTAGCTCTACGACTAATGATTAGCTCTACAACTAACTGTGCAACAGAAACAGACCACACGGGGTTGTTCGCATAAACCAAACTTTATTCTTTCTTGCGCATGCCCAGCACTACAAGCTTCCGCCGCAGAGGCGTCGTCTGATATGATGACCATCAACTACGATAGCAACAGCTATACAACAGTGTATTAGACTATTACTGATTTTACTTTCACAACACTGTTTCAATGATTTCATTTTCCTGTGGATTTTTTCCTGATCAGTGTGAGACAGAGTGAGAGCTGAGTAAATGTAAAAACTGCAGCAAACTGCAAAAGTTTGCTTCTTCTTTTTTTTCAAAAGTGGCAGCAAGAGGAAACAAACATTTACTGTTATGATTGACACTGACAACTGATAGTGCTACTCTTTTTGTTGAAACTTGAAGTTAGCCTAGTTCAGTTTTCAATTTGATCGTGAGACATAATTAACACTATTTAATTTCTTTATTATATATTATTATTACTGTAACCTCTCTCTCTCTCTCTCTGTGTGTGTGTGTGTGTGTGTGTGTGTGTGTGTGTGTGTGTGTGTGTGTGTGTGTGTGTGTGTGTGTGTGTGTGTGTTTGTTCAGAGCTGATCATTGAGCAAAGCTGGCTCAGTCTTCAAAGTGGGAATTCCTACAATGAGCACCAATAAACTGCCACCATTGCCAAGAATAAACAAAGCCATGTGTAGGTCATGGCCCTTCTCATTTTTACTGCAGATTTGGCAGACTCTCAGTCACAAAATGTTCATTTTCTGCCATTGGACAGCATTTTCTCCATCTGTTCTGTCGACTGGAATGGCATAAAGCCTTGACACAAATACTTCTTTGTCAATACACTTCTGCATGTTTGTCACTGATGTCTGTGATGCGAACTAAGAGTCAAATATAATACATAGCATAAATTATTATACAAACACACAAAAGCAACATTACTGTAAGATTTAGTAAGATTAATCTACCTCAGGATCAACATCCACCAAGAGCTCAACTGGGACCACCATATATATATATATAAGGGTTCTTCTTCAGTGCTGGTCCTGGTTTGGGGGAATCAGAGGTCAAAACTGAAATAGCTTGCAGCTTATCCCAATTAGGCTTGTTGTGTTCCACATACATCCTATTTTAAGGCACAATTAAAAGAAAAGCAGTTAGGACCCTGACTGCAAGTTAGGGTGGCTTTGAACATGTCCAAGTGGAGAGCATAACGTATGTTTCAATGTGACATAAAAGTATCATTATGTAATATTTAGAACAAGAACCTTATTATTTCATAGAAAGGTTTTGAATAACAATCATTAGGAGTAACTAAGTGCAATTTTTAAGAGGGTTCATCCACTTGAGAGTAGAACAGCCTACCCTCAAAACTGTGACACTGAAACATGTGTGACATGGAAAGAAAAGTTTTTCCTTCAAGATCAAACAAACACCATGGATCATGAACAAGTATTTATTCTTGTTAGTTTTTGATGCTGTGGACATGTTCCAAAGTAATATTGGAACACTTCCTCAACTTCAGATGTTCTTTGAATTGTAACGCATGTTTCGCATGACATGTAACGCATGTTTCACATGTCATTCAATAATCATTCAGTTTGGAAACTGTTAAAAGCATGTAGTTTTTTTGTGTGTTTTTTTCAGAGTATTTGTACACATTACATGTATGTAAGCATTTGTTTTTAGTTTGACAAGGTTTTTTTTTTTTTTAGTTTGACAAGTTTTGCTTATGTGAAGAAGAAAAGGAAGAAAAAAGAAAGAAGAAAAAAAGAAAAAAAAGTATGAACAGTACTAGTAATGTTTACATGAATTGACTGAAACTTAACATGAAAATTTGATCAATCATCTGTTCTCATGCAAAACAATGACAGCTTCAAGCAACTTTTATTCTGCAAAAAACCCAGCTGCATTTGACACCGGTCTGTGGTGGCTTAGTTTTGCAAGCTGATCAGCAGGCACCCAAGGGATGTCATCAGTTGCAGGGAACGAGAAGCTGCTCTGATTTTCATGCAGGAACTTTATCTGCACTTCTCCAGATGAAACCTTGTAGACTAGAAGTAGAACCTAGATTTAACAGAGCCAACAAGTGAAATCACAGTACAAGTTGCAGTCCACAACACATCACATTCAGAGACAGCAATCAAAGTCGGAAGAAATGGAAAAACAAGATGTAGTAAACTAGTACATATAGTTAATAGTATTGTAATAGTATGCTGCCTCAGACCCCTGTCTTTTTCATGGATGCTAATGCACCCCCCCCCCAACCCCACCCCAGGAACCAAACAAAAACAAAACAAAAAACATGAATAAGAAAAAACAACGCAAGTAGTAGTACAGTTCTAGTCTACTCAGTATATTAATATTATGTTGAATTCTTTCCCGCTTAAATTAGTAAAGTTTACTAAAAATGAATAGCACAAAAACAAAAAACCTCTGCAAGCACACCATGTCACTACTAAAACAGGACAGAAGAAACAACAATAAAAATTCCAAACAAAAACTCTGCAAGCACACCATGTCGCGTTAGTATCATTTCTAATCCTAAAGAAGATGGTAAATTTAAATCAAAAGAATCTCAAAGTTACATCATCATTAATACTATAGCACAGTCTCAGTTTCACACAGAAATCAAAACAAAGTAGGGAAGATTTGGTCAACGCACGTTCTGCAACATGATGATATAACGCACGTTTTGTGTGACGGAATCAACTTCTGTCCGGTTTCATATCACCAGAAACGAACGTTATGTTTTGACCAATTCTTCTCTCCTTGTTCATGGACTGAGAAATAATTTGAAATGACTGCAACCATTACTAAACATGTTTGTTTTTGATCATGCCTACTTTTTGGTAATTGTGGTTCCTAACCACGAAATAATGATTCGGCAAGAGACGTATTGTTTCATGTGATGAAACGGAGATGAGCCCGCAAGAGGGTGCATCGAACACATTGAACGCTGTATTTATAAATAAAGAGTGCTACTGTATAAAATACTAGTCTGAAATGATCAAGTAACTATAACTGCTTAGAATTTCACCTACCTGCGTCATTGGTAGCCTCCAAATTGGGTGAAATCGTGTGCTAGCAGACAATGATGACAGCCCAGCGACGCATGTTTCTCCTGCGTCAGAGTGTGACGCGCAGTGGTAAAAGTGCCCTTTCACAAATTCCATGCGTATCACGTGACACAACGTCATCAATATGTGTATAGATGCCCATGGTACATTTGAAAATCGCAGTTAGAAGATTTTTTTTTCTTTGTTGGATTTGTTTTGCAAATTTTTGTTTTTGCCGTTACGGACGTTTCACCCGTGATGCAAAATTTTCATTGTACTTTTAATGCATTTTAGGAAATAATACGGCAACTTTGGTGTTCAGATCTCGGCACTGATAGTGCTTTGTTATTTATAGCAACAGTGTTTTCCCCGGTTCGCATCGTTGATCTTGTGCAAGTTGGAAGTGAACGTGTGTTTCATGATGTGACGGGTCATGAAACATGCGTAATGCTCACTTTCAACCATCATTATTGTACACAGACATACTCAGCAGGCTTGAAATTAGCTTTCTGGTGCTTTCGCATGTTGCAACTTTGCAAACAAATTAGATATATGTCTGAATATTTTCGTCTGGTATGAAGTAGCTTCCAACACAAGCAGTAGGGTATCGCCATTCCCGTTTTTGGCCACCATTTTTGTGTGACATGGGAGTATATTTTGCTAATAAAAAATAAACAAAACATTTTTTTTCAAGCAAATTGCTCTCATTGCTTCTTGGGTGTATAACAAAGGGAATTTTATCCATTTGGTGTGAAAAAAAGGAACTGGTTTACAACAAAACTGTTGCAAAGTGAGTGACTACCAATTAGGACCACCAGTGAAGAAGAACCCATATATATATATGAGCCTGTGACAAAAGGTTGAGATCTAAAGTGGAACACACTGCCTCAAAATCAAACTCCTAGTAAGCTGTTTTCAGTCTTACCATTAGAAAGTAGTATGTTTCAAGTAACTATTTCCATCATCAAAAAATGGTTTTGATCCAAGTGTGTGCTGTATGGCATCAAAACTCGGGTCACGTCAGGTGTGGACGTTTGTAACAATGGACACAGTGAATGTCATAATAATACAGAGAAAAACCATTTGTATGCAATTTTAATGCTTCTGGTGCATTTAAGTAGCTGCTAGTAATAAAATCAGAGCAGGCAGGACAAACAAATTCTGCTTTAAATGTAAGTATTATGTAATCATTGTGTCCAAATTTTGCGCTCAAGAATCTAGTGCTACAAATAATCATTTCAAACACAGAACAACTTCAGTAAAGTTTTCAAACAAGGAACAGTTTATTTCATAGTATACACTGTAATGATAAATGCAAAAGAAATGCAAGGCAGGAGGCATATTCACACATTCCAACTTGTTTAAGTGGACGAACGTAACACTATGGCAGTGGACACAGTCTATGAAAACCAAGATACTATTTCACCCAGACTGAACAAACAGTACACAACTGTAGTGAATCTAGGCACAATAACAGTATGATATGTCAGGTTAAAGGAGCGACTTTCTGAACATGCAGATCACATTAAAACTTTAGGACAAGAACCCCCCCCCCAACAACAACAAAAAACACACACACACACACACACAAAAACGACATCCTTTCAAACTAAACCTGTCTGTCAATCACTGTCAGTGAAAAACAGCTGCCTCACTTTGAACTCAGTGTCAAGGAAACTTTTTTTCTGTTTGCAATCAAGAAATCCCAATAAGATAAGTCCGGTGGTGAGAGCCTGAAGAACATGCTTCCTTTTTGTGTGTGAAGAACTGGATCCATACATGATTTTCTGCTTGGCACACTTCCAGAACCTGCCACAGTTATCAAAAGTAACAGAATTTAATACAGACTTGAATACCAGGGACAGACAGACGTCATCTAATGTATGCTTACTAAAACTAAAAGAAAAACAACAACACATTAAAAATGCGATCAGGTCACAAAGTATGGCATCTTTAAGTCAGGTACCTGTATTAAATTTTTCAGTATGTAAAAAAGGAAAACAGAAAAATGCTTCATGTACTTTGGACTGTAACAATCCTCAAGTGCCCTTACATACCAAAGGTCTTTATTTATACAAGAGCAGTGAAAATGTTTATAATAAATTTAATTGTAAGAAAATCTTCACCCCCCCTTCCACCGGCCCCCAAAGTCGGCCTTCATGCACAGTTAATCAATAAAAATAAAAATAAATTTACAGTGGCAAGTCAACTATTACATTTAATGCAGAAAAGAAACAAAAATAAGACTGCAAAACAAAGGAAAGGGGGACGGGGGGTAGCACTGTGCCCATGTTACCTTTACCTGCTACAAAGTTTACAGAGTACATGTTTAATATGCACAAGCCTCCATTCGGACGTAAAAGTTTGTAAACAACCACTTCAAAGGTAAGCTGTGAGCCATTTCAATCGACCGCTTAGCTAAATCAGCAATAATTACAGACACAGACGGACTGCAGACTAATGTAACAAAAGACATCTGGACATACGTAACACAGACACAGTCACAAACTGTGTCCACAATCTGAAATTGCCCCCTTCCTGCCATAATACGATGAAGTAAACAAAGCACACTACCAGTGCCATTTATATCACTTACTAGTGGCTAAGAAAGCATTTGTTTGGGAAAATATATGATGAGGACAGAAATTCGACAATTATGTGGGTCGTTCGTAACATTTAGGACGTTCGTAACAAAACAAAATAACCAGACACAGTCCGAATACTCACCGCCACCCCTTCGTCGAAACCATTGTCAGCGACAAGCGGCCATGTGATGTCAACAGGAAGGCCAGTGGTAGTTTTAGAAGCGGTCAGCAGTAATTAAATGTTTGCGATGTCGATAAAATTTGCAAAAGGTCGTTTGTAACAAATGGACAAAGTTTTAGATTTTTCACTTCTGGGTTAAAAAAAATGAAACACGGAAATGCCCTCAGTAAAAACATCGACTGCTTTCGGTGCGCGATTGATATGCAAATAAGAGAAGCGAAGGTCAGCAGTGAATGCAATGGCGGACGGTAGCAGACGACCTTTAAACTTATCGGAAATTTGGACACAGTCCATTACGAACGGCCTGTGTATTTTCAATTTCGTTTTTTTAGTTATGAAACGTCATGCATGGCTTGCAATTCGACTGGATACTAAATTTAGTTTATTCAGCAGTCAAGTTGTGAAGAATAGTTCAGCTGGTTAGTTGCTGTTTTGAGCTGAAGTCAAACAACCCATGTTGTCCCACTTTCCGGAAGCCGCTTTTCGTCGATTTTCGTCAAGTATTTTTGTTTTTAATCCTCCTCTTGGTGACCAAAGCTGCCAATTTTTACTTTAACTACTCATCAATGCATACTGAATAAAAGCAACCACAGTTTCGTGTAACTGTAGTAAGAAGAAAATAAATAGGAGTATACAAACATACCCGGGCTAAGCAGGAGCACCTTTTGTCACAGGCTCATATGTAATAAAGCCAACAAGATGTGGGGATTCCTCAGACAGAACCTGAAGATCATTAACTTAGTAACTCTAGCATCAAAGAAAGGGCCTACAAAGACTTTATCTGGCCGATGCTGAAGTATGCCTCTTCCATCTGGGACCCCACACTCAGAAGAACATCAACAGCTGAAACAGTGAAAGTGAAACAGTGCAACGATGAGCAGCCTGCTTTGTTCTTAACAGATATCGAAACACCTCTAGCGTCATTGTTGTCAACAGCTTGCTGGACAGCTTGCTGCCCACACTGCAGAGACATCGTCAAATCTCTAGGCTCTCCATGCCATATAAAATCCACAACAGCCTAGTCCACTGCCCTGGTCTCAAATCAAAGCTTGCCCCCCTCCACTCTTGCCAGTGTTGAGGTCACGACAGGCAGTTCAGACTCGTCCCAGCAAGGACACAGTACAGGAGCTCTTCCTTCTTCTTCTTTTATTTAAGGGCCCACAATCAACATGTCGATTATTCTGGCGCCTATAACTGTGGGTGTTCACTGTAGTACTGGTCTGGCATAAAAGGAATCAGAATGGGGGAGGTCGGGGGGGGGGGGGGGGGGGGGGAATACTATAGGTAGTTGATCAGTTTGATACCCTTGACCCAGAAGCGTCAAGGGTGAGGGCCTCCACTACTTTCATGGGTAACCAGTTACAGTCCCTGATGATTTTTGGGAGGATGGCGGAACCTCTATACTGGGTTCCTGCCCAGAACAATCAAGGATTGGAACTGCCTGCCGAAAGAATAGTTGAGGCCACCATGCTTGACACTTTTGTATCAATGTCCTCCTCCCTGTAAAGTGTAACCCCCCCCCCCCCCCCCCCCCTTGCCCCTAGACTGACAGTGAACATACAAATGGTGCTTTAGGGCGAACTCCCCCTGGGACACCAAGTGCTTAGGCGCCATAGTGATCAGCAACTTGATCGTGGGCCCTCAATGTGGAGAAGAATCTTGTGATGAAGGGAGATGATTAAAAAACCCATCTCGGTAGCAGGAACGATGGCAGGAGTGCCAGCAGTTAATGCACAGGAGAGAATGGAAAATAATAAAGGCCTGACCTTTCAGTCGATGAAGTGACCGAGTCTTTAGTGGTCGTCCACACAACAAAGATGGCTACCGTAATCGAATGGAACTTGCTAAACAGCTTTGCTGTTATTTTCACTTTATGTCCACCTTCTCAGCAGCACCTTTTGGCATGCCTCACTGTAAAGACTATATTGTAGTATTTTTACACACTGTCCAGATATCTGATGATGTTCGTACGAGAAGTTTAGCCGCCGAAAGAGTCTTTCAAGGGAGGTTACTCTAAATGACTATACTAAGAAAATGGCCGATGCTACATTTTAAGTGGGACTCGAGACCATTGGCATTGCGAAATTTGGTATAATTTCACAATTTGGATTCCAAAAATGGCCGAAGGCAACAGCTTGCCAAACAACGAAGGGACAGTTACTGAAACAGTAACACTGACAGTTGACAAAGAGGAAGAAACTCCGGTAAAATGGAAAACTTTCTCTCTCATCGAATGGCTTTAAAATCTTGATCTTGATTTGATACATTGACCAGTGCTCTCCATATAAATTTTAAATGAGGGTCAAAATGACCCCCTGTCAAAATTTCTAAGGGTCAAACAGCCTAAACTGGGGGTCACAACACTGAAGTAGCCTATATGGATAATCAGTAGCAACCGTTTTTGCATTAAAACAACAACAAAAGCACACCACAAATGCTCCATCATGACTATCTTCACCTTTACAATTACAGACAGTACATCACTACACGATACGTAAATAATGTTAAAAAAATAAACTTTGTTCCCAGTCCTTCCAATCTGAGTCATTTTAGAAGTGTTCGTTCTTTCAAATTAATAACAAAAAACAAAAATCTGGCGAAGGTGGATGATCCCCCCCCCCCCCCCCCCCCCACCACACACACACACACATTTTTTAGTAATTTTAGTTGCTGTTAACTGTAGATTTGGCTGACTCTCAGTCACAAAATGGCCCCACCCGGATCTCAGATTCTCACAATTCCATGGTGACTTTCATTTCTATCAGGTAGCCAAATAATAAATCATAATAATGATTACAATTTTTGCGACAATTCTTTATTTTGCTTCCTTACTTTTATTTTATCAGAACAGCCATGGAACAGTCTCAGTTTTGTTTGATTTTTTCCGATGGAACAGCACGTCGGTGAAGGAAGCAAGTACAAAAGTAATTGTGGCAAAAACAGTAATTATAATAAATCATTTGGCTGCCAGGGCAAAGAGTTGATCACTGTGGAACTGTAAGATCCATTTTGCAACTGAGCTGTAGTAAAAATGAGGAAGGCCGTGTTCACCTTTGCCAAAATTCAGTAACATTTAGTGATTTGCGCTACCTACTAGTACTACAAGTACTAGTACTACAGTTGCACCAGTTGAACGTATGTTACTGTTACAGTGTTAGTGTTACTGTTAGTGACTACGGTTGCGATAGGATATTTTTCAGCTGCTTTAAATAATATTTTCATCAGACTTTGCTGCCAAGCACTTCTTCACATGTGTAAGCCGGGTAAAACTAAAAGCTAAATGTTTTCAGCTGAAGTGAAAACAAAGGCATAGAAGGGAAGTGACAGCTTAGAATTATAGAAAGGAAGTGAATTTCCAACCAATCAGCTTTGAAATACAACTGCCAGAAATGACATTTAAACCAGTCAGCATCGCAGACAAGAATGTGGTTAAATGCAAGTAGAGTTTTGCTTTCCAAACCTTGCTGATCTTGTTTTGTTGATACACTAAATAACTATCGACTATCTCAATTGCTTTGAAAATACGTGTGTGGCAAGATGATGCACAGATCTCTAATCTGTGTGTCAAATTCAAGTCTGTGCGTAATAGACCTGCAGTTGTGCATTATCGGGAGCACTGATTGACAGTAATGACACTGTCAATGGCAGGACCACTAACTTCTGGATGTGCCATGCAAAGTTGGAATTTCCTCAGTTCCGGAATTGAGCAGATGAAAGTGGGAATTCTGAAAATGAGCACCAGTTTGCATATTGCCAATTCTGCAAATGTGTTGAGCACAAAATTGAAATGTGGTTGGTTGTGGGAATATTGTTGTATGGCCAGGTCTGTGATAAGGATTATATATGTCATGAAAATTGCTGTTACTGTATTAGTCTTTTTGTGATGGGGCTAAAAGTGGACATTGCCATGTTGGCAAATGCATGACAACGATCCCCCCCCCCACCCCCCCAACCCCACCCCCCCGATGCATTTTTAAAAAGTAAAACGCAAAAACAAAGTGACAGAAAAAAAGAAGAAAAAAGAGTTTAAAAAAAATGCATCTGGGGGTCAAATTGTTGTCTGTGTCATGCTTTCACCAACACTGTGTGACACACTGACACTGACACTGACACTATAGTGACAGGTGCAGACAAGCTGATAACTGCTCTTCTCTCCTTAAATATTTTTTTCTTGTGAGTGAGCAGCCCCATCCCAACTCTGCAGCAGTTAGTTTTCATCTTGATTAAGTAACATTGACATGTCACTTGTCAGTAACTGGACTAATTCTGGCATAATTATTATACATCTAGGGGTATACAGTATAATACACATGGCTTTTAGTTTTACCCCCTTTTAAAGAGTGGTCTTTGTTACACTGTTACAATTTTGCTGAATGGGATGAAATATGGCAGTGATCACACTAGACATTTTTTAAACCAGTGTAATATCTAGAAGGTGGCAAAAAAAATTCACGGAAACCAGTCAAATAGTCACTGTAACCCATCAGAAACATGGCCGTCCACTATACCACTGCTAGAGTTCTACTTCCCCATAGTCTAGAACACACACACACACACACACACACAGAGTTACACAGACACACATGTACACATGATGCACGCATGCACACACACACACACACACACACACACACACACACACACACACACACACACACACACACACACACACACACACAACACAAACAAAGGAGGGAAAAATGAGGACTGGTCAGACAAAATAACAGCTGTACGTCTGACTGATTGTGGTTTTTATTGCAGTATATATTATATGTTGCTGTTTACTGGTAAAATA
This sequence comes from Alviniconcha strummeri, assembly GCA_963584105.1. Taxonomy (NCBI): domain Eukaryota; kingdom Metazoa; phylum Mollusca; class Gastropoda; family Provannidae; genus Alviniconcha; species Alviniconcha strummeri. The sequence goes on from OY757551.1 coordinate 20,737,500, forward strand.
CTGGAAATTACCAGTTAATGCGAACCCTGAATATGGTACCTTTTCATTCACTCAGTTGCTTGGGAATGGATTTCCTTGATGGACAGGACTGAAACCTCGGATGGATGAGAAGAAGGAGCCAATTAGTAACAGTACAAATGTTCTACTTGTTCTAACATGGTACAAACTACAATGATATTTGGTGCTGATTCTCAGGATTTTGCTTGATTCTGGAATTGAGCAGCTCAATGGGATTGTGAGAAACATTCCTAAATTGAGTGGCGTGCCTGAACTGACTGATTGACACCTTAGAAGTGTTACCATGTTCTCCTTCATTAAATAACTGGCTTTACCAGCTGGGTGGGGGGTGGGGGGGGGGGGGGGAAGCAACACAGAGGAAGGCTGAATTTGAAATTAGTTCTTGTATTGTTTGCAGAGCTGAGTCGTTAACTAGTTCAAGTTTAAATAAATAATGCAAGTCTTTTAGTTTCACTAGTTCCAGTTTTGACCTAATAAAGTTATAAATATGGTAGGAATGTTAAGGTGATCCAACAAACTTAAAAAGAGGGTTGACTTGGCAGCTAGAGCTCTACGCATCTTTAGCGGAAATACGGAGGAGATACTGGTCCGTCCCTGAAGGTTATTAATTTGTTTTTGTCTTCTTGGTCTGCATTTGTTACCCTGTAAGTGTAATTAATGACCATAGACCTGCAGAGCTCTGGGTTACAACTCTTCTGAAATCAGACTGCAACAGCGGTTAAAATTAAATGCATGATAACTTCTTCTTTTTGTTTTCTGTGTATCTGGACAGCAAAGTCCCACTCTGCATTTGAAGCTGAAGAAGCCAAAGTCTGACATCAAGGTCAAATGGTCAGCAGGGACAGTGGACAACGAACACATGGATAAAAAGAAATCGAAATGTAAGTCTGGTAACGGGTAATAAACTTCTTATAATGCTGCTTCTCTCTTGGGGAAATTACAGTTTACATGTCTGCCAGCTGATAATTCTGATGATGTCATTGTCACACACGCTCATTTTCACTGTCACTGTCAGTGTCAATGATCAGGATAAAATTATAACACTATAATAATTAATAATTCAAAATATAATGTAAAACCACACCGACAGCTGTTATCACAGCAAACAGAGACTTGAAGTTGAAGTAGATGAAGAGACAGATGAAGACAGCAGCACGGAATGGAAAACATGGCAGGTCTATAGTTTTGGGAAGAGAAATGACAAATGTCTTGATATTTGATCTAAAAGAGTACTGTCGAGGGGCTTCTGTCGGAGAGGAAGGGGAAGGTCACTCCATGTACTAATGTAAAGGGACGGAAGAGAGAAAAGGCATGGGAACCTGCAGTGGAAAGTGATAAAAATTAATGATTATAGTGCATATATAATATATATATCTGTCAAGTTGCATGATCACATTTTTGTTTTCACTCAGGTGGTTTTACAAAGCGGATGGTTTATCTCATAACTCTTGTATATGAGAACAGCTTACAGCAGTAAAGCTGTTCTCGTGTACAACAACTCAATATTATTTTTGTGTACAACACTTTGACTATAATTTATTATTTTTGAGGTTTTAATTTGGACATTATATGTTGATCTTGTAAAGCGCAGTGCACCTGACCCACTGTTATTAATATTATTATATAATACATAACACCAATCAGATTGTTGTCGTTGCTGTTACAGGTTGTTGCATTTATGAAAAGCCCAAGCTCTTTGGTGAGTCCTCTTCCTCAGACGAAGACGATGGGGATGAGACACACAGTTGCCATGGTCACAAAAAGAAATGTTATCGTCACCACGGCGGCCACGGTCACCAGCATGACCATGGTAGCGACGGAGGAGCTGGTAAGACTTTAAGAAAAATTAGCAAGTGTTTTGCTTTAACTTTCAGGCGTACATTTTTTTATAAGAAAGAGTACTTACTTGGCAGTCAATGATTAACGTAGTTCCATCCTTGATCCACAAGGACGTCCATGGAAAACATCCGTCAATAACGGTGGCATTTTGACAGCTACATCTGTAGATAATTGGGTTTTAATGGCCAGTCAGCTGTAAAAGTTGGATCAGGGGAGAGCATTTTTGCAGACAGAAATTTATACTGTCATTATTCAGACTCGTGAAGTGTCACAATGTGATGGAGAACTGAAAGCTGCAATAGTCATTGCCATTTTTTTATCATTATATATCACAATATAACATAGCACATTGGCAGCTGCTTTAGTTTTGTTTTGGGGTGGGAACTAAGATTTTGTTGTAGAATAAAAATAAAACAAATGGAAAAAAAAATGGGGGGATGGGAGTAATCTGCTTGATTATTAATCGTTGAGAGTGTATTTTTAACAGTGGAGTTGTTCAGACACATACCTAAAACATGAAAGACTAAGGACATTGTTTTAATAATAATAATAATGTACATTTATTGTGCGCTCATCAACGCCCTGAGCGCTCACATAATACATATTAACCTATATATATGATATTCTGTACACATGTAGAGCACAGTCCTATCAAAAACAATTTACGTAAAGTATCATACAGAAACACACACACACACATAAGCTCCATGCACATACACTCTCCTCTCTCTCTGTCTCTCGCTCTCTCTCTCAGCTGTGTTTTTGTTTGTTTGTTTGTTTTTACACATTTTTAAGAGAACCAGTCAAGCAAAGTAACAGCCAATACGTTTGATAAAATACGGGAAATTAGCAGGAATTATGGGAACCTAGCTGGTTGACTCAGCTTTTTCCCTTTAGGCTTTTTCCAACGCACACTCTGATGTGTGCCATGAACTACAAAGCAGATTTTGTTTTGCGATTTGGTGATGACTTTCTTTTCCTCTTTTTTCCCCCCGATTCTTTCGTAGTTCGTGGATAACTAATTTCAGAATTGTGTTGTTTTTTGTTTCATGCATGACTAAGCAGATTTGGTGATGATTTTTTTTCTGCCCTGATTACAACCTTCATTACTAGTTTCGGTATTGTGTCATTTTTTGTTTGTTTGATGCAGGGCCAAGCAGATTTTGCCTTGCGATTTGTTGCTTTAAAAAAATTCTGCCCTGATTACAACCTTCATGGCTCAGTGCAGTGGGCTTCAGATTTGAAATTATCAGTATTGTTGTTGATCACTTTTTTATATATATATAGTGCTCTCTCCACTCTGGAGCAGACTCACTGTGCTCGCATATTTATGACTTCTGTTATTCTACATGAGTGAATAGCTTTATTTATTTTTTATAGCGCAATGTTGAATATCCACCGAACTGGTATACTTACAGAGCTGGCATGGCTGGTGCCACATGAAACTGCTGCCATCTCAGTGCATTCTGTGTACACCATACAACCATGCATGATATCATTTCATGCAAAACCACATGTAAGGTGCATGCATGTTTAGCTGTAACCTGCTACCTGCACTTTTGGCAGAATGACTGGGATCTTTTACGTGCTACTGCAGTAACATGGGAGTGGAACAGATACTGAAATGAGTCAGCACAGAAAGTTGACCCTGGAGAAGAAAATTCTCCCACCGCTCCTGCAGTGATTCGAACCCGCGACCTTTCAATCATGAATCCAGTGCTGAAACCATTGAGCTATCCCTGCTGTTTTTTGTTTTATGCAGGGCCAAGCAGTGATGGTGGTGCGGTGGATGGCCCCGGCCCTTCGATGTCATAACAACAGCTTGTACAGCACCAGGTGGCATGGAACACAGATTGTGGACTTCCAAAGAAGCGTGAATATCCAGCAAACATCAGCAGTGCTGACTGTTTGATGGAGATAAAAGAAAATTGTTGTGTTTACGACAACAAAAAAACACGTGATCTGTTGAGTGTAAATTATGTCCATGTTGTGTTGATTAACTGTTATGTTAGCTATGATAGTTCAGATCAGAACTACGGAAGGACTCAAGAGTTTTTCTGGTTGCAAATGTACTTTCAGTGTTTTGCACCGTCTGTCTGTAAGAAGTAAAAGACTTAAACAGAAGGTTAGTCAGCATTCTCCAGCTAAGCGTCTTAGAAAAATGCTGTAAAGGGAAGCAGCTCAGCTGTGCATTTTTGAAAAAAAGTGGTGATGGGAAGCAACTTTTATGAATTTTTCACAAACACAAATGGAAGATGATTTGCCCTGTGGACTGTGGAAGGGGGGGAGGGGGGAGATCCCTTCATCTTGCCTTCACTGGCTAATGATTCACCTGGGAGGCCTCGGGTCCTGGGAAGTTTCCTGGCTCCAGCTAAGCTCAGAGTTAAGCTAATTTGCTTCCTTGGAAGCTGGACTGAATTCTAACCCCTCGGATGAGGACAAAAAACATGTTGGTGTCTGATTCCAGTGTTTGGATCAGTGTACTTTGCCTCTCCTGGTTTGCAGCTGATTGTATCTCTATTTGTCATCAGTGACTGCACCATTGCTTATTTTGACTGATTTTGTTTTGAATTTATCCACCAGTCTTTCGCTCTGTTGCTATGCTTTTGCTTTGGGCTAATGGGCCCACCTTTGTGCTTAATGCGGAATTTTTGTTATATGGACACTTGCTGAGCACCTGGTTTTGAGATGGGCCCTAAGCTCTTCACAGTGGCAACTGTACCACTTCCAGGCAGACCCATGGCGCTCTGGTTGTGTGTGACTGAACAAGTAACTGTAGCTTTACACAGCATTTTTGTTGTTGTTGTTGTTGTTGAAGATCCACCAAAGTGGTGTACCTGCACTACAGCAGTTTGGTTGCTGATGGCTGGTGCCACATGAAACTGCTGCTGTCTCGCCGCATGTTCTGTGTACACCATGCACCAGTTTGCAGTGTCACTTTATTTGAGGCCACGTACGAAGGGTGCATGTCACCATGTGCGTTTAGCTGTAACCTGCCACCTACGCTTGTGGCAGAATGGCCTGCACCTGTTACAGGCTACTGCCGTAGCATGGGGGTGGAACTGATACCAAAATGAGAATCTGCACAGAAAGTTGAAAAATCTCCTGCGACTGCTTCTGCCAGGAATGGAACCTACGACCCTTCAGTCACGAGTCCGTTGCTTAGCCACTGAGCTGTTCCCTGTGCTAATCATCCTCCCCTGGAATATTATTTGTGAAAATCTGATTAGCGAAGCTGTTTGGAAGATTGGCAGCTGAGAACCAGCTATGCTTGGTGATTTGAGATGAAAGTGTAACAGAGGACACTGATTCATCCAAACCTTTTGTGATGTAAGAATGGCTTCAGGCCTGGGTTTGTGTGTATATAATACAATGTAACACTGTCAAAAGTAATGAGGCTGATTATAGCTGTTTTCTTGATGGCTCTGTGTGTGTGTGTGTGTGTGTGTGTGTGTGTGTGTGTGTGTGTGTGTTTGTTTGTGTGTGTGTGTTTGTTTGTCTTCCTTTGTGGGTATGTTAAAATATTCATGCGAAAACAAGTGTGTGCATGTATGCGTGTGTGTTCCTTTGTGGATATGTTAAAATTGTGTGAAAACGCGTGCGCGTGTGTGCGTGTGTTTCTTTGTGGGTGTGTTAAAATATTCATGTCAAAACAAGTGTCTGTGCATGCGTGTGTGTGTGTGTGTGTGTGTGTGTGTGTGTTCCTTTATGGATATGCTAAAATCATGTGAAAACAGGTTGTTGTTTTTGGGGGGGGGTGTCTGTGTCTGTGTGTGTGAATACCTGTTGCAGTCACATTTTGATCCATGATCATAGCTTACATCCCAGGAAAAATGTCCCAAGACTATCACTGAACAAAAACAAATGTCCTATTCATATCTTGTGGCCTGGACATTTGTTCTATCAGCGCTAGTTTGTAGGTCATTAGGTGTGTCCACACCTGTCGCAAGCAAACTGAAGTTGATGTAGGCTCTGATTCTGGGAGTCCACAGAATATAAACAGGCTTCAAATCATTTATTAATGACTAGGAAAAGATGCTAATCAGTTGAAATGTATGTAAAGCTTGTATCATGACAATGAAATTTGCCTGGACTGTTTTATGACCTTGTACTAATTTAAGTTGCTAACCGTCAAATTTTAATAACAGTTTGCTTCTTAGAATTGTGGGTGAGATGTTTGCTTTTAGTTTTTATGATTTTTTATTTTATGGGGGGGGGGGGGGGGGGGGGGGGGGGGTCCCCTGATATAACTGGTGTGGTTTATTTGTCATTTAATATCAAGTTACTAGTAGTGCTAGTACATTTTTACATGCGCATACATTAAGAAGGTCCTGCACCCTGCTATGTAGGAGTCTGGCATGGATTTGAAGGCAGTATTTATGTGGTCTCAAACTTCTGAGAGATCTGTTATTTCATTGGCATGTTTAAACTTTGCATGGTATTGACCTCCACTGGGCGTTTAGTGATTTTAAACTTTAATATCATTTTGATGAATTTATTGAAGCTTGTGGTTGGAAAATCAGCAAAAAGATAAAACTGAAAGGTCTGTTTCCGTGACAAGATCTTGTCTGATTGTGTTCAAAGTTTATGTGGTTGTCATGTACATGGAATATAATAATAATGGATACTTAGAGCATCTAACCTGAACAGGCCCTAAGCACTTACACATTCTTTAAATGTACATATTTTCAGAATTCAATGCATACAACATGATGCGCATGCACACACACACGCACACACACATACACACACACATGCATGCACATGCAGCACACACACACTCACAATCATATATCAGGGCAATGGGACTGAAGAAAAAGTTTTTAAAAAGAGAAAAGTTTTCAAGGACGATTTAAAAGAGCTGACAGGTTTTCAACTAATTCAAGGAAGATTTGAAAGAGCTGACGGGTTTTGAACTAATTCAAGGAAGATTTAAAAGAAGTGACAGGTAGAATGACGGACAGAAACGGGGAGTTGGTTCCAGACAACTGGAGCCTGGTAAGGGAAAGAGCGCTGACCACTGGACTTTGTTTGGAAGGATGGTATTCTGAACACTCGGGTGTCTGTAGAAGAGCGGAGCCGCAAATAACTTTGTTGAGAATGCGACCTTTGCCCCTGCTACAGCTCAATTTTGGGGTCAGTTACACCGGACAATGCCACTTTTGGTTGTATGTACACTTTCAGGTACGATGGCTCCTTATGACAGTAACAGACATCTTCACAGGCCTGTTTTCATAGTTTTTCATGTCAGTATTTTCCTTGTGGTTAGCAGTCCTGTGAACTCTGCAAATATGTTTTTGGTTGTTGTTTGTTTTTTAGTAGCATCCATCTGTCAGTATTAAGATTTTTCAGCAGCATAGCAAGAAGCAAAATATACGTTACATTGTAGTAAATTCAGAATCTTTAGTGTGTGGTACTTTGTAGTGAACGTGTAATTCTTAGTGTGTCCTGTCCTTTGGGGCACTCAAGACTAAAGTTTAGTGCATCCTTTTCAATTCTAGTGCGTTAGTGATGCACAAAGGTGTGTTATATACTGTTAATGGGAGTCTGAGTTTAGCAACAGTTCTTTTTGTTTAAGTCTCATTGGCCATGCTAGATCTTCCACCCAGACATTGCCACACAGAAATCCGTCTTCTCACACTCAGCATCACTTCCTGTCTCCTTCCTCGACACTGCCAAAATTGGTTATGTGACGGAAGGGGCACTCTTTTATCTCCCTGCAGCTGTCCGCCGATGCTGTCAGCTCGCTCTGAAAGGTTCAAGTACAAATAAGACAGCAGAAGCAACACATTGGGGGCGGGGATAGCTCAGTGGTTAGAGCGCCGGACTCGTGATTGAAAGGTCGCGGGTTCAAATCCCTGCTGGAACGGCGGGAGAATTTTCTTCTCCAGGGTCGACTTTCTGTGCTGACTCTTATTTCGGTATCCGTTCCACCCCCGTGTTACCACAGTAGCACGTAAAAAATCCCGGTCATTCTGCCAAAAGTGCAGGTGGCAGGTTACAGCTAAACACGCATACACCTTACGTATGTGGCTTTTAATGAACCGTGCTTCGGCATTGGTCACAACTTGTCCCTAATATGTCAAATGACATCTGAGGACATTAAGCATCAACTCATCAGAAGCAACATAGCATCCAAGCATGCATGTAAACATGAGGTGTGTGGCCCAGGTTAAAAAAGAAAAAGAAAAAAAGAGTGTCTCCATTCAGACAGTTTTGGGTTTATTTGTCCTAGCGTGGGCTGTTGTGAAAGAAACGCCAGATACAGTTTGTTACAAATTTACTGCCATCTGAGCACCAAAGAAAAAACAAAAAACTATCCATAAGCTTACATTTTTTAGATGATTTTTTTTTTTTTTTTTTTTTTAGACCTATAGCGTAGTCAGTTATGGCTGTGGTTGGAGGAAGAATGTTGTAAAGCAGCGCTCGTAGTTCGCTGTCTTCTAGGGGTCTTGGCCAGAGTCTGGTTTGGTTTTTGGAACTCTTTTATCTCCCTGCAGCTGTCCACCGATGCTGTCAGCTTGCTCTGAAAGGTTCAAATACAAATAAGACAGAAACAACATAGCATCCAAGTATGCATGTAAACATGCGGTGTTGGCCCAGGTTAAAAACAAAAAAAGAGTATCTCCATTCAGACAATTTTGGGTTTATTTGTTCTAGCGTGGGCTGTTATAAAAGAAATGCCAGATATAGTTTGTTACAAATTTACTGCCATTTGAGCATCAATGAAAAAACAAAAAACAATCCATAAGCTTCCATTTTTATTTTTATTTTTTTAGACCTATAGCGTAGTCAGTTAAGGCAGTGGTCGGAGGAAGAATGTTGTAAAGCAGTGCTCGTAGTTCGCCGTCTTCTAGGGGTCTTGGCCAGAGTCTGGTTTGGTTTGAGAGTACCAAGCTCAGACTGTGTGCTGTTCTTCTTGCAAGTGTGAACAAATTTACCAAATGTGCAACAGTAAAATGAAGCCTTCAAATGAGAGCAGACCTTCTGTGGTGATGGCCTGTCGTGAGGCGTTCCGGGGTCTCGTTCATACCAGTGTTGTTAGCACAAGTTGAATTTGTATGCTGATGAAGAAGATAGTTGTGTGGTGTTGTCTGTGTCGTGTTGTTGGCCACAGTAGCAGATTACAGCATGCAGTGTGTTCCAGTGTTGGTAAATGTACATTGATCATATTAAAGAACAAAAAGAAGTAAACTTGATGGTACAGGCGCTTTGTTTCGAAAGTCCATGGTGTGTTATCAGCCCACTTGCTGCCCTCAGAACTTCACATGGTGTCATTAGCAAAGTACTTTCTAGTGGCTTATTGGGTGGTTCAGTGAAGCTGGTTTGCACAAGTGAATGCCCTTTGTATGGAAGTTGAACCTAAAATTGTGAAGCAGTACAAAAGAACCCACTGCTGCAGTTGCAAAAATGACCAGGGCAAGGGGATGGAGGGTGGAAAAAAAGTGTCATTGTATCACTTTTTGGTTGACCAGAAGATCATGATTTTATGGAAATTTTTTGTTTTGAGGCATCCAATAGCACTATGGGCCTCCAAAAATGTCTAAAGTTGGCAGTGTAAAATATAAAAAAATCACTGTCACCGCCTTCCATTGTGAAGAAAGTACACACCCGAAGTAAAAGCAACCAAGGGACTTAAGCGATGCCGGGCAAAAGTCAAGGGAGTTAACAACTCCACCTGAACCGCCCAATAGTGTAGTATCTTGCCTACAAATTTGTTGACAGCAAACGGGTTAAATTGGAACAAAACTGAGAGGTTGCTGGTGATAAAAAAAAAAAAAATCTTCTTCCAACAAATGTGTGCAACAAGGTGATTCAAATCTTCGCCAGGTTGTGCCAATGTGAGACTGGATTGAAAAGAACAGTGCATCCTCTATCTCGTACACACATACACACACACTCGCACATCCCTTACACCAACGCATTTTTATTTTACTTATACAGTCGTCACTTTTACTGACCTCTTCAAATGCATGATTGACTGACAGCTAAACTTCACATACCAAAAGCATAGATATACAAATCACCCTGTACAAACAGCATGCAAATCCACTCGTTTTCAAAACTCCCATCACAGACACAGGGTAACTTTTCTCTTCTGATACCAAAGATCATGGTACTGACAGGTAACGACCGATATATTCTGCATGAACAGGAAGCTTAAAAACAGCAACAAAAAGCAACTTTGGAAGCAGTCTGTTTGTCATTGTTCCTCAGCTAGAACTCGGAGGTTCACTCACTGTTGGGTGAGAAGGTAGCACATGAACCCCCCTCACCCTCAACCTGTACATACTGTTCTACATACGCATGGAGTGGTACCCACCACTTTGGCAGCTGCACTCCGACTTTGGGGATTTCCCTAATCGAGTATGTCATGTCCCAAAGATTGCTACAGCTGAAAGTAATCTTGACATCATGGGACTGGCACATAAATAAACATTCTGCTTGAATAGTCCTGTAATTTTCACACTGGATTAATTCAGTTGTCTTGTATCCTGCCGTTCTGGCTAGTAAAATCATCAGGACCTGATAATGACAATGCCAGCAGCCTCTGATTGCCAGCAAGTACTAGTAGCGTAACCCTAGCCCCTGTCCATTTAAAAATAAAAATAATTGTGTTGTTTAGTTCATTTAAACAAATAAAAAATGCGTGAATGAGTGAGCGAGAGCAATATTATAATGATGGATGAATGTTTTTTTGAATAAACGCCCCCACAATGATGTACTTGGCAAAAACAAAAACAAACAAAAACTAGCCCCTGATGTAAAACCATCCCAGCAACCCAGTACACATGCCACATCTGATTCACAAACATTTTGGTTATGGCCATTACGGCCAATGTGCATCTGACTTCCTGCAACTGATTTGGTACCATTCTTCCAAAGAAGGCTTGGATCATACTGTGCAAAACTAGCCTGGATCCGATCTGGATGGCTTGGTCAGGGTTTTTTCCAAACACATCTGGTCCAGGAGCAAGCCAGTGTGCAAGAACCATTGGGCCCTGTTCTGGCAGAATGCAACTGCCTGCTATTACTTATCAGTTCCCCACTTTCAGACTCAGTTGCATTCTTCCACAGATGGCCTGGATCAGACTGCGCAATGCCAGCCAGGACCTGTTTTGGTTCTGGCTGTCAGCTTTTGGCCAAATGGATCCAGTCATAAAAGCAAGGTGGTGTGCAAGAATCATTGAGCCTGCTTCTGGTAAACACCTCTGAGCCAATAGGGATCAGATGTGAATTGGATCTGGCATGTTTACTGGGAAGAGGCCAGTTCTGTTTACAGACCTCTATTTTGGACACCTTTCCATCCAAGACTTTTCTGTGATCAAAAAAAAAAGAAAAGAGAAAAAGAAAGGGGGTGGAAATAGATTTAAACCATTCCAGTGCACAAAGAAGGGATATTTACAGTAAACTGTTAAGTAATATCACATATGGTAATAATCATAAATACAGTCGCAGGTCCTGTTGATGCATTTGTAACAAAGGATCTTGTCAATCACAAACATTACATCCAATGTTCAGTTACTGGGCAGACAGGTGTACAAATACTCATTTTGTACTGAATTTAGATCTTGACTTTTAGTCAGCCCAGTTAAACTTAAATGTTCATACAGTTATTAATGAAACATTAAACATGCTCTGTTACTTTCACCCGAACAAGGGTTGAAAATCTCCCAAGGCATGACAAAGCTTTAATAATAAATTCATAACAAAATCTGAACAACCCAAGTTTGTACATGACCCACACTCACATGCTGTGAATTAAGCAAAGATGACCCACACTCACATGCTGTGAATTAAGCAAAGATGACCCACAATCACTTGCTGTGAATTAAGCAAAGATGACCCACAATCACATGCTGTGAATGAAGCAAAAGTGACCCACACTCCTGCTGTGAATTAAGCAAAGATGACCCACAATCACTTGCTGTGAATGAAGCAAAGATGACCCACAGTCACATGCTGTGAAGGAAGCAAAGGTGACCCACACTCACATGCTGTGAATTAAGCAAAGGTGACCCACACTCACATGCTGTGAATTAAGCAAAGGTGACCCACACTCACATGCTGTGAATGAAGCAAAGATGACCCACAGTCACATGCTGTGAATTAAGCAAAGATGACCCACAGTCACATGCTGTGAATTAAGCAAAGGTGACCCACACTCATGCTGTGAATTAAGCAAAGATGACCCACACTCACATGCTGTGAATGAAGCAAAGATGACCCACAGTCACATGCTGTGAATTAAGCAAAGATGACCCACAGTCACATGCTGTGAATTAAGCAAAGGTGACCCACACATGCTATGAATTAAGCAAAGATGATCCACACTCATATGCTGTGAATTAAGCAAAGGTGACCCACACTCACATACTGTGAATTAAGCAAAGATGACCCACACTCACATGCTGTGAATGAAGCAAAGATGACCCACAGTCACATGCTGTGAATTAAGCAAAGGTGACCCACACTCATGCTGTGAATTAAGCAAAGATGACCCACACTCATATGGATGATATGCTGTGAATTAAGCAAAGATGACCCACACTCATATGCTGTGAATTAAGCAAAGGTGACCCACACTCACATGCTGTGAACTAAGCACAGATGACCCACACTCACATGCTGTGAATGAAGCAAAGGTGACCCACACTCACATGCTGTGAATGAAGCAAAGGTGACCCACAGTCACATGCTGTGAATTAAGCAAAGGTGACCCACACTCACATGCTGTGAATTAAGCAAAGATGACCCACAGTCACATGCTGTGAATGAAGCAGTCTCGGCACCACAAGTGCCTGAAAGCTCTGAATGAAAAACTGCCCATGGTATAAACAAAGGAATAAACAGTCACCATCTCCAAAACAAACAAAAACTCTGCAGGTAGCCCAGGCGCCCATAATGCATGGGCTGTGTAAGACTTGAAAAAGTGAAGTGTTGCAAAGACTCATGATGAATTTTGTACACAAACTGACAAAGGCTGCTAGCCTGTAATTGGTAGTAAGAATTTTCAACTGCTATGCTGTTTAGTAGGTAGTAAGATTTTCAACTGCTACACTGTTCAATTGGTAGTAAGATTTTTAACCGCTACGCTGTTCAGTTGGTAGTAAGATTTTTCAACTGCTATGCTGTTCAGTTGGTAGTAAGATTTTTAACCACTACGCTGTTCAGTTGGTAGTAAGATTTTTCAACTGTTATGCTGTTCAGTTGGTAGTAAGATTTTCCAACTGCTACGCTGTTCAGTTGGTAGTAAGATTTTCCAACTGCTACGCTGTTCAGTTGGTAGTAAGATTTTTCAACTGCTATGTTGTTCAGTTGGTAGTAAGATTTTTCAACTGTTACGCTGTTCAGTTGGTAGTATGAATATGTTTCTAAGCTGTTTCTTTCAGCTTAAAGGGGTCAACAAGATGGTCCAAACCCTAGTGCACCTAGCATGGAAAGCGGCGTCACCTAGCCTGAAAAGTAGGATAATTCAAGTATCCATTCAAATTATGGCTTGAGTCCGCCATCAGTTGATCCTGCGGAAAACCAGTGAACCAGTCCTTGTCCTACCACAAGCCTGAATTCCAAAGATAAACACTGGAGAGAAAAGAAAAAAAGGTTGTGAAAATACAGAGGCAAAAGTTGAATGACTGCTGTTGAAAGGAACAAGCATTGAAGCAGTAAAGAATGAGGAAATGTACTCACCAAAAGAGTAATAGTAATTGGATTTTAATGTCCTGTCAACCACACAGGGTCACCTCAGGACAGTCAAACTCAGGTCATAAGCAAATACACAGTTCTAAACTCTTCTCACATATATATCAACCCTCTGTCAAGTCAATCTACAAAACCAATCACTTTGCAAACATAAAACATACATACACAAACATCAGACACACATTTTCGAAGAGTTAGTCCCTTCAGTATTACCCCTGTTAAAAGAGCACATGAGGCTAGGACATGCTGGTATTGTCAACCATTCCATCTATCAATACCAGGTTAAAGAAAAATATAAAAAAAGTCAGGAGACTGGACCATTAGCAGAAAAATGACAAGACAGAAAGAGCAAGAGGACTAGGCAGACAAAAACAAGAGAGGAGATAGGAAAGGGGAATCAAATGACAGCCCTGAGATTGCAGACAGGAGGATGATATCAGATATCCTCGGCCTCCCTTCGGGGCTTGCCAAAAGAAGACAGAAAGCAAATAAGCTCTGACATTTCAACAAATGTGTCTTTATCAGAAAAATAAAAACTTTAATAAAAATATATAGAATTATATATATATTATACATGTTATATACACATATATATATGCAATTTTTCTCCCCCTGATGAACACATAATTATAGAAACTGGTATTGTTTTTCTTGTATCAATGACCGGTCTTCTTTCAGCGAGTACGTTTTTGTCATTGAAAATAAAAACTTAATAAAAATAGATAAAATTTTATGTATATTATACAATTACAAGTTATATATATATACATGATTTTCTTTCTCCCCCTGATGAAGACACTTATTGAAATGTGTACTGTTTTTCTTGGATTCATGACTGGTCTTCTTTTGGTGAGTATGTTTTCCTCATTAAAAATAAAAACTTTAATAAAAATATACAGAATTTTATACACACAATTACAAGTTATATATATATATGTGGTTGTTTTTCTTTCTCTCCCTGACGAAGACACATCGAAACGTGTACTGTTTTTCTTGTATCCATGACCGGTCTTCTTTAGGCGAGTACGTTTTCCTCATTCTTTACCCCTAGGAACATGCTCAGTATAAAATTATCAATATTGTAATATCACAAGCTGGAAAAATCACACAAGGTAAAACAAAAAGAACTGTACAAATCACTTTTACATCTATCCCCTGTTGGCTCAAATGGCGGCCGTAACAGAGTTGTAAAAAATACGCACTGCACTTCACCAGATCTGTGACAGTGACCCCGATGGCTGTGCACTAATGGACGCGTGTGTTAATGTATTTCAGATTCTTGATTCTTTATTCAGTGCATGTTTGTGTTCAGCAAGTGTGGCGACTGAGCAGATGACTTTTTCAGCAAGTAAATAAAAACTGCAAATGAAACTATGCATGTATAACGTCATATACTTTTAACTGATCATTTCTACTTACCAGCTATTTGTCATTGGTTGTAACTTGGTTTTCTAGGCCCGGTCAGCCAGCATTGTTGCAACCACTCAAAGCAGACCAATAATGAAGCTGATGAAGTACCTTTTCATTTTTCACTGTTTAACAGTTGCTTTGCTGCTTGAAAAAAGGGGCTTACCCCCCAAAATTCATACATTTTGTATTGCCATATTAAATTGGATTCCTTTTATTCGTGAATAGTTTTAACCCTTTTGCATGAACCGTCAACAACTGTCAAAGGCACATGACCAAATTTCATACTAAGGTTTAATATGCCATGATGCCACTTGAAAATGACCAATAAAACTGAGAAATTTGAAATCCTTGTCTTCTTTTTCACACTGGCAGGTGAAAGGACTTTCATCAAAACCCATACATATATATACATATATCTGAAAGTAGATGTGTTATAGGACTGACAAATTTACTGTTTGTAGGCGCGTCCATGCATCTTTCAGCCTGGAAATTTTACAGTCTGGGGCAATGAAGGGGTTAATGAAGTATTTTCGAATGTCTGTCCCAGTTTGCCTCCCTGCTCTTGACCTTTCTGGTTTAAGCAGTGTCCTCTTTCTCCCCATGTCAGCCACCTCGACTTTCACAAAGCTCCTGAACTCTGACTGACTTGCTGCTGTTCAAATTTGCTTGTATTTATATATATTTCTATATAACTATATCTATATCTATCTATCTATCTATCTATCTATCTATCTATATATATATACTCTGTTGCTACATGAATGTGGCAATTTTAAGTCACAGGAGGAAAAGTGGCACTTGTGGTCACATACTGTTGCTCAAATTTACTCGTTTATACACTGTTGCTACGTCAAAGTGGCAGTTTCACATCACTGGAGGAAAAGTCCTACTTGTGATCACCAGCTGCTGTTCAAATTAGCTTGTTTATACTCTGTTATATCTTATTTGTTTGTGGTATAGTCGTGTTTATTTGTGTTTGTAGTATAGCAAGGACTGGTTGTTAGATAGGTCCAAATGGACCTAACGCTACTATCCTTGAGTATTAAAGTTTTAAAGTTTGAGTTTGAGTTCTGTCACTACACGAAAGTGACAATTTTAAGTCACTGGAGGAAAAGTGGTACTTGTGGTCACCGACTGCTGTTCAACTTTGCTTGTTTATACTCTGCTGCTATACAAAAGTGACAGTTTTAAGTCACTGGAGGAAAAGTGGTACTTGTGGTAACCCACTGTTGCTCAAATTTACTTGTATATTATATTATATATATCTACTCTGTTGCTACATGAAAGTGGCAATTTTAAGTCACTGGAGGAAAAGTGCTACTTGTGGTCACCCACTGCTGTTCACATTTGCTTGTTTATATTCTGTTGCTACGCGAAGGCGGCAATTTTAATTCACTGGAGGAAAAGTGCTACTTGTGGTCACCCACTGCTGTTCACATTTGCTTGTTTATATTCTGTTGCTACGCGAAGGCGGCAATTTTAATTCACTGGAGGAAAAGTGCTACTTGTGGTCACCCACTGCTGTTCACATTTGCTTGTTTATATTCTGTTGCTACGCGAAGGCGGCAATTTTAATTCACTGGAGGAAAAGTGCTACTTGTGGTCACCCACTGCTGTTCACATTTGCTTGTTTATATTCTGTTGCTACGCGAAGGCGGCAATTTTAATTCACTGGAGGAAAAGTGCTACTTGTGGTCACCCACTGCTGTTCACATTTGCTTGTTTATATTCTGTTGCTACGCGAAGGCGGCAATTTTAATTCACTGGAGGAAAAGTGCTACTTGTGGTCACCCACTGCTGTTCACATTTGCTTGTTTATATTCTGTTGCTACGCGAAGGCGGCAATTTTAAATCACTGGAGGAAATGCGGTACTGGTGCAGATTTTTCTTCTTTCTAAACATGCGTTTTGATACTGCAAGTACAGCTGGTGTTTCACAGCATCAACAAACATGTGTAATTATAGGAAATGATAGTGGTCTTTAGTTTTTTTCGGCATCAAAATAGCATCAATGGCTTTTTCCATCTGTGGTAAGCCAAGTATCAATAAAGAAAAAAGAAAAAAAAATCAACAACAAAAAATCAAAAGAATTCTGACCATCTAGTACTAGATGCATCCACATCATGGCATCCACAAGTCTCAAGTTTGTGAAAGGTGTTACAGACAATAACAATGTGAAAATGATATTAACCATTTTGCTTCAGTTGGCTTACCTGACACTTTTGGCTGAGTTTTCAGCATGGCAGGCTTGGGGAAGAGAATAAACTTGTGTGGGTGTTGTTAGTGGAAGGCATGTGTTGCATGTAGCGTCAACTTTTGGTTCTGAGAGTCGTGGGGCCAGACTGCAGCATGTTGTCCATCGTCAACATTTCACACAGAGTGCAGCTTACACTTGACACAAACACATAAATGGTTAGAAGGAATGTTAGTTTAACCCGTTCACTGCCCAGCCTGTAAAATTTCCGGGCTGAAAGATGCACAGACATGCCTGCAAACATATTTTCCAGTCCTATAACATATCTACATTCAATGCTATGCATTCTGATGAAAATCCTGTCACATGAGAATGTGAAAAAGATAACATAATGGCTTAAGAGTTTCAAATTTTGCACTTTTTGTAGTCGTTTTCAAGTGACACCATGGCAGTGACGGGGTTAATAATGACAATACAAAATGTGCGAATGTTTGGGGTAAGCCCCCTTTTGAAATGACAATTCAACAGTTGAACGGTCGAACAGTGATCAAGGAAATTGTTTATGTGGTTGTGGTGTGGTCAGTGCCACAGATGCTAAGAAGAGCTCCAAACACTCCTGGCACGAAACACAACCCAACCGAATAAATACATTATTCATTTATCGCTGTTTAACTGTTCTTTTGTAGCTTGAAAAAGGGGCTTGCCCCGAAAATTCACAAACGCGTTTTGTCTTGTCGTATCAAACTAACATTCCTTGTAACCATTTATGCGGTTGGATCTTGTTTTTAAAATGCTCACAACCATCCTTCTTTCAGACTTTTTTTTAACACATGATGAATTTGGAGCAATTATATGTCACCAAACGGGCCTTTGACTCAAGTCTGGTTCAGATCGTAGATGTAAGCACAGAAGCCCACACCCAAGCCAAGCAGAGCCGAGCCAGGCAGGGATGCCGTAGCATGATGGATGAGCGGGGCTCACTCGCACAGTGCTGAACATCCTCTGGTATACTTTCAGCTCCCAGGGGACCATCATCTGCGGTGGAGTAGCTCCCTCACTCTGCGCCTCGACCTCCACACCTTGACCTTGTTGTCGTCGCTAACGGTGACCAGCATCTCCTGATCACGGGGGTTGAAAGCCACGCTGTTGACCACGTCGCTGTGATCGAAGCAGCGGAGGTGGACCCCGTAGTGACGGTCCCACAGGTACCCTCGCTTGTTTTCTGCTCCGCTGAAATCATCACACCACTTTAACAGTTTAAGCACGGCGTCAAAAAGAACACTCAGTCAGGTTATATTTGGAACATGGATGGCCTAGGGACTGCATCACACTTACCACTGCAAAAACTCCCAAGATTTTTCCCTGTAACTCAATTAGTTGGAGCTTTTTGCATCATCCAGTCCATATTTTCTTTGTGAAATATTCCCCTGAAATCCAGTCAAATTGTGTTTAACTAACTCTAGCTTTTTGTATTGTCCAATACAGATTTTCTCTGCAAAATATTCTATTCCAAATCTAATAAAATTGCATTTAATGTAAACCAAGACTAGAACTTGCAGCTGCTCATAAGATCCAGAATGAACACCCACCTGGCTACATACTGATCGCTCACATCCAGGAACAGGAAGAAGCACTCATCATTGGGTGTGAAGGCTTTGTGTGACCTCATGATGGTGCCAACCTCTTGGAAAGTGAGAAGGTCAATGACATGGATGTCAATTTCCTGGGCAATGGGGGGAGGCTCGAGGACCTTCTCGATGTGATAGTTAGTTGGCCACTGCCGGCTGTTCACATACAAGTATCTGGACAGAAAGAACAAATCCTCCAGAAATTATATGCCTGGAAAACAAAGAGCAAATCCCCTAGAAATTTCATACCCCTGAAAAATGAAAAGAATAAATTATCTATAAACTATACACTTGGAAAATGAAAAACAAAACAAATTCACCAGAAATAGTTGCTTGGTCAAAGAAAAGGGCAAATTATTCCCTGCGCACTCTGTCTTGAAATGAACAATTTAATGATCATTATATGGACATCAAAAGGCATCATCTGACAGCTGACACACAATGTAGCGATGTACAACATGTGGTCACCCTAACGAAGCCGCAAAACAATGTCTGCTTTACTGCCCTATGGCCTATACACTCTCATACTTGCACAGGTTAAATATCCCCCCTAGTGAGTGAGTTTTTGTTGCTTAACATCCACAGAAGTGAGAAGGCCTATTAGGGATGGGGACGAATGGGAAAAGGGGGACAGAAGAGTGAAACCTCAAACAGGTGCCAACCCGGAAGACAAAGCTGCCGTGGATTGCCGCCAGAACAACAGGATGTTAAAGCAGTGTCCATCTGGCACTGCACAGCGACCACCGCACCATGCAACTGCTGTCCCAACTGCTATGCAGAACAGTCACAAAGACAATGACTGTAGCTCCGCCGTTGGGAAACGACTGAAGCAAAAGAAGTCCAGCTCTCTCTATAGCCCAGCACCACCTCCCTGCTCTTGATCTCTTCTGGGCTAGCTTCTTCGTGAGAGTCCAGCTTACCTCCCTCCTCTTGATCTCACCTGGACTCTACCCCCCCCCCCCCCCCCCCCCCCCACATATATGCAAATATAGAAGCTTTACAGTGAATAAATCCTGAATAACTGGTGCTGATACTTGGATTGTACCAAATCTCATCCTTTCGTCCATTGTTAACATCGTTAATCATGATGACACAAACGTTAAACCATTACAAATTGCAGAATGACCTGGCATCTGGGTGCTTTTTGTTGTGTTCTGGCCAAAATCCAGAGATACTTCCTCAGTTCAGGAAGAGGGGTGGCAGGATGAAGTGGTTTGTACGAGGAAACAATTTCCTGCAGATATTGTGGGGGCAGTTTTGTGTACACACTGCTACGTGAGACGGAGGACTTTGTGCTCCATCTGTTTAGAAATTTGGCAGATGTGCAGAGACTGCAGGACTGGGGGTGATGTGCTCTCTTTTCACACAGCTACAAAACAAAGTAGCAAGTCGCCTACTGATGACACGTAACATGCTATGCCACACATTAGTTTGAACACTCACTGACGGAAAGGTAACTGTTGGCAACTGTCGCCACTGAATGGCAGCCTCCAGTGACAAAGAAATTGCAGTGTTGGTAGCATTAGCATTACTATGTCACAGTTATGATGAAAAAATGAGACAATGATTCGAATGAAGCAAAGAAAAGTATGCAATATATATATATATGCCTTTATATTTTTATGACGTATAGTCTTGGGTTATTAGATCAAATACATCACGTACAGGTAGTAGGCTTGGCTTACCAAGAATGCCTATGAATTATCCATGTTTTTCACAGGAGGAAAAATGGGGATAATTTGGCAAGTTTGAAACCTACATGACATAATGAGACGCTCAATAATGACATCACAGTCCGTTCCTACAGCCACTTAACGTATATGTTGCAGTCATATGACTGTGCTCAAAAGTGGACACAGACTATGGAAAGTTCTACTGCGCTGTGAGACAAATTGGTCTTTTGTTTAGACAGGACCGTAGAAACAACAGCTGCACCACACCAATACTCTAACCCCATGGCCTTTACCCAGTGTAGACTGGTATGAAGACTGGTATGCTCCACATACAATAAACCCTGGAGTAGATTCAGAATAAATTTACCAGCACAGCCTTTCCACACCACCTACTGACCAGTCACGGACTGAGTATCCACAGCTGACTCAGCACAAATGACCGGATGCTGGCTCACCAGAACCACAGAACATGAAATCATCATACCTTACTAAAACCCCAGCGTAAACATCATCATGCACTCCTCACCTCTGATCGGGCGAGAGAGCCATGCCGACGATGTGCCCATGCATGTTGATGGTGTGGTCGACGGTGGACGGCGGCCGGTCCATGCCCTGAAAATTCTGGTCCACGTTGGGCAGGAGGTTGCCCTCCCCCTCCGGCCACCCCACCACCTCTGCCCCCTCCTCCTCGCCCCGGATGTCCTGCAGCCGGATGCGTTTGATGCCGATGAGGTGTGGCGTGTACGTCTCCTCTCCCATGGTGAAGATCAGCAGTTTCTCTGTCTGGGTGCACGTCCCGGTCAGCCGGGTGGAGCTGTTTGTTCGCGGGATGTCCGTCACCTGTTTGTGAGAAGCATCGCCCTGTGGCCCCACCCGCTGCGGAGGCAAGCTTGACGGTGGCCCGCTCAGTGCGTGGGCAGACGAAGGCGCGGATGGCTCAGGCTTAGAGAATGCCGCCCGGTCATCGTGTCTGTGTTTTGTCACCCTGATGGCGTCCCCAGACCCGCCGGCTGACTGCACCCTTGGTGATGAAGCTGCGCTCCTTCTCTGACAGCAACATCGCAGAGAGCTGAGACCCGCCGAGGTTGATGGGAGGTAATCCACGGCACAAGCCAGACTGCCCGGTTCATCCAAGCTGCGGTAGCAAGCGCTCTTGGCTGGGGAGTGGTTCAGACTGCCGCTCACGTCCCGAATGGCAGAGGAGACATCTGCCAATGCCAGCGATGAACGTTTATTGCTGTCTGTCCCGTCCGCTACGCTTTCCAGGGCAAGGCTGCT
The DNA here is from genome assembly GCA_963584105.1 of Alviniconcha strummeri. Taxonomy (NCBI): domain Eukaryota; kingdom Metazoa; phylum Mollusca; class Gastropoda; family Provannidae; genus Alviniconcha; species Alviniconcha strummeri. The sequence goes on from OY757551.1 coordinate 20,759,242, forward strand.
CTTGACCTCATCCCAGTCCATGGAGTTCCAGTCCTCACGGACGCTCACAGCACCCTCTTCCAGTTCTTCTCCCCCTTCCCGCTCGATACAAACTCCTTCTAACTCCACTAAGCTGTTGCCACAGCGGAACTCGTCACAAGTGCTGTTTGACGTCACTTCGCCCTCACCTTGCTCAGAGTCAGAATCAACTCTGGCAAGATAAAGCCCACAGTCTGTACACAAAGCATGCTCACAGCCGAAAGCAGGCTGGGAAGGGTGCGTTTCCTCGCTGATGACTGGGACGTTAGCCACCATGATCGTTCGTATGGAGCTGGCACTTACGTTGGAGAAGCGGTAAAGGTTCATCATCACCGACTCCCTCTCTGATTCCACTGCTTGAGACGCCTGGAAATCAAAAAACACGTACTTTTCACGGCAGTGCAAAATGACTTTTCACGGCAGTGCAAAATGACTTTTCATGGCAGTGCAAAATGACTTTTCACGGCAGTGCAAAATGACTCTCACGGGCGGGAGCTGCCATAAATAAGATTTCTGTTGCGACAAACCTTTTGTTGCAACAAACAAAAGTTTTTTTGCAACAAGCACACTTTTGTTGCGACACAAGACATGTTTTGTCATGACAAACACACGGTTGTTGTCACAAAACTTCTGTCACGACAAAAATCATACTTGCTGCAGCTCCCGCCAATGATAAACAGCAGCGGTGGTTAATCAGTAAGTTCTGGGATTTTAACATCCCATCAACCACACAGGGTTGTCTCAGGATGAGCAGTAGTTAACGAGGGTACAGGCTGGAAACCCCAAATTGTAAAACTGAGAATGAAGCAACTGACTGTGGACAACCAATGGAAAATGGGCGCTGGTGCAAACTGCAGTGTGTTTGCATCGATGAGAATTTAGCAAAACAATTTCAACAGATTTCAAGCTGTATTATATTTATAACAACAAAGCTTTGACTGGAAGCTTCACCAAAAGTTCGACAAAAGCAGTTTGTCACCACTTTTGTTTGGAGAAAGCAAGTTTAGTGAAAGAAGCTGATGTGTGCGTGCACGGGTGTTGCGGGGTGTGTGGATGTACGCGTGTTCATGCTTGTGTGTTTGTGCGTGTGTGTGTGTGTGCGTGTGCGTGCGTGCGTGTGTTGTGTGTGTGTGCATAAGTGCATGCATGCATGCATGCAACACACAAACTGGATAACTGATATACTTGGTACATTGTAGTATGCTTTGATAAAGCTCTGTATACATATATATATTCAAATTTGAATGCTGAGATATTTTTGCATGCATATAGAAATCATTCAGCACAATCTTCATGCTACACTGTATTTATAACTGTCACCATTTTTGGGATGCATATTACTGTGAATAGTTTTGTTCTACTGTGTGGGACAGATGCACATTCCTAAAACACTCTGCATGGCTGTTCCCTAGGCTTGAAATCAGGCGCTTTAGCTGCTCAGTGGCTGAGCTATTTTTAGCTCCACACACACATCTGCTCTGTCCGTGGAATCCAGGTCAGCAGCAGCGGTGGTCAGTACTAGGTGGTCAGTACTAGCCGGTGGTCAGTACTAGCCGGTGGTCAGTACTAGGTGGTCAGTACTAGGTGGTCAGTACTAGGTGGTCAGTACTAGGTGGTCAGTACTAGCCGGCTGCCCTCTCATTTTCCACTTGGCTGGACTGCCGCACGTGTAGCGTTGTTTACACACTCTGGGGAGCTTCTGGAGAGTGGAGCCTGATTTTAAGTGAAGGTTTCCTGTAGTGGATGTATTGATGCTGTGATGTATGCATGTTGTTTAGCTGAGAAAAGTGTATGCACCTCACAGTGATGGTGTGTTTCATACCTTTCGTGTGTGTAGCAACTCCTATGCACAGGCTACTAGTTTGCATGAAATGGCTCTGGTGCCAAAATGGAGTCTAGCCCGATTTTAAGTGAAGGTTTCCTATAGTGGATATACTGATGTTGTGATGTGTGCATCTTGTTTTCCTGAGAAAGGTGTGTGCACCTCACAGTATTGCTGTATAGTTCATACTTTTTTGTGCTTACCATGCACAGTTTGTTTTGCATGAAATGGTTTTGTTGCTGCATGAACTCTAAAACGTTTGACCAAGCATGTTTGATGTCTGTGTAAACTTCAAAATGAGAGTTTTTGAATGGTCTGCTGTCCAACGCTGTGCTGAAATGGCGCTGGGAAAGGGAGGGGCGAAAGTCAGCTGCTATAATTTACTGCCAGCAGCAGCAGCAATGTGTCCATAGCAGGACCCCTCAGCTATCAGATGACTCAAGAGGGCCCACCTGCACAGCTGACCTAGATTCTGGGGCATTGGCTCTGACCAACTCCCAAAATAGACCAGCCTTGCTCCAACTAAACAGGCCTTTGGGAACAGCCGTGTCCGATCCCCATAATACTGGAATACTGCAGTTTAGAAGAGCAAGTACATATCACTGCTTAATAAATGATCTTGTCAACTCTGTGTGTGTGTGTGTGTGTGTGTGTGTGTGTGTGTGTGTGTGTGTGTGTGTGTGTGTGTGTGTGTGTGTGTGTGTGTGTGTGTGTGTGTGTGTGTGCTTGTGTGCGTGTGTGAGAGAGAAGAGAGAGAAAGAGACAGAGGAATACAATATTATGACTATACAATTTATTATTTTTAAGGTTTTAATGTCTACATTATTGTTGATCTTATAAAGCGCAGCATGCTCACCCTTGTTGGTGAGATATGGTGCTACAGAAATGACTGCTATTATTATTATTTTTTATTATACTACCTTGTTAAGCCAGAGGGCAGAGATGGACTGAAGATGCCCTGTCCAGTACAGTGACCCTGAGAACAGGTGGTGGTCATCATACCACGTCCCAAACACGTCGTATGGCTTGTTTGCCACACGGCACTGAGGCTCAAAACCCTGCACAGTGACAAGTCACAAGTTTTCATCGCACTCGAGACATGTAACAGGCACCAAATATTAAGATAATGACAGATATTTTGCAGCCAACATTGGCAGCATGTCTGAATTCATGGAACACTAAATATTCACAGAATGTGATATGCGTTTGTAAAAATATCCTATCTGTTAAACACGTACTACTTTTGAATGTCTATTACCACGTTTATTTTCGAAAAATGGATATGACTTTAATGCTTGCAACAACATAAGATATATTTTGTATAATACTGATGTTATACATTCTATTGCTAAACTGATTGTTCATAGATCTGTGGGTAAGTTAGCATAATACAATATGCTCTTTTTTCTCTTTCTGTGTGTGTCTAATATCACCTTGATGTGAACAGACATAAAATAAAACATTGTTTGATTCCTGCCATCGTGTACATAAAATGCTCATGTGATTAAGCCTTTCACTGCAGACGGCACATTCTGGCAGGGATCCATGTCAATCCAGTTTAGAGCAACAGTCGGGGAAACCCAGGGAATCCTGATCACATGACCAGTGATGTAGCTGGCAACACACAAGCTTGCTTGAAAATGGTGCCATTTTTCATTGTGTCCTAGAGTTCTAAAAGTCAATTACAAAAAACAAACAAAAACTGTTGAGTATTCAAAGCATGTTGGATCTCCACGCCAAGATGGTGGTGTGGTACTTCACTACGGATGAAGTGGTTTGTTTTATAATAGACAGTCTGGGTGATGGAAACGATGCTGCAAAAAAAGTAACTTCAAATAATCCTTTCTGAAGCACACTTGTTAAGACTTCTGTCCTGAAACATGAAACAGATGAGTTTTTACCTTCCAAATCTGTCCTGAAGCATGAAACAGCTGAGTTTTTACCTTCCAAATCTGTCCTGAAACATGAAACAGATGAGTTTTTACCTTCCAAAATCTGTCCTGAAACATGAAACAGATGAGTTTTTACCTTCCAAATCAAAGACAGCAATCTCCCCAGAAGTGGTCATGTTGCCGTGGTGGACGCCGGAGACAAGAAGCAATGTGTCGGACCTGTTGAACTGGGAGAACTGGGTGTACCGCCAGCTGAACTCTTTCGTCATATTGGTGCAGAAACGTAATGAGCAAGGATCAGTGGCGTTCCACACCTGTACCACAGACAACAAAGAAAATGACATTCAGTTCAGTTCAGTTCAAGATGTCATCCATAGGAAAGAAAGAAAACGATGTTCAGTTCAGTTCAAGATGGTATCCACAGAGAAGAAAGAAAACAATGTTCAGTTCAGTTCAAGATGGCATCCACAGAGAAGAAAGAAAATGATGTTCAGTTCTGTTCAGTTCAAGATGGTATCTATGCACTTGGCAAAACCCATATGTGCTGCACCCTGTCTCTCAGACGTTTTCCCAATACTGTCAACGGTTCCAATGTTCATCTTATTGACGATGGCCCTCTCTCATCCTTTCAAGGAAGATCGTCGAGCAATTTCTCTTTCCTCCAGGTGATCGACGGTGTGATGTCCTTGGCTTTGTGCCCACAGGTAGTCTTGGAAGCTTCTCAACACTTCAGATCTTCCGAGAAGAATAAAGAAAATGACATACGCTGGAATATTGTTTTTCATCATAATCAGGGCTGCACCAGGGGTGTGTGTGTGTGTGTGTGTGTGTGTGTGTGTGTGTGTGTGTGTGTGTCTGTATGTGTGCATGGGTGCCTGTTACTATCTTTCCCTAGCTGCATTTATTAAATATTATTTTTTATAACAACAACAAAACTGTTGCTTTTTGAGTCTTTTTTTAAGAACGTTTTATATTCTGTAGGCACCAGACAAGTGAACCTGTATCAATCACTTCAAAGAGCAGGAGAACCTCTCAATGAGCAGGAGAACCTAAAATTTGTATAATAACCATACTGAATGCACTTTATGGCTGAAGAGGATTTGAAAATATGAAGTTGAATGAAGTCTTAAAAGAGAGAACCTTCTTCGATAGCTAGGAGAACCTTGGTTTGTGTCTGTAGTACCCCAAGCAGGTGGCCCCACCTGAGCATAGGTGTCTTTTGCTATTTGCATGGAAAACAAATTGGAATCTTGTTGACAGAAATCTTTTAGAAAAAAAGTGCAAACGCAAAGAACCCACAGTGAGTTTACGACCAGTCTACTAGAAGGACAATGAACCAAACACATAATGAACACCATGAAGTTAGTTAGTTCTTGGATTTTAATGTTCCATCAGCTGCACCAGGTCACCTGGGGATGAACTGAAACAGGAGGGCAAGGAACTAAACACATACAAGAAACATTGACAAGGAACTAAACACACACACAAAACACTGACAAGGAACTAAACACACAAGAAACAATTTAACATCATCATGGAAAACAAAATGATGAAGAACCAGACACACAAAATGAACTCCACAAAGAACAAAGCAACAAGGAGCCAGACACAAACAATAAATGTGGGAAACAAAATGAAAATGAAAATACTTATACTGACACACACACACTGGACACAATGAAGAGCTGAATGACAATGGATGCAACATAAAAGGAACACACCAAGAACAAAAAGACAAGGGGGTGGGGGGGGGGGGGGGGGCAGAGGGGACCCCATTGTGATCCCCATTAAGAGCAATGAGCTTTAATTTTTTTTAATTTTTTTTGCCGGTGATGTACATAAAACCAAAAGAACACATAAGCCGACTTAAGGCTGAATGTGTGCATCACTTCTGGCTGTTGGTTCTTGCCACCAAACTGGCCTCACTCCTGTTTGCTGGCTCCAGCAGTAAACCCTCATAACTTGTCACCTGCGAAAATCAATAACACAAGCTTCCCTGGTTCTGGGAAGGGGGAAATCAGGTTTGTTGTCCTTGCCCCCGCCTCCATAATAAAACACGGGAGTAAGATCAATATCACTTAACTCGCCTCCATAATAAAACAGAGGAATGGGATCGATACCACTTAAATGTACCTCCATAATAAAAATGAAGGAATAAGATCAATAGCACTTTGCAGTGTACATCCGCCTCTGTAAGAAAACAATCTTTTGGCAGAAAATGCGGATATGCTCACAGCAGAGAGCCGGATGAACCTTCTGCTGTGCTGGGCGAGAGGTGTCAGTAGCTGTTTGGGTGACACAGCTGTTATACATAAGTGACTAGTTACTGAGGTGAAGTAATGGGACAGCGAGGTGCTGATTACTTGATAGCTCTTTTGGTGACAGTTACAGGACAGTAGTGACTGTGACTTTGGTGAGGTAATGGGATAGAAATGTGTCAACAGTTCTTTGGGCGACAGCTACAGGACAAGAGTGACCCAGCGGCTTTGGTGACATAATGGGACAGAAACACGCCAACACTCTTTAGGTGACAGCAATAGGACAAGAGTGACAGCTATAGGCCAAGAGCGTCTAGTGTCTTTAGTAAAGGAATGGGACAGAAAGGTGCCAACACTCTTTGGGTGACAGCAATAGGGCAAGACTGACAGCTATAGGACAAGATAGACTAGTGGCTTTAGTAAAGGAATGGGACAGAAAGGTGCCAACACTCTTCGGGTGACAGCAATAGGACGAGTGACAGCTATAGGACAATAGTGACTAGTGGCTTTAGTAAAGGAATGGGACAGAAAGGCACCAACAGTTCTTTGGGTGACAGCAATAGGACAAGAGTGATAGCAACATGACCAGAGTCACTAGTGGCTCTGGTGGAGTAAAGGAACAGAATGGCGCCACCAACTCTTTGGGTGACAGCAATAGGACAAGAGTGACAGCAGCAGGACAAGAGGGGGTGAAGGCGGAATGGGATAGAAAGGCACCAACATCTCTTTGGGTGACAGCAATAGGACAAAAGCAGCCGATGGTTTGGGGGAAGTAATGGAACCGAAAGGCTTGAACAGCTCTTTGGATGACAGCTACAGGCCTGAAATGCCTAGCGGCTTCGGTGAGGTAGTGAGACAGAAAGATGTCACCAGATGTCAAAGACCCACATCTGGGGCCTGAACCACGCAAAGAATCCACAAAACACACGTGCCGCCCGATTCACGAGCTGCCATGTTGTTAACCTGGTGAGCAGTAACCACGCCATATTTTTTGGTGCTTCATGGGACAGACCCCTTGGTGCTTCATGGGACAGACACAAGCACTGAGTTTGGTGAAATATTTAGACAGAGTGGTGTCAACAGCTGTTTGGATGAGAGTTACTGGTCAAAAGTGACAGCGGCTTCAGTGATGTACTAAAATAAGAAAGGTGGCAACAGCTGTTTTGGTGACAGCTATAGGACAGTAGTGACAAGTGGCTTTTGTGAAGTTATGGGGCAGAAAGATGTTAACAGATATTTGGGTGACAGCTATAATTATGACAGCTGTAATTATGACCATAATAGTTCTGTGGGTGACAGCTATAATAATTACTATGAGCAAAAAGGTTCTGTTGGTGCATGTTGCATAATTGATATTTCAGTCAGTTACTTACCCAGCCTCATTTATTTCAAGTACATGAAATAATTAAATTGTGTGTGTGTGTGTGTGTGTGTGTGTGTGTGTGTGTGTGTGTGTGTGTGTGTGTGTGTGTGTGTGTGTGTGTGTGTGTGTGTGTGTGTGTTGGTGTGACATGCACATGAGTATGCATGCATACATGTCATACTGTAACAGACAATGCCTGACTCCATAAAGCAGCATTTCTATCTTTTGGTGTCCACATGCCACAAACATCAATAGGCATGCTCTGCATGAACAATTCATAAGGTTTCTTCACAGGACGAGAGTACATGTGCACCAGCTAGCCTGTTGCTTGATTACATTCCCCCAGTACCTTTATATCCCCCCCCCCCCCCCCCCCCATCCCACCGCCCCCTTCTGTAACATATGACATTATGTGTGCATACCAGTAGCATAATCATCCTTGAAGAGCGGTGGGTGGCTAGAAATATAGGCATTGGCTGGGTTCCTGAACAAACATATTTCCTCCTCTTTGACTCTCTCTCTCTCTCTCTCTCTCTCTCTCTCTCTCTCTCTCTCTCTCTCTCTCTCTCTCTCACACACACACACACACACACACACACACACTAGCGCGTCTCCTGACTCCCCTACACAACATCCGCCCAATCTCTCTCGCCCCCCCCCCCCCGCCCCCCCCCCCCCCCCCCCCCCCCCCCCCCACTCTCTGTGTGGATATCTCCCTTATGCCTGTGACTGCAACCGACCCTTTTGGTCGAGCTAGAAAGCTCAGTGGTGACAGGCCATACACCCCTCCTGCCTGTCCCATCGTTTTTGATGGGACTCTCCTCCACCTCTCCCTCTGAATGCGATTGCCATTAACCTCTTTCTCTTGGACTCCTTTCTCTCTCTTCTTAACCCCCCCCCCCTCCCCTACTCCCCAATGTTTCTGTGACTCCCCATCCTGTCTTTGATTCTCTCGACCCCCCCCCCCACCCACCCCCGTCTCTGTGTGTGTCTCTGTCTTTATGTGTCTGTCTGTCTCTCTCTCTCTCCCCCCCTCTCTCTCTCTCACACACACACACTCATTCTCTAATGTCTAAATGTGTGTGTGTGTGTGTGTGTGTGTGTGTGTGTGTGTGTGTGTGTGTGTGTGTGTGTGTGTGTGTGTGTGTGTGAGTGTGAGTGTGTGTGCGTGTGTGCGTGCGTACATGCGTGCGTGCGTGCGTGCGTGTCTCCCCCCCCCCCCCCACCACCCTGCCCCCCGTCTGGTTTTGTCTGATTCTATCTTCCCCCTCCCCCACCCCCCTCTCTCTCTCCCGGATTTATGGTGTTTAATTAAAAGCGATCCACACTGGGCCGTCTGAGATTACGATTCAATTTCCGGACCCACATCTGGGGCCTGAACCACGCAAAGAATCCACAAAACACACGTGCCGCCCGATTCACGAGCTGCCATGTTGTTAACCTGGGTGAGCAGTAACCACGCCATATTTTTCACACGATATTATTGCCTACT
>OY757551.1:20768286-20778286 GCA_963584105.1 Alviniconcha strummeri
AGTCCAGAAGAGATCAAGAGCAGGGAGGTGGTGCTGGGCTAGCAAATGGACTTCTTAAGTTCCTTTGCTTCCCAATGGCAGTGCTATGGACATTGTCTTTGTGACTCTGTTCTGCATAGCAGTTGGGACAGCAACTGCGTGATGCGGTGGTCGCTGTGCAATGCTGGACGGACACTGCCTTAACATCCTGTTGTTCTGGCGACAGTCCATGGCAGCACTGGTCTTCAGGGTAGGTGCCTGTTTCCAGGTTTCCCTCTTCTATTCCCCTTTTCCCACTCATCCCCATCCCTAATAGGCCTCCTCACCTCTATGGATTTAAGCAACAAAGTCTCTCTCTCTCTCTCTCTCTCTGTTATTGTTACAGTGTTAGTCTTCTAGGAGCTACTTCTATTTTGATGCGAAAGATTACACAGATGCAGAGAGCACAGCTCACACATCTAGATCAGACTAGAAGCTAGCTCAGTAGCTGCACATGGACTGCTGATGCAGAACACCATAAGAAAAATGAGCTCACAGACAATTCATCATGGAACACCTGTGCACAGGGTGACCTGATGCAGACTGATCCTTGACCCAGACTGGCAATATTAAAAATAAAATGAAACAAAAAGCAAGCAAAACACAACAAAATTGACGATTGAAAATGAAAGTTGCAAAGACATGAACACAAACACGAGTGAGCACTGCTATTTTTCACCCTGCTGTCTGCACATATATCTGTGACATCATTAACATTATAACAAGGCCTGTGGGTGGGGTAAACCCTATTATAAGTATTAGGCTATTGCTAATGCTATTAGTATCACATTCACAATATTATCAGACACATATATCTTATAACTTATAAAACTTTATAAGCCAGTCTTTTTCTGTTCTTCAGTGGTAAACAGCAAACCAACACGGCTGAGCCCTGAGGAGGTCAAATTTGAAGCAAACATACATTTATATTCTTCTTTTAACTGACTTAAGTTTTATATAATTTCAAGCTAGAGATTAACAGGACAACCAAATGAAGCACGCAGATGAAAAGGTTTGCATTTCCTATGTTTTCAGGTCAAACTGTGGAAACAGCCACCCTGGACTGCTTCATGACCAGGCTTGCCTCCCATCTCAAAACTGACCCAAATCCCTCCCCATCCACCTGCCACCCCCCCCCCCCCCCCCCCCCATTTCCTATGTTTTCAGGTCAAACTGTGGAAACAGCCACCCTGGACTGCTTCATGACCAGGCTTGCCTCCCATCTCAAAACTGACCCAAATCCCTCCCCATCCACCTGCCACCCCCCCCCCCCCCCCCCCCAACTCTGATCGATACGTCTTTCTACATTATGCGCTCTCCTACAACAAACCAACCCATATAATGTCAGAATCTTCAACATATGGAAGTTAGGCATTTAATGGAAGACGCACTTCAAGAAGAAAAACAAGAAATTGCGTCTTCGGTTCGAACCTCTGACAAGTGATAGTTTTGAGTCTGACTCTGAAACTGAGAGTGAGAGTGAGAATGATAACCAATTCAATTGATACAATGTGAATCATAAATCATTATCAATATTCCGACCAAGACGGGTCAAAAAAATAATATACAGTCTCTGCATTTGTGCAAACGTCAAATAACCGACGCAGTCACATACCTAAAGGATAATTCCTGACTTTAACTGATTCTTGCGCGTGGGAGAAGATAATTTTCCGTCAACTACTAAGCAAAGGTAACTCTTAAGTCTCGTGTTGCAAGGGAGCTGACTCTCAAAGCCTAAGCAGACGATCGCCGACTCTGGCACTTACGTAAGATCAAACACAGGCATGACTTGGCGTATTTGCCAGTAAACTGTCGGATAAAGCCCCTAACTAAGCCGCTGACAGTCATGTCAGCCATAAACAACAGGCGTATTGCTGCTGTTGTTGGGGCCTTGGTTGCTGATGCTGCAGGTTTGCTTTGTTTTTCGAGTTTACTTCGGTTTCACTTTGCATGGTGCACAGAGACGCACAGATTGCTTTGATGCCGCAGTTATTAAAGTGTTCAAAATGCGTGGATACAACAGACTGAACTGCGAACTGAGCTACGAGGATAGGTTAAGAGCTTATGGATTGCAAACACTCGGGAGGGGGGCGGGGGGGGGGGGGGGGGGGGTTATCCGGGAAAACCTTCGGGCAAGATCTAGTCGAAGTTAAGGTGCCCGCGAAAGTCTTCTTCACATACTACTCTGCAGTATTTAAACAACTCAAAGGGGCCATGACTGCTCAAAGCTCTGGAGCAGTGTGAAAGTCGAGGTGGCCGTCCTGTGTGTGTGTGTGTGTGTCGCTAATAGTCCTTATGGTCTCTGTGGACGTAAAGCGACATTGAACTTGAACCATGACTGCATATCGCACCCTGCCTGGGGATCCGGAGAAAATTCTCTTATCTCAGAAAGCAGTGAATCTCTGGAACGCTGCCCTACAGCGTAAGGGGCAGTGAGTTTGTGTACGATGTGTGTGTGTGTGTGTGTGTGTGTGTGTGTGTGTGTGTGTGTGTGTGCATGCCGTGATATCTCCAGGCCTTTTCCCTTCTTTCTCTCTGTTAGACCCCGCTACTAGAAAATCCAAGCTGAATCCATGGTAGCTCAGTGGTTTGATTGACATTTGTTAGTGATAAAGATGGGTGATACTTCAACAAATACAGTATCAGGAGCCCTCCTACCCGCTGTCCCCCCCCCCCCCCCACCTGCAGGCCGGCGCCAGCTCTTACGCCTGAAGAAAGCCAGCCGCCGGACTGTTTATGTTACCGCACTCTTGGTCACTGGGCAGCGGTACATATCGCAAAGAAGAAAACTCTCCTTAGCGTTGCATTTTTAACTGCCTCTCTGCATAAGGCAGTATAAAATGCCCGCTGTTTCTGAGTAGATTTGCTGTCAGTTATGTCTAATGAGCATTTGTAATGAGCGTGTATAGCTTGTTTAATGCTCATGCGCTCATTTCGTTTGTACAGTTTTACTTGAACATGAATAAACTTCAGTTAAACCTGAAGGCAGAGTGCAGTATGCATGCACTTCTGTCGGCACCTTCATACGTGTATGCTGTAATCTAACTTTTTTTGTTTTTGTTCGTTTGTTTAATGCCTTGTGAAAATACGAATTATTAATTTGAGTCCCTTATCAGCAGTTTAGTTTCAGAAATGACTGATTTTACTGATTCCACACAGTACTTTCAAGTCATCCTTTCTTTCTTCATAAAATAATTTATTCTCTTCCCTTCTTTATAAAAAATATATACCCAACTACACCACATTAGGCCTGTATTAAGAAACAAAAAAATTGTCTTAGTGCAGGATCATCGTATGTCAGTGATTCTTCAGTATTCAGTCTTTCTGTAGCCATGAGGATGACAGCATCTCACACCTATTTTGATCCTTGTCAAGTAACCCAGACATTCTGAACTTATCTAGCAGTGTCAGTTATTAGTAGACAATTGTTCTCATCCTGGCAATTAATTTTAGTGTAATCTTTATTCTTTTTGCATGGATGACATGCTTGAATAGACATCGCTTTTACCAGCAACATTTTACAGTTATTCTTATCAATGTAAGCTGCAGTTAAGGGACCACACCTATAGTATGACGTTTTTCACAAAGGCCAGGTGCGTGCGTTCGTGCGCGAGCGGGCGGGCGTGTGTGTTGTCTTGTTTATTCTGTTTCATTGTGGGTTCTTTGTATAACGGGAGTAGAGATGGGGCGTTACCTCTTAATAACTTTAAACTGTAAATTTATTTTCCTTCAGTTTTTATTTTGCCCATGAAGATAGCCCTTTTTCTGTGAAACTACCATATATAACTATATTATGCAAGGAAATCTGGATGTGAGTGAAAGGTATAAAAGGATGGATGCATGTTGTTTTTAATGAAACGGCCAACAAAAACGACACACACGACACATGCACGCGCGCACGCATGCACGCACGCACGCACGCACGCACACACACACACACACACACGATTGTCCTGAAGGAACCGACTGAACATTCAGACCTTTAGTGTTGATATCAAGCTGTCAATCTAAATAATAAAATGAAGGAGGGGAAGGAAAAAAAAAAAGAAGAAAAAAGAAAGAAAAAAAAGAAAGAGAGAGAGAGGAAAACATGAAAGAAAGTGCCTATTGAAAAATCGTGTTTTTGTTTTGTTTTTGTTATTTGTTTTAAATTCATTTCTTTTGTCAATAACCAAAAAAAAAAAAAAAAAAAGTGAGAAAAGGGCCTGTTGAATTCGTAAAAAAAAAAAAAACAAAAAAAAAATAATAATCTGTGTTTTCATCTTTAATCAAGCAATAGTAACCTTTGATCTGAGCCGGGTTTTTTTTTGTTTGTTTGTTTGTTTTGTTGGGGTCACCCCTCCCCCCCTCCCCTCCACCCGTACTGTAATGTTTGTGTCATTGTAAATTCATAGTCTGTGATTTTTTGCTGTGTTACTGCCGTTTCTGTCTGTTTATTTTATTTGTTATGTACTGTTTGCTGTGTTTCTGGTACTCTTCCTACAAGCGACTAAATTGGTGCACTTGAATCATATGCACAGTGACGGAGGGGGTGGGGAGTGGGGGACGAAGAAGAAGAAAAAAGAAGACAGACTGAGAGAGAGAGAGAGAATCACTCCCCATCTCCTGTTGGAAAAGCGAACGACCTGTCACAACCACTACTCTCCCCGCGCTTAGCGGAAAGGAAGCTGCCAGCCGTGCCACACGCACTTGTGACTGATTATAATCTTTTAAAAATATCAACACGTAATACGCATAGAAAAAAATCTGGTTGCACATGTCTGCGATTGCAGCAGCTGAACAATTATTTAAAAGAAAGAAAGAGAGGAAAAAAAAGAGAAGAAATCGGATTCGAACCCTGGGCAGTTGAATTGCAGCCCGGCGTGTTACCGGCTACTCTACGGAGAAGCTAGCGGAAGTCGGAGAAATTTATGCTTATATTGCTTTTCCGTTAGTTTCACTGCCGCATTTTCTTGTTCGACTTTTGTTGTGTTTCTCAAATAATGTCACTTTTGAATGCTGTTCCCTCTTGTGCTCTTCTTTTCTTGAGGGATGTTTTCTCTTTCGGATGTTTTCAATCGCTGTAATTTTGTGGTTTTTGCTCGGTATGAAACTAAATTCCTCAGTTTCGTCTGCTAAACGGTAAACAGAAGTCATTGAAAGCGTCTTCCAAGGGGAGTTTTCATTAGCTCAATACACTATTCGAAGAAGAAATAATTTACCTAAATTCCATAAAAATCATCATAATAACAGCCATGTCCTGCATTATCTGCCTTTTTGGATTACATAAAAAAAAAACTGCAACTACGCTTTAGATTTTAGGAAAAATAATTCATTAACTTTTTGACGGAAGCAACTGGCAAAGCAACCCCTAAGATGGCGTCCGTTTGTAAACGAAAGTAGAATCGTCGAAACAGAAAAATCAAAAACTGATGCCGAAAAATCGAGCTAGAGTCTTGGAATAAAAACGGCCAGGCTGGAAACGGCTAGGCGGGGGAAAAGGGCCCGGGCAAGTTTATAATTTCGGGAAACAATCTGACAGGCGCTCGGCTGCGCGTCCAGTGCAGGGTTGTTTGTGAGTGTTTTGACGTTTTTCACACTTAAACGGGTTCTGGTTGCTCTGGAACCACCGGGAGGTCTGCCGATCGCCTCCCATTTCTAGTAGCGGTCCCCCTCGGAGATATCTCCGCATGGTGTGTGTGTGTGTGCGTGCGTGCGTGTCATGTGTGCGTGCGTGCATGCCTGCGTGCGTGCGTGCGTGCGTGTGCGTGCATGTGTGTGTGTGTGTGTGTGTGTGTGTGTGCGTGCATGCATTCTTTTACATTGCACAATGCCGCTGCAGTCTGATTACATCACAATGAAGGGGTGGGACAGATCTGTAAATGGAAATAAGGAAATATACGTGCAATAAACAAACAACAACCGACAAGCAAAAACAAACAAAACAAATGAACAACAATAACAACAGCAACAAAAAGAGAAAAAAGGTGGAGGGTTGCGGGGGGGGGGGGGGGGGGGGGGGGCACACCATTCCTGCTTTAAGGACTTTAACAATTTGTGTAAATAGCCTCAAATGTTTACAAATAACAGTACAATTAGCCCTAAAAGTTTATCATTTATAGTCTTCCAAATTTCTCTACAGCCCAGCCCCTTCACTGGATCTACAATGAAGACAAAATGAAAAGAATCATTGGCAACAGGAAGCAAGTGGAATTCTGGGAGCCTTCTCAGAATCCATTCTACCGCATTCCACTGGGGCATCACACCTGCTACGGAGACCAGGCTTATGTGATCCTCAAGTCACTGGTGGAGAAGAAAGGTTTGAAGGAGCTAAATAGTTGTTGTTTTTTTGTTGTTGTTTTTTTGTTTATAGTAATTGTGTGCGTGTACATGTATGCTTGCTTTTACTTTTACTATTGATGCTTTTGATTTCTTGTTGAACACTGTTTTTAAGATTTGAAAAAAAAAAAAAAAAAAAGACCGTTTCACTTTTCAAAAATATACCATAAACTTGGCCATAGTGTTGGCACAAGGATATTATATGCCAAGATAGCATAGCCCACAACAAAACGTCAGGATGGGCATGGAGTTAGTATTTTACTGAGTGTCTAACTCTAACTGCAAAGCCACTTTTTTTTGATGGCTCTCTACCAGGTTATCTTTCTCAGACTCTGTGTGCATATGAACCAACACGAAACCTTTGCTCATCGTGTGAGAAGCTCCTGAAAGTCCCAAAGCGCAACACCAAAACATTTGGAGAGCGTTCCTTCAGCTTTCTTGCACCTTCTGTCTGGAACTCTCTGCCATCCAGCCTCAGAAATTCTTCTACTCTTCCGCTGTTTAAATCCAGACTCAAAACTCACTTGTTTATGGCAGCTTTCTGCCAGTAGGATCTCTGCAGTCTTCAGCCCCCACCTTCCCCTCCTTCACCTCCCACCTCCCCCCCCACCCCCCACACTAACCCCCCCCCGCATGAATGTGCTTCCTGAGTGTTTGAATTGTCACGGTTGTTAAGAGAGTGAGAGTGAGAGAGAATGCAGGGAGTGGGAGAGATGGTGGGTGGGGAGAGAGAGAGTATTTCTGCATGTGAGACAAAGAGAGGGGGGGAGGGGAGGAGGGGGAGGTGTGTGTGTGTGTGTGTGTGTGTGTGTGTGTGTGTGTGTGTGTGTGTGCGTGCGTGTGTGTTTAGCATAGTAATAATACTAATTACTTAGAACATAGCTTTATAATTATGTACCTGTTTTAAATTATTGTAACATCTCTATGTTTTATAACAGTTTTTTTTATGTGCCTTTTTACAAGTATTTGTTTTAAGTTAGTGTAATTTATTAAGTATGTATTATGAGATTGTTTGTATATGATATGTTAGTAAATGTTAATGTAATATATTATGTCCATGTATGTGAACAAGCGCATTGAGCTCGCTCAGCAGGAAATAGCGCTATAGAAAATTTATGTATTATTATTATTATTATACAGCCCTTGGCACTTTACAGTGGAAAACAACGTCCATATTAATAGACTACACATATATGCATATAAATCATTTGAAACACACACACACACACACACACACACACACACACACACACACACACACACACACATCTATCTATCTATCTATCTATCTATCTATCTATCTATCTATCTATCTATCTATCTATCTATCTGGAGAGCAGAGTGGAAGGACAAATGTGACAGGCAGCAGAGAATGTAGTCAAGCAAAGAAGAGACCACAGTAGATTTCAGGTGTACAGCAATTGGGTTTATTTCACAGCAGACCATTTTCTAGCAGAAAAACAATGGCCTCTTGCATGCCTATTAGGCGGTTCAGTGAAGCTGGTTTGCACGAGTGAATGCCCTTTGTGATCTTTCACGCGAGATGTCGCAGCATCACTTCCGGGCCAATTTCTGAGTAGGCGTTGCTTCACACTGTGTATAACAGTGGAAGTTGAACCTAGAATTGCGAAGCAGTACAAATGCCACCACTGTTACAGTTGCAAAAATTACCGGGGAAAGGGGATGGAGGGTGAAAAAAGTGTCTTTGCATTGGGGTTTTTGCTGACCAGAAGATCATGAGTTCTTGGGGAAAAAAATTGGGGGGGGGGGGGGGGGGGGGCATTCTGTAGCATGAACAACACATTATTGCTTTTGCCAGACACATTCTGACTACGGGCCTCCAAAAATGCCTTTAAAGTTGGCACTGTAAAATTCGCAAATTCACTGTCACCACCTTCAATTGTGAAGAAAGTACACACCGGAAGTAAAAGCAGCCAAGGGACTTAAACGATGCCGGGCAAAAGTCAAGGGAGTTAACAACCCCGCCTGAATCGCCCAATAGTGAAGCACAGGCCGCATGGAAAACACACTTGCTAAAATCAAATCGGCACTATGGATAACAATATGGGTAACACTTCTGTTGTTTTCTGCCCACAGGAATACAATTTTCTCAACAATAACTAGACCACTTAAATCGCACACACAAAAAACATCAAATGAAAGATGAAGCTACAATCTTTTGAACCATGTAAACAGAACATACATATATGACTTAATTATTTTACAACAAGAGTGGGAAGTGTGGCTTATGCCTCTCTATATATATAGATTATAGGTGGTGGAGTCAGTTCAATTCCACAGCAGAAATCTGTCCTGACTGTTTATAGAGCACCTTAAGGAGGACTGCACCATCTTGATAATAATAATAATGTACATTTATCATGTGCTCATCAATGCCCTGAGCGCTCACATGATACATATTAACCTAAATATGATATTCCATATATGCATGTAGAGCACAGTCCTATCAGAACAATTTACATTAAGTATGGAAACACACACACACACACACACACACACACACACACACACACACACACACACACACACACACACACACACACACAATCTTGGTATTGATAAGGTGAGATTTTGATCATGCAGCTGTTTTTTAGTTTTGGGACCTGTTTGTCTCACTCATTTTGATCCTGAGATGACCCTGTGCAGTTCATAGGATGTTAAAATCCATGGACTGTCTCTTTTTTTTTCTTTTTTTTTTATTCTTCAGGTGTGGATTGTGAGGCACTGAAGTCAGCAACATACAAGTTTTTTGGTCCGGAGTCACCGTATGAGGATGCAGAAAATGCCCGTTACACAGTTGGGAAGGAGGACAAAGTCAGTGAGTGTCAGCAGTCTAAGTGCTGTTTTCGGTCCATCTACATGGAATGACCTTTCCCTTCCTGTCCAACAGAAACCTTCTCTGACTGGCCCCCAAAGCGTAGTGGTTAGTGCTTCAGACTGTGGGTCGGAAGGTCTGGGGTTCGAATCCCATCAGAGTCATGTAGGATTTTTCAGCCCTGGCCGGCTCCCACCCAGAGCTGGGAGTGCTATGGGCCCAGTGGGAAGGCTGGAACCACACAGCTAAACTTCATCCACTTCATGAATGCATGTTTGAGAGTGTTGCTCTAATTACTTGACGTGGTTAACCCCAGGATAATTATGATAGTAAGTGTGGTCTGCAGCCCTGTCCAGTAGTCTCAAACAGAAATGGACCTCCATAACATCATCAGTTATCATCCTCATTGTCATTGATCACTGCATAACTAAAAAAAAAAAAAAAAGTCTCAGCTTCTATAGCCCTTTATGCCATGCTCTCGTGGTGGCCTCAGTCTTGGTGTTCCTGCCTCCTTCCTTGCTTGAAGCAGTTCAGATCAAATCCCTCAGCATCAGAGAGTCCACGCAGGAGGATTAGTGGAGGGATGTGTGGTGGTCTGCTCTCGGGGGGAACACTCTCTCAGTCTGACCCATGACTTAGCTAACATTGTGGTCAGTAGGGGGCACAGTAGGTGGTGTCCTGCATATGTTCAGTCAGAACAGGCACTACTGAACACCACCGAAGTGACTTGGGAGCAGTGTAGTGTCTCCCTCAGATGGCAGCCCACCAACGATCTGATGGCTCCTCCTGTGGGCCTCTGGGGGTGGGGCTGCAATGCAGAATGAGCCC
>OY757551.1:20780786-20788286 GCA_963584105.1 Alviniconcha strummeri
TGGAGAAGAAAATTCTCCAGCCACTCCTGCAGGGATTCGAACCCGCGACCTTTCAGTCACAAGTCCGGCGCTCTAACCACACACATACCAGGGAAAAAAGCTTTAATGTTTTCAAATTTGGCACTTTTATTTGTCGTTTTCTGAATGACGGCATGGCAAGCAAGGCATTGAAAGGGTTAATAGCTGCTCCTTTTCTTTGGTTCACCTTTAATTAACATTTGTTTATTTCTTGTAATGTGCAGCCACATTTTAATTTCAACATAATTGTATGATGTTATTGATGTACAATACTTTTTTTTTATCAACTGGTTGTAATCACTGTCTTGTGAGAACTAACTGTCTTATCTAGATTCTGTTTTTATGCATGCATTTCTTAGCTATGTAGTATGAGACTCAGGTGATGACGTATGGTGACTGGAGCTTGTTTTTGTAAATAAAATGTACTGTTAATTTGTTAGCATCTTTCCATGATTTATTTCGTTCATGGCTTTGTTTTACCCAGGCTCTGATTGCGATGATCAGATTGACTGTGTGCTGCGCATGGTGCCTGTGTGTGCCATGTACGTGGGGCGCCCAGAGATGCTGGACAGAGTGGAGGAGGTTTTGAGAGTCACGCAGAACTCAGACACTGCTGTCACTATCGGACTAGCCGCTGCTAGGTAGGCTTGTATTTGTATGTGGTAAGTTCTGGAGATTTTGAACAGGATGGAGATTTTTTTACCTTAATTGTTTTTTGTTTGTTTTTTAAATTGGGCAGAGGATGTATTAGTCTTGGTGGTTTTCTCCTCCAAAATCAAACAAACAAGTAAACCAAACAATGATAACAGAAGAAGTGTATAAACTCTAATTACTAGAATTCAAAATGGGTAAATACATCTTATTGTCTCTCTTAAACTATCTCAGTGGACAGCGATCTTGGTCTTTTGTTCAAAACACTGTGTAGAAACAATCAAACAAACTAAAAAAAAAAAAGATAAAAAAAGAAGAAGAAGAAAAGCATTTAACTTTGCTTGAAGATAGAGTTGCAAGTTGTAACCACAAACACCCCTCCCCACCCCCTGTGATGAAAGATATTCTGTAATAAGCTGCAACTAGAAGCGTTCATATGTTTCAGGGCTAGTTGTGTCTTTTTTTAAATTAATTAGGTCAAACCGGACTGTGGGAGCTCAAAGTGGCCAAGGAGCGATGTCCAAAGAGGAAGCTTTGTCAGTTAGGTTAAGGTTAATTTGTACAAGTGATGCTGGCACACAAGGGAAGGAGGGAGCAGATGTTTAGATTCAGTTCTAGGTGTGTGTTTTTCTCATCCAAGACATGATGTGAGCAGGTTAACTTTAAAGAAGATTTCGTTATTACTTTTTTCTTTAAAATGTGTTTGCTTTACATGCTCTTCTCTTTTCCAGGCACTGTGAGCATGTTCTGTGAATGTGAAAGTGTTTAGTTTTAGTGTTGTTGTTGTTTTTTGCATGCAAAATGAAACAATTAACATTTCATTACATTACTTAGTATGTTACTGTTTCTTAGTAACTTAGTATGTTACTGAATGTGTCATAATTCTGGAGCAGTTTATTCTGCATGGAGAAAGCTCAAACGTGTTGGAGGAGGTGATCACAGAGCTGGATAATAATCACCATCAGAACCCTCAAAAACCGGATCATGCAGTTGCCGGCAGTTGCCACTTTGTATGTTACCATTTCTTTTGAATGTGTCAGGATCCTGGAGCAGTTCATTCTGCATGGAGAAAACTCAAAAGCGTTGGAGAAGGTGATTGCAGAGCTGGGTAACAATCACCGTCAGAACCCCCAAGAACTGGATCGCGCTGTGGCTGGCCACCTGCGTCAGGTTCAGCAATGTCTGAATCTTGAGCACCACGTGGCCGTCACTCAGAACTTCCGCAAAGACTGACGTGAGTTGAATGTGTTTGGAGGTGGACAAGGGAAGAAATAACTAGCCTGTGAAAAAGTACAGGATCCAAACACATAAAAGATTCAAAAGAAAGCTATTTATCAGGTGAGCCGGTTTGGCCTAGCGGTAAGGCGTTAGGCTGGTAAGCAGAAGGACCTCGGTTCAATACCGCATCGGCTCTCCTTTCTCTTCAAAAAGGATGTGGTGTGTGGACACTGTCTTGTGACTTTGTCCATCACTTCTTACTCAAACAGTAAAATGGCTCTCATCGCTGCCCATCTTAATGCAGGAATCATTCTGGTGGTGACAGTGCAGCGATAATATATAATCTCCCTCTCCCCCTACCTCCATACCCCCTTCCCCCTTCTCCCCATCCCTAATAAGCCTTATGGTTTCTGTGGACATTAAGCATCATGGTTTTACTATTTATAAGGATGAAACACAACCTGCAAATTTTTGGGGTAGTCCCGTTAGTTTGTTTTTATCAAGCTACAAAACAACACTTAAACAATGGTTGAACAGTGAAAAATGATGAAAAGGGAGATAAGTGCTAAGTGGCTAAGCCGCTTACCTGTTCTTGGTTGAGCTATGTTGTTTTCATGTCCCGTGCTAGGAAGACTGTTGACATGACAGTGGCGTGTAATAGGTGTGATGTAATAAATAGTATATGACATAAAAGATATATGTTGAAAATTCACTTGTGGTGTTTTGTCCTAATAAATAGCATTCTTTTGAATCTTTTATGTGTTTGGATATTGTTTTAGAATGCCAGCAGTCATTCCTGTTTAGGATTTTTGAGAAAAAGTACTGTTGTTGTTATTGCTGTTGTAGCATACCCCAGCTGAACACTCCAGGGTCACCTGGTATATACACTTGTACATTGACAAATGCACTCTCATGGTTCAGGAGCTGTGTGAGTGTCGAGGTGGCCGTCCTGACGAGCCTTCTGGTTTCCGTGGACATAAAGAATTATTGAACTGTGCTTCGGCATGGGTCACAATTTGTCCCTAATGTGTCAACTGACATCTGAGGACATTAAGCATCACTTCATCATCATCATCATCATCATCATCATCATCATCATCATCATCATCATCATCAAATGGACTCTATGTAGTGAGAGGATTGCATGACAGAAAATAATTAGCCTGTGAAAAAGTACTGTTGTTGTTGTTGTTGTTGTTGTTGTTGTTGTTGTTGTTGTTGTTGTTGTTGTTGTTGTTGTTGTTGATGATGATGTTGATGATGTTGTTGTTGTTGTTGTTGTAGCATTCCCCACCTGAACACTCTGGGGTCACCTAGCTGGTATATGCAATTGTATGTTGCAAGTTTACAACAATAACAACAGCAATAAAAGATGGGGTCAGTTCCATTGGCTCAGTTGCTAGCTTGTTCATTTCCTCAGTGTTTGACTTTCTCTCTCCCTCTCTTCTCTCTCCGTCTGTGTGTGTGTGTGTGTGTGTGTGTGTGTGTGTGTGTGTGTGTGTGTGTGTGTGTGTGTGTGTGTGTGTGTGTGTGTGTGTTTCAGATTTATCTGCTGTGCAAAATGAAAACGTATGTCAATCAGGGTGTATTTGTAACTCATTTACCCCCACCCCCCTGCCCCCAACTTCCCCCATTAACGCGGGCAGATGGCTTAGCTCAGTAAACATTCATATTTGTATTCTCTCTCAGATTTGCCTGGGTCCTTCCAGTCAGCCCTCCAGGGGGCGCTGACTGCGAAGGACTACCAGGAGGGCGTCCGTGCTACCATCAGGGTTGGAGGCTGCAATGCTTCACGCAGCGGCTTCATTGGTGCATGCTTGGCTGCTCAGGTGAGCTCTCTACGCTTGGCTGCCTCTCATGAACTCCACTTGCAGCCCTTGGTGGCTTGAGAGAGGCCGTTTTTGTGGATACAATACAATAAGACTTTATTAATCCTTAAAAAGGAAATTCAGTTGTCTGCCTTTGACAAAATAATAACAAGTACATAAAAATGTAATTAAATACGAGAAGGTTTCACTCACTTAACTATAATAAAAACTTAATAAAATCAAGTGATTAAACATGCAGTCAGAAGAAAATACAGTTGCAATTACAATGGTGCCCGTATCGTTCACACAAATAGTAGTTCTCACACCCTTAAGTTAATCTTAAGTAACACACACACACACACACACACACACACACACACACACACACACACACACACACACACACACACACACACACACACACACACACACACAATCACATCTTCTCGATCTCAAAAACACACATCCAGGCTAAAAGGTACTTAAAATCACTATATATCTACACTTGTGCCTTGCATACATCATCACATAAATTATGCGTGAGCACATACTAAGCATGAGCAGGTTTGGCCTAGCAGTAAGGCACTAGGCTGGTAAGCAGAGGGACCTCAGTTCGAGCTCTCCTTTCTCTTCAGAAGTTGTGGCCTGTGGATACTGCCTTGTGACTTTGTCCCTCACAATTAATGAAACGTTAAAATGGCTCTCATTGCTGCCCACCTTAATGCAGGAGTCATTCTGCTGGTGATGGTGTAGCGATAGGTATATAATCTCTCTCTTCCCCCCTCCATACCTCCTCCCCCCCCCCACCCCCATCCATAATAAGCCTTGTGGTTTCTGTGGTCGCAAAGCACCATGTTTACTTACTTTACTTACTTATATTCTAAGCACTGTGAGCACACTGTGAATGCACGTTTCTGCATGATGATTAACACTGCTGTGCCTTTGCATCTCGTCAGATCATTTAATTGTTGATCAAAACACATAGAAAGGTTCAAAAGAATGCTATTCATTAGGACAAAACACAACATGTGAAGTTTTCAGCATGATCCCCTTTAACAAGCTACAAAACGACAACAGGTAAACAATGAAAAATGATGAAAAATAAGATGGAGAGGTAAGCCACTTATCCGTTTTTGGTGGAGCTATGTTTCCATCTCAGTTTTCATAATTTTTTCTCATGTAACTGTTGTTTAAAGTAAAAGTCCAAGGTTTTTAAGTATGCAAAATGACCATCGAAATGATTGACAAATGAGTCACTAATTTTTTTAAATGAAAAAAGTAAATAAACATTAATTGGGTTTTTAATCGATTTTATTTTCTGTAGGCTGGCTGAGACTACAGTCTTGGGTTCTCCATCAGTCACGTGACTTTCCTGGAAGTGATGTCAGTCTGGGGAGTCAGTGCGGTTGCCATCTTAGATTCTACAGTAAACTGTGTATGCGTATGGTCGACAAAAAAGTTAACTATGCCGGCCTACTGTGTTGCCGCGAACTGTAACAAATCACAGATGACCCCAGGGATAACAATGCACGAGCTCCCGCACAATTGACCCGCAGTGAGGCGAAAGTGGATTAAATTTATGCAGTTCAAACAAGCTGACTTTCTTGCTGCGCCACATCACGCCCATTTGTGTAGCGAGCACTTCGGTGAGTGCGATTTTGCAAACCCCATGGAATACCGCATGGGGTTTGCAGCTTTGAAGCCGACACGATGTTCCCGTACTCTCAAAATTCTGCCTGACAGGCTCAAACTGATATGGCTGTATCTTTGTGGGTCTCTCGGGCAAAGTATCAGTTTCGTCTTCGGAGCTCGAGTTGGCCATTTTGCAGCGACTCCCCAGAGTGATGTAGTAGGCATATGGTCACATGATTTGGGTATCATGGCGACGCTTTTAGTATGACAGAAAATGCCTTTTTTTGTGTGCATTTATAACCCTCAGATCACAGTTTCACCTACATCATTGTTCTCAGCGAGCTTTAACAGAAATCGTGTCAAAAATCACCCCAAACCTTGGACTTGTCCTTTAAGTGTTGTCTTGTAGCTTGATAAAGGGGATTGCCCCAAAAATTTTAATGTTGTGTTTTGTCCTAATGAATAGCATTCTTTTGAACCTTTTGTGTGTTTGGATCTGGTTTTAGAACACTAGCAGTCATTCTTGTTTCAATTGTGGATTTGTCTGTTAGTTGGTGTGAGTTTCTTTGTTTTGTTTTAGTTTTTTCTCTCTCTGTCTTTTTTTTCCTTCTTTTTTTCTTTTCTTTTTTCTTTCATGGATGCTTGCCTCTCTTCATTGTATTGATCAACCTGTGTATTATCAGCCTGTGTGTTATCAGCCTGTGTGTTATCAGCCTGTGTGTTATCAGCCTGTGTGTTATCAACCTGTGTGTTATCAACCTGTGTGTTATCAGCCTGTGTGTTATCAGCCTGTGTGTTATCAGCCTGTGTGTTATCAACCTGTGTGTTATCAACCTGTGTGTTATCAACCTGTTTCAGTCTGGTTTGGATAGCATTCCCAAGAGCTGGCGGCAGAAGACAGGGACCTACCCAGAAATCCTGGAACTCGCTGAACAACTGACAGAAATTCTACTGTAAATGGACAAAGTCTCACAAAAGACTCAGCCTGTACTTTCTCCTTTTTCCAGTTTCCGTCACATCATGCTCTCCACAACTTTGTTCATTTCACTGCTTATCATCTATTATGTAAAAAGAAAAGAAAAAAAGAAAACCAACCACAATGACCATGTCCTTGTGGTGCAGGAAGAGTTCATTTTGTGTACCCAAATCAGGCTGTAGAACATACAGTTAAAACCACGCAGGACAAATTAAAGGGGACTCCAGGCTAAGAGGCATGTTGGCCTGAAAACTTTGATTTTGTAACCACCTGGCAACAGTAAATCAAGTGGAAAACTGAAGTGAGTGTATTTTTTATATTTTTTATTCCATCCCTGTTGAAAGAACCTATGATACTTCTTTGCATGGGATCCACTTTAACAGATGTGACCCACTCTCTTGAAAGAGGGGTTGTAAAATTGCTAGGAAGACTGTGAAATATGATCAACAAATATGTGGCTTTGGGTTGTTTAATCACTGTTCTTCACATTTTCACATTGTACAAGTCTGTTCTTGCATATTTCTACCATTCACAGTCTGTTTGTAAAATTAACTATAAAATAAGCATCATCAACAAAAACCAGCTTTGATTTTTACCTAAAATTATAGTAAAATCACATTTTGACAGCTCACAGTCTCTTTCTCAAATTTGCTTTAAAATGAACAGCACCAACAAAAACCAGCTTCAGTTTTTGCCAAAAATTACTCTAACATGTGCTTACTTTACAAAATACAACTTAAGAGTTTGACTTAAAATTTACAGTGTTGATAAATTGTAAAAGGCTGCTTTCAGTTTTACCTGAAACTTGAACATTACTAAAATTTACTTTACAATGTACTCAGCATACATAAGTCAACCCTGAGTTTGACTAAAATGACATGAAGGCAATTTTTGAGTTTTCCTGAAATTTGACCTTTACCAAAATTTGCTTTAAATGCACATAATTAGCATACAAAAGACAACTTTGAGTTTGACTAAAACAGTGTAGATCCTTTCAGATCTATTTGACTAGAACAATGTGAAGGCAACCTTGATTGTGACTAAAACAGTGTAGATCCTTTCAGATCTATTTGACTAGAACAATGTGAAGGAAACCTTGATTGTGACTAAAACAGTGTAGATCCTTTCAGATCTATTTGACTAGAACAATGTGAAGGCAACCTTGATTGTGACTAAAACAGTGTAGATCCTTTCAGA
>OY757551.1:20792526-20795026 GCA_963584105.1 Alviniconcha strummeri
TCACTTTGTGCAAGTGCCCTGTTATTGCAAGCAGCCCCACGCAGCAGTAAATCTGGAAAACAGTGCGAACCATCAACAATCTGTAAGTGTCAGCTGAGGCGTCAAAAACGTTCCTCCTCAATAAGCTTGCTGCCCATCCTTAATAAGCCTTATGGTTTCTGTGGACGTTAAGCACCATGTTTACTTACTAAGCTTGCAAAGTGGGGGAGAAAAAAATGGCTTTATTATCACTAAATTAACAGTTTTATTTGCATACCTGCCAGCATGCACACTTGCACATACACACACATCCACTATGAAAAGGGTTCTATTAAACAAAATTAAAGGTGTTTTAATGCCTTGATAAACCAAGAAACAATTTCAAACAATTGCAAAATTGTCAGCACATCAGACATTCCCCACTGATATGTGTGACAGAATAGCAGGTGTCTGCACATGCAAACTGGCTACAAGTACAAACCCAGAGAAGACAATGTAGCATGTGCTATCATGAACACATGCAGGCACACACACACACACACACACACACACACACACACACACACACACACACAAACATGCACACACACACTCACATGCATGCACACACACACACACACACACACACACACACACACACACACACACAAGCACCCACACACAAACATGCACACACTCTCTCTCTCTCTCTCACACACACACAAGCACACACATACAAGCACACACACACACACACACACACACACACACACACACTCACACGCACACACACACACACACACACACATAAACAAGCACACACACACACACACACACACACACACAAACATGCACACACTCTCTCTCTCTCTCTCTCACACACACACACACAAGCACACACATACAAGCACACACACACACACACACACACACACACACACACACACACACACACACACACACACTCACACACACACACACACACACACACACACACACACACACACAGAAACTAACTAACCTGGCCGCTGTGTGACTCACTCCCAGGACGGCAGCCAAAGCCACCATCAAAGTTCATACAGCTCAACACAAAGTCCACAGCTTTGTCGACGTCAATGGCATCCAGTCGGCCCTGCAGCGAAACAGAGCATTGAAAGTGGCAAGGGTGGAATGTCCAGCATGTCTAGTCATCACCCCCCCCCCACACACACACACACACACACCCCACCACGTTGGATCTTCTCCCCACCAGCATCTCTCTGGAGACAATGCTTATGTTTTATTACTTTCCCAGACAAGTTCAAATCACGGCAGTAGAGAAATCATGCATTTGATGCCCTTACAGATTCTGACCCATATGATGAAGTAGAGCTTCATGTCCTCGGACGTTGGTTGATGTAGTAGGGACAAACTGTGACCAATGCCTAAGCACAGTTCAGTGTTGCTTTACGTCCACAGAAACTGTAAGGCTCATTAGGACAGAAAGCCCAGGATGGCCACTTTGACTTTCACACAGCTCCTGAACTCTGATTGACCTATATATATATATAATACAGACATATATATAAAACATATACAGAACAGACTAAAACTCACCAAAAGCGAAAGGCAGGCAACTGCACAGAAAGAAAACCGAGTGTCGACCTCTCCTGCAAAAAACAAAAATACAAAACGTCTGATATACATAATTATCTGCTAGTTACAATTTAAAGGCAGATGACCTTGTAGTCAAGGAAGGACTTTGTTGGTATTACAGTGGAACACATGTTTAACCCTTTCCCTGCCAAAGAATTTGTATGTTAGGTTCTAAGTCATTCAAGTTAGTCTCAAAAAGCAGTTTAACGAGCCAGATTTATTCATCTAGAGATGATTGCTTTACTAGAGAATGCACAAAAAGTTTAAATTCACAAAAGGACTCATGTGGCATCAAATATTAAAACAGAAAACATTTCCTGGGACATCATATGATGTCCAAAGGGCAGAGAAAGGGTGACAGAAACTTTTCAGTTCCAGTAAAAAATATAAAAACTAGTGTGTGTGAATTTTTATTTTAAAGGAACTAGCCTTCTCAGTTTCAGCTGGGGCAAATGAGTGTGTATTTTTGTTATTATAAAGGAACTAGCCTTCTCAGTTCCAATGAAAAAACAAAGTGTGTGAATCTTTGTTATTTTAAAGTGTGTGAATTTTGTTATTTTAAGTAACTAGCCTTCTCAGTTCCAGTGGGGGTGGGGGTGGGAGAGTGTATTTTTGTTATTATAAAGGAACTAGCCTTCTCAGTTCCAATTAAAAAATAAAGTGTGTGAATCTTTGTTATTTTAAAGTGTGTGAATTTTGTTATTTTAAAGTAACTAGCCTTCTCAGTTCCAGTGGGGGTGGGGGTGGGAGAGTGTGTATTTTTGTTATTTTAAAGGAACTAGCCTTCTCAGTTCCAATGAAAACACAAAGTGTGCGATTTTTTTTAATTTTAGACATTTTTTGGTAGCATTTTTTTTTTCCACCAGCAATTTATAATAATTTAAAAAAAAATCTATAGTAAAACTAA
>OY757551.1:20797526-20827526 GCA_963584105.1 Alviniconcha strummeri
CAGTACATGCCATTCATGCGCAGGTACTCTGTCATGATGTATTCCTGAAAAAGGCGAGGCAAACGTTCGTGATTGTTGTGTGTAAAATATACTTTATGATTATCATGTGTAAATTGGTGGGTTTAGAAAGCAGAATTTTATTGTGTAGTATAAATTATAAAAATAATTAAGGGCCTCGTGGGTAATGTAAAAAAAAATAACTACTGTTGTGATAACACTGATAAATACTTCAAAGTCTGCAGCATTTGTAGTTAGTTATTCTAGGATTTTAACACACTGTCAGCTGCATTAGGTTACCATTACAACCATAGGATGAATCACACATTCAAAATTTCTTTACACCAGTTTAAAACACGTCACACAGTCACGAGCTGAAAGCTGGATCACACTTCTCGACACACCACAGCCAACAGCAATTGTAACCAAGCCAAAAACAGTCAGTACACATCTTAACATTTACATTTCACCTAACTGGAACCAACAGAAGTATCACATTTTCCACAAAGGAACCCCAAACAATATGAACAGTGTGGACCCAGCAGAGACCAGGACAATCTTTAAATAATTAAAATCACAAACACAGCTTTGCCTCACTGTTACAATATGCACTCTCACATGTTTTGGAGCCTGTCTAAATATTCTGCATGCACTCAACACAGAAACCTGCATCAATCAGTTGAGACGGCGAGCTGGGTGGAGAGAGAGAGGGGGTGAGAGAGAGAGAGAGAGAGATTTGATGCTGCAGGCCAATGCAGGAAACTGTGCTAGCCATGAGTAACGGTAACACATTTGAGAAGTATGGAATGAGTAAGTGTGGGAAAAAATGATGATGCATGGATTATCAGATAGGGACAGTACAATTATGACAATGGAAAATGAAAACAATTTATGGGAATGGGCAAAGCATGCATGGTTAGTGCATATTACTGGATAGGGATGGTACAATTAGGACAATGAAAGCTGAAAACAATTCATGGGAATGGACAAAGCATGCATGGCTAGTGTATATTACTGGATAGGGAAGGTACAATTAGGATGTGCAATGAAAGTTGAAAACAATTCATGGGAATGGCAAAGCATGCATGGCTAGTGTATCATATTATTCTGACTTACTCCAGGCTTTAAAGGGAGAACATTTGCCAGTTTTGGTTTCTCAACAGGGTCCTTAATTTATGTGGATGTGTCTTCTCTGGGACAAACAATATCTTCTGAACCAATATCTTTTCTAACCAAACCAGGTATGCCATATGATGATAGACTGACATCAGTCATCATTACTGGACCCAGACACACAGACACAGGGAAACATTGTTTTTAATTCCAATACATACTCCCATTAACTTGGTTACGGAGATGTAATCTTAATAAAAACTTACATAATCATCTTTCTTGTTTCCATATGCAGCAATGTAGTCTGCATGCTTTTGCAGCAGCAATGACTTTGGTGCATTTTCTGGAGCGTGACGTCTTTCACGGGGGTACCCTAAATTTAAAATCAGGGTCAGTTTAGCCAACAAATTATGTCATTTCCAGTTCCACTGTCCACAGTGATACTGATACAGTGATAGTCACACAATGATACATGCACACAAAAACATCCAAATAACCACACACACACACACACACACACACACACACACACACACACACCACACATGGTAATTGCTGATTGCTTTTAATTATATAGTACATGCTATTCTCTGCTCTCACGCAGACTTACTGCACTTCTGTTGCATGTGATTCTAAATCAGTGACTGTCATATTTTACAGTACGTTTTGAATATCTACCTACGTGGAGTACATGTAGCGCTGTTTGGTTGTTACATGGCTGGTGCCATGTGAGACCACTGCTGTCTCAGCATGTTCTGGGTACAACATACAACCATGCACCACGTCACCACACACATGTATACACATTCACACACACACACACACACCACACACACACACACACACACACACACACACACACACACAGTGACACACACACTTTCAGACTATTTTCTTTAGTTACACTCTGAGCAAAACACAATCCAGTTCAAGAACCATCAAACATGCACTTTGGGTGCAGGGTATGGCTGTAAATGGCAGGCCCTGATTTAGGATGCATTTCATTGTATTTTACTTTCTGAACACTCAAGCGATGTCTTCAAACTCATTAGTCGTAAAATAGCAAACTTATCGACATCTTCAGTGCGATTCTTCCTCCAGTTTATTCGTCGAATACCTAAAGTGCATGTTTACCAATGACAATGGTTTACAAAGGGCGTTACCTCAATACCTGTCACTGACACTGACTTCCTAAGCTGACAACGACACTCAGTCACAAGCCTAGAGCTGGAGCTACTTGTGGCCAGTCAGATAAGTTCAAGTAAATTCAATACTGATATTAATTTAAAAAAGAAAAAAGAATTCAACTGTACCGTTGTTCTCTGGATCACCTCTTATAAATATGAGTCATATTCATAATGCGATTTTAGGATTTTTACTTAACAAATACCTTAAATAATCAAACAAAAACTGCAAAGTTTATGATATCCACTACATCAGTCAGTATTAGGGTAAGTGTCTAATATAGTAATAATAAAATTGCTTTACAAACCATTGAACAAGAGTAAGAAATGGTCGCAATTTCCCAACCCTGTTAGTGTTTTAAACTTTACAATCTTTACACAGTCGCCATGCTTGCTAAGAACGCAATTCTAAGGCTTTTAGGACAGTGCTCTCCCTTGCGACATTGAAGCAGACGACAGACAGAGCGAAAAAATGATTGCTGACAAATCAACTGCTTTTTGCGTCCGATCCCATGTTCGATACACTTAAAGTTTCACTGTTTACTAGGCAAAACCTCCTAGTCAAGGATTACCGACCATATATATTTTTTAATCCGGAAAGGCCGTGCATATATATATATAGGTTGCGTCACGTGCTTGCCGCATCGTCAGTGACATCTTCGGCTGCATCGAACAGTTTCTTCTTCTTTCCTTAGATGCCCACAATCATATTGATGATTATTCCGGCACTTTAGGTGGTGTTCGCAAAGTCAAGGAACGCAGCAGTTGGAGTAAGTAATCGCATCGTACCACTCCTCTCTTGTGGTGTCTCTTTCTTTCCGCATATTTACCTAGATCTGTAATCCATTCAAACATAAAGTGTGTGTGTGTGTGTGTGTGTGTGTGTGTGTGTGTGTGTGTGTGTGTGTGTGTGTGTGTGTGTGTGTGTGTGTGTGTGTGTGTGTAGACAACGTGTGTGTGTGTGTGTGTGTGTGTGTTGTGTGTGTGTGTGCGGTTTCCGCGGTCGAGGCCAATCACTCTCCCGTCCCCTTCCCACTCTGTCCCCGTCCCTAATAGGTCATCCCGCCTCCGTGGACGTTAAGCAACATGAAAGCCAAAGGAAAGCGTGGTCCAGCGCTGTGCCGCGTAGCGTAGAACCGTGGCTGGGGACGGCTGGGTTTGAAGGAGCCTCGAGGGCCCTGCTGCCGTTGGACGTACTGGCGTCTCTCAGCGCAGTCCTGCTGGAAGTGGCCAGGCTGCTTGCACCAATGGCATACTTTAGGCTGTGGTGCCCGGGTTGACTGGTGTCGCAGCTCAGCCTGCAGCTCTGCTGTCTTCGCCGTCTGAGCCGCTACTTGGGCCCGCAGCTCCTCCAGTTCCTTGCTGTGCTGGGGTTGAGCCACCAGGACCTGCTCTGCTCGCACCTCCACATCAGCATCCTCGCGCATCCAGCGCTGAGCCTCAGCCCGTGCCTGATGGAAGGTGACGTCAGCGTGCTCCCTGGCGTAGCGACGAATGTCGCGACGGAGGGATGGGGGGTGCAGCCCGTCGATAAAACGGTCGCAGAGCATAGCGGGGTTGACGGCGTCCGCTTGCGCTGCGTTCAGCTTGGTGGTCAGCATCAGCAGGTGCTGCGCGTCTCCCCCATCCCCTGCCGCCGGCCGTGGAACGAAGTGAGCAGAGCAGAGAGGCCCCGGTGGTCGCCAAAGGTGGCTGCGAGGACCACCAAAACTTGGGCCGCTGTGTCTGCCTCCCCTGCTGCGCTGGTGAGCACCTCCCTCCGGGCAGATCCCTCCAAAGCCTGGATCAGCCACTCCACTGCTGTTCTTCGTCCATCCTGAAGTTCCGGAGGATGCGCTCCGCCTCCTGAATAAATTCATCGGCGTCGCAGCCCATCCGCCTCTCCAGTGAAGAGTAGTAGCTTTGGTGGCTGGATCGCTCGCCCACGGCGGTTGCTCTGCCATGCTGTTGGTTGGTCGGGTCCGCTTGAATGGCCTCCAGACAGCTCCTCCATACAGTCTCCTGGTCGGTGTGTGACTCTTCTACTTCCAATCCTGCTCACAAGCGCCAGGTTTTTATAGGGGAGTGGGTATGGGGAGTTGAGGGAAAGCAGGTTGGAAGCATGGATGAAGAGCCACAAGTCAGAGGTTGCTATAACATAACTTTTATTTGTACACCAACCAACCAGGAAACAGTGTAGGCTCTCCCCTGTGATGAAAACATGAACACCCGCCACATCAGCAAACAAGACAACCTGCTTCTGCAGGGACACTGGGGGAAAAGGGGACACTGCTGCTGATGATGATGAGTTGATGCTTAATGTCCTCAGATGTCATTTGACATATTAGGGACAAGTTGTGACCAATGCCGAAGCACGGTTCAGTAATTCTTTGCGTCCACGGAAACCAGAAGGCTCGTTAGGACGGACAGCCCAGGACGTCCACCTCGACTCTCACACAGCTCCTGAACTATGAGGGACGCTGCTGATGATGAGTTGATGCTTAATGTCCGCAGATGTCATTTGACATATTAGGGACAAGTTGTGACCAATGCCGAAGCACGGTTCAATAAAATCCACATACGTAAGGTGTATTGCGTGTTTAGCTGTAACCTGCCACCTGCACTTTGGCAGAATGACCGGGATTTTTTACGTGCTACTGTGGTAACACGGGGGTGGAACGGATACCGAAATAAGAGTCAGCACAGAAAGTCGACCCTGGAGAAGAAAATTCTCCCGCCGTTCCAGCAGGGATTCGAACCCGCGACCTTTCAATCACGAGTCCGGTGCTCTAACCACTGAGCTATCCCCGCCCCCCTGGGACGCTGCTGGCCCAGCACACAACTTTTAACACATTAGATAATTGGGGCCATAAAACCCCCACCCGATCAAAAGGAAAAGGACCGGAAAGAAAAGGTTTTAGGATCATGGCCCGGAACATGTATACAATACACTCGGTTACACAACAAGAAAAACATACACACCTATGCACACACATGGACACCGGCACACACACACACACACACACACACACACACACACACACACACACACACACACACACACACACACACACACACACACACACCCACACACACACACACACACACACACACTGTGTGTGTGTGTGTGTGTGGTGAGAGAGAGAGAGAGAGAGAGAGAGAAGAGAGAGAGAGAGAGAGAGAGAGAGAGAGAGAGAGAGAGAGAGAGAGAGAGAGAGAGACTGTGCATGCACACATGTGCCTGAATATCTGTATTCTGACCAACCAACCACAACCTGGTCTCATGAGAATGGAGTTCATATCTGCAACTGACCTTGAGGTAATACTCCGGAGTGTTTCAAGGCACACACAGAGCCACTGTTTTGCTACTGTTTCAAAAACACAACACAGTCCCAGAGCCATTTGTTGTTTCAGTGTGGAATGGTAATTTTGAAACATGTTTTTGCCAGTGAATAATATAAATAAATAAAATCTAAAAAGTGAGAAAGATACTCAAACTAGCGAGATGGAAATAGAAAGGGATGGAAACAAAAATGAAATCAAAGTAAATAACTGTTTTAAATTATCGGGCTACTTAATATGTTCGCCCTGTGGGTTTCAAGGCTCAGTTTTGCTCACCCTGTGATAGTGTTGATCAGATGGATGTTTAAGTTACTTTTTTTAATTCACTGGCAAAATAACCCAGTATACCTCAGGTTTATGATATTTTAGCATACTTTCTTAATTTTGAGTTGACTAATAATAATTGTGTGCAGTATTGCCCATGACAATTTACTTGTGCGCATGCATATGAGTGTGTGCCATGTGTGTGTAGGGGGGGGGGTGCGTGTGTGTGTGTGTGCGTGTGTGATCTTTTTTCTGTGTGTGTGTGTGTGTGTGTGTGTGTGTGTGTGTGTGTGTGTGTGCATCCGGGCGTGCGTGCGTGCGTGCGTGCGTGTGTGTGTGAGGAATTATATACTGCCTGGATTTAATATATTACTTCATAAATGCTGCCTATAATTTATATGTTGTGGTCGATTGAGTGTTTCGATTTTGCTGTTTTGTTGTTTAAGGAATTTTGTTTTATTGTAATTTATTGAATGTTTTAAGTTATTGGTGAGCCAGAAGAATAATCTGTGTGTGTGCGTGCGTGCGTGCGTGCGTGCGTGCGTGCGTGCGTGCGTGCGTGCGTGTGTGTGTGTGTGTGTGTGTGTGTGCGTGCGTGGGTGAGTTAGTGCGTGGGTGGGTGGGAGCGTGCATGTGTGAGAGTCGAGGTGGACGTCCTGAGCTGTCCGTCATAACGAGCCTTCTGGTTTCCGTGGACGTAAAGAATTATTGAACCGTGCTTCGGCATTGGTCACAACTTGTCCCTAATATGTCAAATGACATCTGAGGACATTAAGCATCAACTCATCATCATCATCCATCCAAGTTGGGAATAAACCAGAACCACTCATTCAGAGGTGTTTTGCTTACACTCTGTAGTCAGTATATTGATACAAGAGAAGTGTTCAGATTTAAGAAAAGATGTGGTTTAACGGGTCATACACGGCAGCTGTTGCTGCTGTTTTAGTCACGGCGTTAGGGTCAGCCGATGGCGAGATGACTGCGAAGTGTCCCGTTTTTTGTAGAAAGTTTTGCAAAGGAGAAACGACGTTAATTGTAACTTCGCAAACTGACACATAAAATACATGTGAATGATGAACGCTGGATGAACTGATTGAGATAGCGCTGATTATCTCACTGACTAACCGGTGGAGTTAGCGAGTGTACCGTGCGGAGATTCACTAACGTGACGTCACGTGTTTATGAATTGATCGATTCACGGACTGAAGGACTAAGCGAGCAAATGCATAATTTGATTGACAGATACCCTGACTGCCGTAATTATGGGTTGATTAGCAGACTGAGTGTGTGAATGTACAATCTGATTGATAGTTAGACCTACTTATACACTAGTGAGTGGGT
This sequence comes from Alviniconcha strummeri, assembly GCA_963584105.1. Taxonomy (NCBI): domain Eukaryota; kingdom Metazoa; phylum Mollusca; class Gastropoda; family Provannidae; genus Alviniconcha; species Alviniconcha strummeri. Next base: position 20,804,747 of record OY757551.1, read on the forward strand.
GCCAAATGAGTGACGCAACAAGCAAAGCGTGACTTGATGAATAAATGGACTTGCATTTTATTTGCCGATTTGAGATCCAGCTGAGCGAGCGAATTTGAAATGTAACTGACCAAAGGCAATGATTACCGATGAGTTTGACTGAGTATCTGGCTGACCTTATAAATGACTCAATGAGCCTGTGTATGATGCGATTGAGTGAGTGACTTGGTAGGTTTATTAATGCAGTTGCCGGGTAAGAGAATGAATCGGCGAGCTAAGCAAGGAAGAAACGAAAAATGAATGCTTGAGTATTATAGTCTCATTGTGTATTAACAGCATTTTAAGTTGTTCTTGAAGCATCCTTTTCGGATGTCTGATGGATTTTTCAAATGTTTTCCGCCATGAAAGGAACCATGGGTTTATTCAGTAAAATATCTAATCTCTCTCCCTCTCTGTGTCTCTGTGCCTCTCTGTCTCCGTCTCTGTTTCTGTCTCTGTGTCACTGTCTCTCTCTGTGTCTCTGTCTGTCTGTATGTCTCTCTCTGCCTATATCAATATGTATATAAATAATGCCTGTAATTTGATATATATTCATCAGTAGCTTAGCAAGGACTAGTTGTTAGACAGGTTTTTGAACCTAAACTACAATCCTTGTAAAATAAAGTTTTTGAGTTCGAGTTCTCACTCTCTCTCTCTCCAAGTGGAATTTCTCTCTCCAGGTTGAAGAAACATGGGAAACATAAACATGTGTGATACGTTACAAGGACTCAACAGAGACAGTGCTGGCAAGGCTGAAGCTGAGGATGCCTGCAACAACCATGTCTCTGAGTTGGACCCCTACGAAGAGCCATCGTCCAGAGTCGCTGGCCATCTTGACACCAGCAGCGAAGTCTTCACAGCAGAACTCAAGCTACGGGTCAAAGCAGAAGCAGAGACACCTGCTGTTTTGACAGATCATGTAAGCGTACCGGATGCTGGCTGCAGTAATCTTACACATCAAATAATTTAGCGTTTAATTCACAGTCCCCCACTTTGATCATGAACAGCCTAGACTCGCTAGAGTAGATATCGGTTCTTTGCTGTGCCTGCTTTGATCACAGACATGCAGTGTAGTTTCACTACAGTAGTCCTTGATGTACATTATATGTGTTGTGTTTGTTGGGCACTTTGAGCCACAGGCTAGGCGCTTTGCAATTTTCCTTTATTATTAATATTATTAGTCCCTATTCTGGTTAGACATGGTAGTCTCGCTATAGAGTGTGTCGGTTACCTGTGCTCAGCCCTTGACGATGCCTGCTCTGGTCATAGACTGTAATCTTGCTAAAGGTTGTCAGTTACATGACTGTACTCGGCCCTTGAAAAGTCCTGCTCTGGGTGAGCTGGTTTGGCCTAGCAGTAAGGTGTTAGGCTGGTAATCAGAGGGACCTTGGTTTGAATCTGCTTCGGCTCTCCTTTCTCTTCAAAAGTTGTGGTCTGGGGACTCTGTCTTGTGAATTTGTCCCTCACAGTTAATGAAACATTAAAATGCCTCTCGTTGCTGCCCATCTTAATACAGGAGTCATTCTGGTGGTGACAGTGTAGCAACAGGTGTATAGCAATAGGTATAATATAGTCTCCCTCTTGCCCCACCCCTATACCCCCTTCTCCCTGTTCCTAATAAGCCTCCTGCTCTGGTCATAGACTGTAATCTCGCTTACATGTGCTCAGTCCTTGAAAAGTCCTGCTTTGGTCATAGACTGTAATCTCGCTAGAGTGTGTCAGTTACATGTGTTCTGTCCTTGAAAAGTCCTGCTCTGGTCACACACAGTACAGTATAATTAATCAGTATGATCATATAATTAATTACAGTATAATTAATCAGTATGATCATAGCACTTCGTGCTTCTCATAATTCTGGCCTACCATTTTGATTACAGCCTTTGCAATTTGTTCAGTTGCCTTCTACCCCGAAATGTCTTGGAGTACTAAAATACTTGAAGTGTTGTGAGTCTTGAAATTTGTCTTGATTTTATTTATGGCAGGCAGTCGATTGATGGCAGAGTGTAAAATAATGTTTTAAATCTGGTGCATTTTTATACTGTTAGTTGTACATTACTCTGCTGTTGTTCTGGGTTGTACGTTACTGATTTTTCATTGCACTATGTGCGTGAATGTGTGTGTGTATATGTGTTTGCACCTCATGTTAATTTGGTATGGTTAATTGTCTGTGTTGTGTTAGGTGTCTTTGAGACTATGAGTATGAGTATGGTTGCAGACAGGATAAGTACCAAATAATTGTTGCCAATAGTAACAATACCTCCAAGTGGAGTCCAGCTCACTATCGTCTTTTGGTAGACTAAGATGGATCATGTAGGGTCCAATGCTTTCATTAACGCTGGATTTGTCTTTACAGCTAAATGTTCGCTCTTTATTCATACCCATGTCTTTGGGAATGTGGACAATATATATATATATTGGACTGAATCGTTACTCGTAATCCTGGCTCTCGCCCACTGAACTGTTCTCATTGTTCCTGACCCATGACATTCTGAGTCGTTCATGCCTTGAACGGTGAGCTTTCCGGTTTTATTGGTGATACTTCCGTGGAAATAAGCTCCAGGCACATAAAAGGATGAAGTGAAGGCTATTTATTTTGACAAAAAAAAATAGCATGCGAATTTTCAGGATCACCCCCTTTTTCAAGCTACAAAACAACACTTCACTTAAACAACAGTTAAATGGTGAAAAATGAGATGTGGAATACTTATCTGCTTTTGGTTGACATGTTTTGTTGTGTTGTATTTAGCCATTTATGTGTTTGGCCTTTGGATCTTGTTTTAGAACGCTAGCAGTCATTCTTGTTTCAGATTTTCCCCCGTGGTAATAGTTGAGCAACTCAGTTTGTACCTTTAAAGAGGATATACCTTGGTGGAGTTTATTTACCTTGGGTTTATATGTTTGGCAGGTTGCAGGCAATTCATATCCTGTGTTGTTGTAATCTCCTATTGTAAGTGTGACATCAGTCGGGCGCCATGATTCTTTTGTTTGCTGGTTCATTGTGTACAGCACTGTTAAACTCAGTCAACCGAGGCCAAACATGGCAGCACACATGCATCAAAGTCAGACCAATGGGTAAACTACGTTATCTTGTCTTTCATCTATTTATATATACGTAATAATTACGTGGTTTCTGTCCCACGCTCGGAAAGACGCCAACTCTCCAGCCCTGCTCTTGTCTAAATGCCTTGAGGCACTTTCGAGCATGGTCATATGACTACAAAATGATGTAGTATGTCACCAACAGTTTAACGGACATATGGCATTGCATGCCACTTGAAACTTGTTGGTTGAAGCCCCCAAAACAACAAGCAACAGGTGTCGTGTAGCATGCAGTACCACAGGGTTGTGCACTGACTGACGGAAATGCGATTGTGGGCAATTGCGTTTCGTCATTGAATGGCAGACACCAGCGATGAAGAAACTGCAGCATTGGTAGCATTATTATTAGTTTTGGAGATAGAATGAAAGCTATTATATAACTTTTTGAAAGGCAGTGACACTGATAAGACGAAGAAAAATATGTAATTTTTTATTTGTTTTCTTTATTTTTTATTTTTTAAGTGTGTTCAAAGTATAGCCTTGGTTTCATTGCAAGAGTAAGCGATTTTTGCTAGCTGTCAGACAACTTGTGTTAGATCAGAATCACGGAGATGACAACGGAGCAAGACTCAATCAGACTCTCGATGGTGACATCACGGTTTGGCTGTTCCCATAGCCACTCATCATACATGTTGTAGTCATAAGATTCATGCTCGAGAGTGGATCATTGTGTTAAAGATCGGTAGTAACAGCATTAGAAACGTTGATACCCTGATTGTATTAGTTTCCAAGTCAGTAATAATAACCTCAAGCCCCCCACATTTTGTGGGTATAATGGTGCAACACTCCCAAATTTTTGATTGGTCCAGTTTCTCTGGTCCTAGCCACCCCAGTTTGTGTTGTGTTGTGTGTGGCATTGTAATAGCGGCTGTTTTCAATTTGAAACCAGTTTTCTGGTTTATTGGTAGTCTGGTTCTGGGATACGACATATGCGAGAGAGACAGACAGACAGCGAGACGGACAGACAGAGAGATAGAGACAGAGAGAGAGGGTGGGAGACATAGGGAGAGGGAGAGAGAGAGTTTGTGTGTTACCAATGAAGAGTCAGCTTTCTTTCTTTTTCTTTTCTTTTTTTCTTCTTAAAAAAAAAGGGAAGTAAATACAACGTGTGTATACACTGTATGTTTTTACTTAAAAGTTTTTGAATGGTCATTTTGTTGTTGTGGTTGTGTTTTTACATGCTACAGTTGTCTCATTGCTACTGGCAGTCAGTGACTATTTTGATGACAGCAGACTTTCACTAACATGACAAGGTGTTTTTCCCTTTTCGCACCATCCGAACATGCTACATTTTATCAGATTTATAACTTTTACTTGTTACTATGGTTTACACATTTTATGGAAAGACCAAATTTTTCTGGATATATACAGATGCATATAAACATTGAAATCCATATTATACATAATATATATTTATAGAGAGAGAGGAAACGAGCCAGAGAGTAAAACAACGGTCCAAGCTTGTCCTGGTTGTACAACTTTTAATCTTCGGCTTTGTGGTCTGAAAAGACCTAATTTGTACACGTACATGTAAACACTGAAACCCAGATTATACATAATATATATATAGAGAGAGAGAACGAGAGAACTCGAACTCGAACTCGAATTGTTTATTGTACATCGGCCATAGGCCATTATACAAACAAAGAGAGAACGAGAGAGAGAGAGAGAGAGAGAGAGAGAGAGAGAGAGAGAGAGAGAGAGAGAGAGAGAGAGAGAGAGAGAGAGAGAGAGAGTGAGTAAAACAACGGTCCAAGCTTGTCGCGGTTGTACAACTTTTAATCTTCAGCCTTGTGGTCTTTATCAATACCGTTTGTTATATATTTTACCTCACCAATCAGAAGAATATTCAGTGTCAGTGTATTTACTTCAAGATGCCATGTTATCAGTAAACAGTAAAATAACAATCAAAAGTTGGTGTCTGCTGTGTGTGTGTGTGTGTGTGCGTGCGTGCGTGCATGCGTGCGTGCGTGCGTGCGTGCGTGTGTGTGTGTGTGCGTGATATTTACCAAGTTGTACTTGTGTTTGTACTAAACTTCCAGATCAGACTTGGGTATAGTTTTAGATATGAAAAGAGCTATAGAGTACAAGATAGCAACTTTTGCATCCCATCATTTCTACAGTGAGCCTACATACACTCCTCTCTTACCTTTCAGCTTCGCTCTGCACACACCAAACTTCATGCACCCTCCAATCCTCAAGCAAGAAGTATTTGACAATTCCAAAACGTAATTTGAAATCTTACGGTGGGCGCTCGTTCAGTTTCGTCAGTTGCTCCAGCTGCCTGCCCGTCTGCAAGATCTCCCCACTCTGAGTTCAAAACCCAGCTCAAGACTTTTCTCTTTAGACAGCCCTTTTCACAAACCTAGGCGGACCATTCCCGTGACAATAAATTATGTGTATGTCAAAATGTATTTATGTGCGTAAATGGTGTCTTCTAGCACACTGAGTTTTTGTTTTGCAAAATGATTTGCTAAGAGCTATCCATTATTATTATTATGATTATTACTGACTAGATGTGTGTCAGTTTGTCAGGCTTGAGTTAATCCTGTGCGGTTCATAAAATGTGGACTCCTACCTAACTAGCTCTTGCGGCAGTATCAGACAGGCAATGAAATCTAATACGTGCGTGTGTGTAAGTGGCCTGAACGTAAAAACGGCCATACTCTAAGTAACTTGGTGTTTTACGCCCAGTCAACCAGTGCAGTTATATCAGGGCGATGAATACTTATAAACATTCATGAAAATCGGACAAAGAGAGAGAGAAGACCTGAGTAATATTTACACGGCCGTACATGTACACGTCAGTGCATATTTGCGAAATCCACTTGATTGCCATCGGTATAGGTTAATGTGTGTGTGTGTGTGTGTGTGTGTGTGTGTGTGTGTGTGTGTGTGTGTGTGTGTGTGTGTGTGTGTGTGTGTGTGCCGGTGTGTGTGTGTGTGTGTGTGTGTGTGTGTGTGTGTGTGTGTGTGTGTGTGTGTGTGTGTGTGTGTGTGTGTGTGTGTTATACTTATAGTCGAGTAGTATTTTTTCCCTGTTTCACAGGATCGTCCAGCATTTGAGGCACAAGTTGACAAAGAAAGCAGTGATGTGGGAAGCAGTGATCAAGATAAAGACACTGAATCACACTTTCTCCAAGATCACGGATGGGCTTGGTTGGTCTGCTTCGGGGGGTTCATCTCCCATTTCTTAATAGGTAACATATATATAAATACTCTTTTTGTGTCTCTCTTGGTCTCTGTCTCTCTGTATGTCTGTATGTCTCTCTAGGTATATAAATTCTCTCCGTCTCTCTCAGTCTGTCAGCCTCTCAAGTCTCTGTCTGTCTCTCAAGTCTCTGTCTGTCTGTCTCTCTCTTTCACATTCTCTTTCTGTTTGCATGTGTGAGTATTGTGTGCGTGTGCGCGTGTGGGTGTGTGTGTGGTGCGTGTGTGGTCATGTGCTTACTGGCTCCACGCCTTACTGCAAGGCTAAACCCTCTCACTGTGATGAAACCCATTGGGTTGGTCTGTCATATGGCTGGTCTCTAATGAGGGTGATCTTTCATAGGGGTGGTCTGTTACCAGGGTGCTCTGTCATCAGGATGGTCTCTCGTCAGTGTTGTCTGTCATCAGGATAGTCTCCAATCAGTATGGTCTCATCAGTAATGATCTACTATCAGGGGGTCTGTCATGAGCATGGTCATCTCATCAGTGTGGTCTGTCATTGGGGTGGTCTGTCATCAGCGTGGTCTGTCATTGGGGTGGTTTGTTGTCAGTGTGGTCTGTCATTGGGGTGGTCTGTCATCAGTGTGGTCTGTCATTGGGGTGGTCTGTCGTCAGTGTGGTCTGTCATCAGGATAGTCTCTAATCAGTATGGTCTGTCATCAGGGTGGTCTGTCATCAGTGTAGCATGTCATCAGGATGGTTTCTTGTCATTATGGTCTCTCATCACTGTAGTATGTCATCAGGATGGTCTCTCATCACTGTAGTATGTCAACAGGATGGTCTCTCATCAGTATGGTCTCTCATCAGTGTGGTGTGTCATCAGTATAGTCTGTAGGGGTGTCCACAGCGTAACCGACTTGGAAAAATTTCCAGTTCGAGTCTCCAAGTATGAAGCTCCGATGCCTTTGCCTCATTTTGGGCTGGTGATTTAGTTTTATGTTCCACCTTGTATTTTTATTTTTTTTCCCTTCCTCACTTTATTTTGTTTTGAAGTTGGCGAGGGCTGCCTTTAAGTTGTCAGGGTCGGAGTTGGTGCGGATTCTTGAGATGACTGTTCCTTTTATGAATCCACAAAAGACTGAGGCTGGGTGGCACGATGTTTGGTGGAGGTATTGATATGTCTCCATTGGTTTGGTGTGGGTTTTGATATGCAGTATTTTGGAGTTTGTGAACCTTTTTTCCTTTGTACACTGTCGTATCCATATTTGTGTACATTGGTGTGCAGTCATATGCCACTATGGTGCAATTCGGGGATGCCTGGAGTGACTCGATCATTTGTATGAAGTGTGGGGTATCCCGTATGTATGTGTTTTGTTTTTTGACAATGGGTAGAAGCAAGATATCAATCAATTTGCCTATGTAGTATGTCGGGCGACCACATTGTGCAATGATTGGCCATCCCAGTAGGGTTTTGTTTAGGGTTTTAAGTGAGTGCGTTTCTGCTTGGATGATTTCTTCGGATGAGAGTTTGTGTACTTTGGGGAGTCGATACATTCCCCCCAGCTATTTTGTTTAGCTGTCTGTGACAGGAATCTGTGGGTTGTTTTGTCGATTTGGTTTGCTTCGAACAGATCATCAATCATTTTCATAAGTTGATTTGCCAGCTCTGTTGGGTCAGGAGTGTCTGTGACTTCTGTGTAGTGGATGCTTGCCAGTTGTCTCAGGCCCTCTTTTATGTAGTCATCTTTGTCCATTACGTCAGTAGTTGAGTTTTTGTCAGCCTTAAGGATCACGATGTGGTCCAGGTTTTTGAGGTTTACCAGTGCTTTTCTTTCCTCGTTAGTTAGTTGCTGGGAGCTTGCCTGGGGGATATTCATTTCTTCCAGGTAGATCCTGGTTTCATCCAAGTATGCATCGATTGTTGGGTCTACTCAGCCCAGGTCGAACCCTGTGTTGGTGTATAGAGGGTGTGTGGGGTATCGTTGTCCCCAAATTTGGTTCTGCAGTTCATTTTGCTGCCCATTTCTTTCAGGCTTGCTATTAGGGCCTGTATTTGCAGCTGCCCTGGGTATGGGATGAATTTCAGTCCTTTCGCTAGTACCTTTATTTCAGGTATGGTGAGTTGGTGTGACGAGAAATTTCTCACGAGCTGTTTTGCTCTGGTTATTTCATTTTTTCGTTCTTTTTGACTTTTGTATTTAGGCTGACATTTTTTGTGCCCATGGTTCGGGTCGTGAGCAGACCGTTTTTGCGACGTTTGCTGTGTTGTTTTTTCCACAGACTTTTTTTGTTCAGCTTTGTTTTTTCACCTTGCAGTGGCGGTTGCTTTTTAGGGTTTGTCTTTTTTCCTTCTTCGTTTTTGTACTTCAGGGTTTGTCTTTTTTCCCTCTTTATTGTTGGTACGCTGCTCATGGCGCAGTACCTTTGGTTTTCGCTCTTGCCAGCGTTGTGGTGGGCTGCACGCTTAGTCGGTGTGGTGTGCTAGTGCTGTTGGGCTCTTAGCCAATGGGTGGCCTTGATGGATGACTTGTTTTTCCTTGTTTTTGTCCAATGCGTGGCATGGAGGGCCTTGTATGGTTTTTGTGCGTGTTTCATCCCGGTTGACTTGTGCATCCTGATGACATACTACAGTGATGAGAGACCATCCTGATGACATACTACAGTGATGAGAGACCATAATGACAAGAGACCATCCTGATAACATGCTACACTGATGACAGACCACCCTGATGATAGACCATACTGATTAGAGACTATCCTGATGACAGACCACACTGATGACAGACCACCCCAATGACAGACCACACTGACGACAGACCACCCCAATGACAGACCACACTGATGACAGACCACCCCAGTGACAGACCACACTGATGACAGACCACCCCAATGACAGACAACACTGATGACAGGCCACCCCAGTGACAGACCACACTGATGACAGGCCACCCCAGTGACAGACCACACTGATGACAGACCACCCCAATGACAGACAACACTGATGACAGGCCACCCCAGTGACAGACCACACTGATGACAGACCACCCCAGTGACAGACCACACTGATGACAGACCACACTGATGAGATGACCATGTTCATGACAGAACCCCTGATAGTAGATTATTACTGATGAGACCATACTGATTGGAGACTATCCTGATGACAGACAACACTGACGAGAGACCATCCTGATGACAGAGCACCCTGGTAACAGACCACCCCTATGAAAGATCATCCTCATTAGAGACCAGCCATATGACAGACCAACCCAATGGGTTTCATTATAGTGAGTGGGTTTAGCCTTGCAGTAAGGTGTTGGGCCAGTAAGCACATGACCATGCACTGTAGGGGTGTCTGTAGGGGTGTCCACAGGGTAACCGACTTGGAAAAATTTCCAGTTCGAATCTCCAAGATGAAGCTCTGATGCCATTGCCACTAGTTGGGCCTTTGTTTATTTCCCTCTTGTTATTTCATCTTTCTCGAGTCTTGTTAGGTGCGTGGTGTTTCGGTCTTTTTCGTTGTGTTTACTCTAGCTTTCACAACAGGCTAGACCTCATCAGCCTTTTATTGGGTGTTTTATTTTAGTTTCCCAATTTATCCTTGTTTATTTCATCATTCATAGTGATGAAAAAGGTTTGTTTGTTCTAGTTCAATAGACAGGCGATTTCGTGGCCTCCCTGGGTTAGGGTTTGGGGTTGGGCTAGTTGCTGCTTCTTTTCATTCATTGTTTTTTCTCTTTGCTTGCCCTTTGGTTTCTCGAGTTATATCATTCATTTACGATGGGGGGGTGGGGGGGGTGTCCTTGATGTTTAACAAGACCGCTCATTCTGTCTTTGTTTGTGAGCGTCTTTTGCCCTGCCGTGTTGCTGTCAGCTCAATGGGTTGTGTTGTGTACCCAGATTACATGTATCCAGCCATTGTCCCGCTGCTCGCTGACATTTCTTGCCTCCTCCTTCTTTTCAGAAAGTTTTTTTTTTTTTGTTCCTCCTTTTTTTCTTTTCTTTTTTCCTTTTCTTTCCCACCATGTGTTCTTTCTTTTTTATTGGCCATTTTGTACCCACTTGATAACTTGCATGATTAGGGCAGCCATTTTGCATTTGTCTTTTTGTCTGCATTTGTTCATATCCCGAGGCTTTGTCATTGGTAGTTCTGATTAGCGATTTGCTTTATCAGTCTGCAGCCTTTGTTTTTCCAGATCGAAGCCAGGTTAGTGAGTTAGTTATGGTTAGTTTGGCTTTCTATCTGTTTGTCATTGGCACAGTTATTTTTGCTCTGTGCTCTTACAGCTTTGACTGTAGTCATCCCCTCGTTTGTTGCAGACAGTAGTCTATAAGACTTGTGATTTAATGGTGTGTTTTTCTACCTTACGCTTGCAGGTAGGCCACCGTTTGGGTTTTTGAGGTGTTTTTTCAGATGTTTTGTTTCTTTCATTTGGTGTCAGCTGTTTGTTTGCCTGATTAGGGCAGCCATTTTTCATTTGCTTGCCTGATTAGGGCAGCCATTTTTTGTTTGCCACCATTATTTGTGGTTTGGTCTTTCTTTCTTTGCCATAGGCATTTGTGGCCTGTTCTTTCTTTCTTTGCCACAGGCATTTGTGTACAGCCTTTTTCTTTCATGGCCTTTTCTGCCGTAGGCATTCGTGTTAGACTTTTTGTCTTTGTGCTTGTTTGAGGGTATCAGTGTACCTCTCTTTTTTTTTGGCATCATGCTCTGCGCTTGCCGCTCGTCCAACGAGTGGGGGGCTGTGCAGTCAGCCAGCCAGTATACTGTGTAGAATGGACAGGAGATTGACCAATGGTTGGCCTTGGTTTTAGTGGTGCCTTGCGTGGCCTCGAGAGACATGTTTGGTCTGTGACTTTGTATTTTTTTCTTGTGTCAGTCTTTCTTTCGTTTTATTTTCTTTCTTTCTTTTTTGTTTTGCTTGATGTCCTCAGATGCTAAAGAGCATAGTTATTAAGGACAGTCTGTGATGTCAACTGACTCCTGCCGTGAGCTTTGGCGCGGCCCCATGAGAGTACCACTATTTTTCCAGAAGCACAGTTTTCATTGGTCTAAAATGTGTGCACAGACCTGCCAAGTTTCTGTTTACCTTTCGGCTTTTGCTTTTCTCTTGGTTGTTTTCATTGGTTTTTGCCTCACATTTGTTTTGTTTCTTAGACTAAGCAGAGGTATTTGTTGGTAGTTCAGTAGTTGTACCATTCCTCCTGTTTTTCCTTTCTTTTCTCCGTGTTTGCCATGTCTATTCGTTTTGTTCTTTTTCCCCCATTTCTTTTCATTTTTCCTGTTCTGCCTTTATTCTCAATTCATTCTTGTTGAGGATTTGTGTGTACCTTTTGCCTCTTTTGTTGATTTCCCTTTCTTTTTCTGGAGGGTTTCTAGTGAAGGAGGTTTTCCTCCCTTGTTTTCATTTTTGCACTGGATGCCATTGTGTCAGAATGTGTTTCTGATTCCTTTGGTCGGTCTGGATATTCCTTGTACAATTGGCAAGGACAGATGTTTCATCTGAAGAGACCGTTCCTTCCATCTACCAAGGATCGACCTAGCGAGAGCCGGGCGATGCGTGACCGATGCCCTTAGTAAAAAGCTCATGTCTGTAGAGGTGTCCACGGGGTAACCGACTTGGAACAATTTCCAGTTTGAATCTCCAAGATGAAGCTCCTCTCATCAGTATGATCCCTCATCAGTGTGGTGTGTCATCAGTATAGTCTCTAATCTGCATGGTCTCTCATCAGTGTGGTGTGTCATCAGTATAGTCTCTAATCTGCATGGTCTCTCATCAGTGTGGTGTGTCATCAGTATAGTCTCTAATCTGCATGGTCTCTCATCAGTGTGGTGTGTCATCAGCATAGTCTCTAATCTGCATGGTCTCTCATCAGTGTGGTGTGTCATCAGCATAGTCTCTAATCTGCATGGTCTCTCATCAGTGTGGTGTGTCATCAGTATAGTCTCTAATCTGCATGGTCTCTCATCAGTGTGATGTGTCATCAGTATAGTCTCTAATCTGCATGGTCTCTCATCAGTGTGGTGTGTCATCAGTATAGTCTCTAATCTGCATGGTCTCTCATCAGTGTGGTGTGTCATCAGTATAGTCTCTAATCTGCATGGTCTCTCATCAGTGTGGTGTGTCATCAGCATAGTCTCTAATCTGCATGGTCTCTCATCAGTGTGGTGTGTCATCAGCATAGTCTCTAATCTGCATGGTCTCTCATCAGTGTGGTGTGTCATCAGCATAGTTTCTAATCTGCATGGTCTCTCATCAGTGTGGTGTGTCATCAGTATAGTCTCTAATCTGCATGGTCTCTCATCAGTGTGGTCTGTCACCAGAGTGGTCTGTCAGTGTGGTCTGGTGTCAGTGTGGTCTGTCATCAGGATAGTCTCTAATCATTATGGTCTCTCATCTGTGTGGTCTGTCATCAGGGTGGTCTCTCATCAAAGTGGTCTTCATCAGTATAGTATGTCATCAGGACGGTCTCTCTGTGGTCGATCAAGGTGGTCTGTCATTAGTATGGTCTACTATCAGGGTGGTCTCTTCGGCATCAGGATTTGTATTGTGGTCAGAGGAATTTCATGCAATGACTGTTTATGGTTGGTTTTTTGTTTGTTTGTTTTTGTTTTGTTTTTCTCTCTCTCTCACTCTCTCATTCAATTGCAGGTGGCTTCGAGCGCTCAGACGGTGTCCTGTTCCTGGAGTTCACAGACAGGTTCAAGCAGGGAGCTCAGTTGACTGCCTGGCCGGGGGCTATCTGCTCCACTACCAGACTTTTCATGGGTATGGCCAATGGTGGTAGTGGTGATGGAAATGATAATCATCTTAACGTTGACAACGACAATGATGGTGGTGATTGAGGGTGATGATGATGATGGTTGTGGTAATGTTGGTGATGATGATGGTGGTAGTAGTGGTGGATGTGTAATGGTCAGTGGTGGCGATGGTGATGACAACGACCCAGTAATACTAATGTGGAAAACAGACTGCGACCAAGACGCCCTTAATGATGACGATGACTAGGAAGTTGATGGTGATACAGTTGTAGATGAGGAGAAGGAGGATGGTGAAGATGGCGGACAAACTCCAGGCATTTTTTTTATGACATCCGTCCTCAGCAACTTGGGAGGAAGAAGTTCAGTTGGATAATCTAGTTCCCGGTAGCTCATAAGATATATCCTATATCCCATCTACCCACCATAAATTTACCACAGGCCCTCCAGGATGAGTTGGAGTGTGAGCCTGTTGCAGTCATGCTTCACTGGTAAGCATGCAGACAGACCCTCAGGTACCATCGTGGCAGCAGACAGAGCTCTACAGACAGACTTAATTCTCTGCAGATTGTGAGGGACGATGGAGGAAAGGTGCAGAGGTGGCCGATGGCTGTCTGTCAGTGCCTTTCATTTGTGATCATTAATATTGCATAGCTCTTCTACAGCACAGTGTCCTTAACATGACTTAGCTGAAAAAAATGTGTGTGTCAAGGACCCTTGGCTACAGCGCTGTGCAATCGCTTCAGTGCACGTGCAGCAGCAATGGGCGGGAGTTTCATCTTCGCGGTTGGCCTGATCATCAGCGGGTTTGCTCCCAACGTCGTTTTCCTCTTCTTCAGCTATGGGCTGGTGCAAGGTTAGTCGTTAGCTATAGAGCAAAGTAAGATCTTGCAGGGTAGTTTTTACGGATCTACTGTGTTTGTTTACTGATCGCTTTTCTATAGTGCTATTCGCAGCTCTCGAGCAGCGCTTTTGTTGTATGTGATTCAAAATGAGTGACTAGCTTTAAAAACCTTTTTTTTTAGCATGTTTTCAATATTTGATCACCCAAGTGGTGTACATACTACCCTGTTTGGTTGTTACATGGCTGGTGCCACATAAAGCTGCTGTCATCTTGGCACGTTCCATGTACATTGTACAACCATGCACCATGTCATGTCATATGCAAAGCCACATACATAGGGTGCATGTGTGTTTACCTGTAACATTCCACCTGCACTTTTGGCAGAATGACCAGGATCGTTTACATGCTCCTGTGGTAAAATGGGGGGTGGAATGGATACTGAAATCAGAGTCAGCACAGAAAGTTGACCCTGGAGAAGAAAATTCTCCTGCTGGGATTCAAACCTGCAACCTTTCCATCATGAATCTGGTGGGTGGAATGAGTTCTGTCTTCTTTCATGATGCTTTACGCCCACAAAAACATAAGCTTAATTATTAGGGATGGGAACCCAGGATGGCCACCTCAAGTTTTCCACAGCTCCTGAGCTCTGGACACAAGTCCGGAAATATGGTGCTTAACATCCACAGATACCATACGGCTTATTAGGGACGGGGGGGGGGGATGAGTCCAAACCAACGTGGGCTCATATAACAACACAGACATAACATGGTTGTTCCCTCGCTGTGTTGTGCAGGTATCGGACGAGGTCTTGTCTATGCACCCAGCCTCATCATCGTTGGCATGTACTTCAACCAACACCGTGGGCTGGGGGTGGGGCTGGCCACAGCCGGGGTGGGGGCGGGCACCTTTGTCTTCCCACCGCTTGTCGAGTGGCTGTTCCAGCACTTCGGCTTTCAAGGGGCGTTCCTCATCATGGGGGCAGTAGCTCTCAACTCCTGCATTGTGGCGGCTCTCTATCGGCCGCTCTTCGTGCACCGAAACATCGTCCTCGGGGGTAGGATCGGCTGTCGAGACGAGGAGAAGGCGTTGTGCTCAACGGCAAGGGACCAGGAAACCAAACGGAAAGGTCCGGAAGGCCCAGAGGTTGAAATCATCAATGACGCTTTCCCCACCTTGAACACAGAGTCCCGAAATTCTCACGAGAATGACAGCCGGAAAACGGAATCTAGAAGCGAGGTTCAGAAACGGAAATTATCCACCGGTTTACAAAAATCCAGAACGAGCCGTGCTTTGAAATCCGCATTCAAAATCTGCTTTCCAACGGAATTGCAAAAGAAGGACGCCCCAAAGCGAAAGCTGATTGAGTGGTCTTTGCTGAAGAACCCCGCTTTTCTCTTCTACTGCTTCAGTATTTGCCTCTTCACCGCCGCCTTCAAGTCGGCCTTCACCTTCCTGCCAGCACTGGCCAAGTCACAGGGTATGTCACCGACAGATGCCGCCTACCTGCTCTCCATCTCAGGTATCTTGGATACTTTTGGTCGAATTATGGCTGGCTTCATCCTGGATATCCGCTGCATCCGCCCGTTCCGTCCAGTCCTCTACACCAGTGTCATCTTCGTCATCACGGGCCTGTCATTCATGTCGCCGTACTTGGAAACCTTTGTCGGGTTTGCTGTGTTGTTCGGGCTGTATGGGATGCTGACAGGCACCTATGTGTCCCAGAAGTCGGTCATCCTGGTGGACATCCTGGGTCAGGAGAAGCTGAGCAGTTCTTTTGGGCTGATGATTTGCTTCCAAGGCATCGGGACCTGCATCGGACCTCCACTGTCTGGTATAAGTCATGGCTTTGATTTGCATAATGTGTTGCAGTATAAGAAATCTGGGTCTCACCCACTCCCTTCCTTCTGTATGTCTCTTTTTGCCTCTGCCTCTCTATCTAACTTTGTCTGTCTGTCTGTCTCTCCCTCTCTGTGTCTGTCTGTCTGTCTCTCTCTCTGAGAGTTTCTGATCGAACACACACTGCAATCATTGTAAAAGAAAGTTTTCGAGCTCCGCTGTCTGGTATAAGTCATGGCTTTGATTTGCATAACGTGTTGCAGTATAAGAAATCTCACTGTCTCACTCGCTCCCTTCCTTCTGTATGTCTCTTTTTGTCTCTGATTATCTCTCTAACTCTGTCTGTCTCTCTGTTTGTCTGTCTGTCTGTCTCTCTCTCTGTGTGACTTGTGTGAGAGTTTCTGATCAAACACACACTGCAATCCTTGTAAAAGAAAGTTTTTGAGCTCGCTCTCTCTCTCTCTCTAGTTGTCTTTCGCCTACCCCTCTCTATGTGCACATCCATGCACACTCCAAAGCATTTTTATTCGCTGAATCTATGTGTCACTAACTCACTTACCCACTCACTCACTGATTGACCCATATGATCACACACACCCTCCCACAGTCACACACTACACTCACTCACTGACAGACACATACTACCTGGCTCTAGTTCACCCACTTACCGGGAACCTATACCCCTACACATGTCTTATTAGAAACGTATCATAACGCTGTAGTCCTTGCCCCGATATAACCGTACTGGCTGGCTGGGCATAAAACATCAAGTTACATGCTTACGCTGTGGTCACAGATTGTGTACAATACATTCTTACATATTCACCTGGAACCGACTGGTTATGTATGATTACAGGTCTTCTAAAAGACATCTTTGGGCGGTATGACGAGGCTTTCTTTTTGGGCGGGGCAGCCATGGCGATGGCAGGTCTCCTGATGGTGGTCTCCAACATCTACATGACACTGCAGCGAAGGCGTCACGCTCATGCAGAAATCAGCTAGCGCTAAGCCAGCCGTGTCCAAACAACTGAAGATCAAGCAGCCGTCAGACATCTCCGGATAGTGATGTACACCCG
Organism: Alviniconcha strummeri; assembly: GCA_963584105.1. Lineage (NCBI taxonomy): Eukaryota > Metazoa > Mollusca > Gastropoda > Provannidae > Alviniconcha > Alviniconcha strummeri. Next base: position 20,821,530 of record OY757551.1, read on the forward strand.
TGTGCCGAGCCGCCTGCTTTCCTGGATCCTGCATTGCGGAAGGTTGAGAGGTGACCTGACTGAGAACGAACTGCGTTTAATTGGTATTACGTACATGCAGCCACCACACTGAGCACCCTTCCTGCACCTGCCAGGATTGGTATCACAGCCGCAGCATCCACATTGATGTTCGAAATGGTACTTTAACATTTTGGATATTGTTTAAACTAGGAAAGCTTTTTTGAATTGGCTAAGCGAGCGAGTTCAGGAGTTGATTTAGGTTGATTCAGAAAGCCTCTGATTGGCTCAGCTTTGATCGTAGTGAGTGCACCAGTCAGTTTTTATTATTAGACCCACAAAACCCTCTGACTGCCTAGTGTGTGCTTGTGTCACAATCAGAATAGACACTGGTTTGCTGCTGTGGATTTTAAAAGACTTGTTTAGAATCCTCACAAATAAAGATGCCCCTTCAAATCTCTATTACTGTCAGTATGTGTGTGTGTGTGTGTGTTTGTAGTGCATTTTTATATATTTTTTGTTTTTTAATAATTACTTTCTGTAAATTGTTTTGGTAGGACTATGCTCTACATGTATATAGAATATCATATTTAGGTTAATATGTATCATGTGAGCGCTCAGGGCGTTGATGAGCGCATGATAAATGTACATTATTATTATTATTACATCTTCCAAAGTTTTTGACAGACTATGTCTATCCTCAAAAGTTGGGCCCATCTACCATAGTGTCTGCCTGACTTTTGCAGTCCCTGCTTTGATCATATACAGCGGAATCTCGCTGAAGTAATTATCCTTTCAGCCTTTAATTCACAGTCCCCCACTTTGATCATGAACAGCCTAGACTCGCTAGAGTAGATCTCGGTTCTTTGCTGTGCCTGCTTTGATCACAGACATGCAGTGTAGTCTCACTACAATAGTCTTTGATGTACATTATATGTGTTGTGTTTGTCGGGCACTTTGAGCCACAGGCTAGGCGCTTTGCAATTTTCCTTTATTATTAATATTATTAGTCCCTATTCTGGTTAGACATGGTAGTCTCGCTATAGAGTGTGTCGGTTACATGTGCTCAGCCCTTGACGATGCCTGCTCTGGTGATAGACTGTAATCTTGCTAAAGGTTGTCAGTTACATGATTGTACTCGGCCCTTGAAAAGTCCTGCTCTGGGTGAGCTGGTTTGGCCTAGCAGTAAGGTGTTAGGCTGGTAATCAGAGGGACCTTGGTTTGAATCTGCTTCGGCTCTCCTTTCTCTTCAAAAGTTGTGGTCTGTGGACACTGTCTTTTGACTTTGTCCCTCACAATGAAACATTAAAATGCCTCTCATCGCTGCCCATCTTAATACAGGAGTCATTCTGGTGGTGACAGTGTAGCAATAGGTGTATAGCAATAGGTATAATATAGTCTCCCTCTTGCCCCACCCCTATACCCCCTTCTCCTCGTTCCTAATAAGCCTGCTGCTCTGGTCATAGACTGTAATCTTGCTATCTAGAGAGTGTGTCAGTCACATGTGCTCAGTCCTTGAAAAGTCCTGCTTTGGTCATAGACTGTAATCTCGCTAGAGTGTGTCAGTTACATGTGTTCCGTCCTTGAAAAGTCCTGCTCTGGTCACACACAGTACAGTAATTAATCAGTATGATCATAGCACTTCGTGCTTGGCATAATTCTGGCCTACTGTTTTGATTACAGCCTTTGCGATTTGTTCAGTTGTTTAGTTGCAATTTGTTCAGTTGCCTTTTACCCCGAAATGTCTCGGAGTACTGAAATACTTGAAGTGTTGTGTATCTTGAAGTTTGTCTCAATTTTATTGATGGCAGTCAGTCAACTGATGGCAGAGTTTAAGATCTGGTGCATTTTTATACTGTAGGTTGTACATTACTATGCTATTGCATTGGGTTGTAGGTTACTGATCTTTCATTGCACTATGTGCGTGAATGTGTGTGTGTGTGTGTGTGTGTGTGTGTGTGTGTGTGTGTGTGTGTGTGTGTGTGTGTGTGCACCTCACGTTAGTTTGGTATGGTTGATTGTCTGTGTTAAGTGTCTTTGACACTACGAGTATGGTTGATTGTCTGTGTTAAGTGTCTTTGACACTACGAGTATGGTTGGTTGTCTGTGTTAAGTGTCTTTGACACTACGAGTATGGTTGATTGTCTGTGTTAAGTGTCTTTGACACTACGAGTATGGTTGATTGTCTGTGTTAAGTGTCTTTGACACTACGAGTATGGTTGATTGTCTGTGTTAAGTGTCTTTGACACTACGAGTATGGTTGATTGTCTGTGTTAAGTGTCTTTGACACTACGAGTATGGTTGTATGCACCCAGGCTTAAGCCTGGCAGGATAAGTACCAAATAATTGTTGCCAATAGTAACAATACCTCCAAGTGGAGTCCAGCTCACTATCGTCTTTTGGTAGACTGAGATGGATCATGTAGGGTCCAATGCTTTCATTAATGCTGGATTTGTCTTTACAGCTAAATGTTCGCTCTTTATTCCCTGTCTTTGGGAATGTGGACAATATATATATATATTGGACTGAATCGTTACTCGTAATCCTGGCTCTCGCCCACTGAACTGTTCTCATTGTTCCTGACCCATGACATTCTGAGTCGTTCATGCCTTGAACGGTGAGCTTTCCGGTTTTATTGGTGATACTTCGTGGAAATAAGCTCCAGGCACATAAAAGGATGAAGAGAAGGCTATTTATTTTGACAAAAAATAGCATGCAGATTTTCAGGGTCACCCCCTCTTTCAAGCTACAAAACAACACTTCACTTAAACAACAGTTAAATGGTGAAAAATGAGATGTGGAATACTTATCTGCTTTTGGTTGACATGTTTTGTTGTGTTGTATTTAGCCATTTGTGTGTTTGGCCTTTGGATCTTGTTTTAGAACGCCAGCAGTCATTCTTGTTGCAGATTTTTCCCCCGTGGTAATAGTTGAGCAACTCAGTGTGTACCTTTAAAGAGGATATACCTTGGTGGAGTTTATTTACCTTGGGTTTATATGCTTGGCAGGTTGCAAGTGATTCATATCCTGTGTTGTTGTAATCTCCTATTGTAAGTGTGACATCAGTTGGGCACCATGATTCTTTTGTTTGCTGGTTTAGTATGTACAGCACTATTAAACTCAGTCAACCGAGGCCAAACATGGCAGCACACATGCACTGAAGTAAGACCAATGGGTAAACTACTTTATCTTGTCTTTGAGCTATTTATATATGTAATAATTACGTGGTTTCTATCCCAAGGTCGGAAAGACTCCAACTCTCCAGCCCTGCTCTTGTCTAAATGCCCTGAGGCACTTTCGAGCATGGTCATATGACTACAAAATGATGTAGTATGACACCAACAGTTTAACGGACATATGGCATTGCATGCCATTTGAAACCTGTTGGTTGAAGCCCCCAAAACAACAAGCAACAGGTGTCGTGTAGCATGCAGTACCACAGGGTTGTGCACTGATTGACGGAAATGCGATTGTGGGCAATTGCGTTTCGTCATTGAATGGCAGACACCAGCGATGAAGAAACTGCAGCATTGGTAGCATTATTATTAGTTTCAGATCTAGAACGAAAGCTGTTATATAACTTTTTGAAAGGCAGTGACACTGATAACACAGAAAAAAATATGTCATTTTTTATTTGTTTTATTTTTTGTTTATTTTTTAAGTGTGTTCAAAGTATAGCCTTGGTTTCATTGCAAGTGTAAGCAATTTTTGTTGGCTGTCAGACAACTTGTGTTAGATCAGAATCACGGAGATGACAACGGAGCAAGACTCGATCAGACTATCGATGGTGACATCACGGTTTGGCTGTTCCCATAGCGATTCATCATACATGTTGTAGTCATAAGATTCATGCTCGAGAGTGGATCATAGTGTTAAAGATCGGTAGTAACAGCATTAGAAACGTTGATACCCTGACTGTATTAGTTTCCAAGTCAGTAATAATAACCTCAAGCCACCCACATTTTGTGGGTTTAATGGCGCAACATTCCCAAATTTTTGATTGGTCCAGTTTCTCTGGTCCTAGCCAACCCAGTTTGTGTTGTGTGTGGCATTGTAATAGTGGCTGTTTTTAATTTGAAACCAGTTTTCTGGTTTATTGATAGTCTGGTTCTGGGATACGGCGTATGCAAGAGAGACAAACAGACAGAGAGATAGAGACAGAGAGAGAGGGTGGGAGACATAGGGAGAGAGAGAGTTCGTGTGTTACCAGTGAAGAGTCAGCTGTGTGTGTTGGAGAAATCAGTCCTGTTGTAAACGACAATGTGCGTTTACATTCGAATCATCAGTTCTTTGTGATTTTCGTTTGTTTTAACTTTTTTTCTTTTTCTTTCCTTTTTTTCTTTAAAAAAAAAAAGAAGTATGCTTTTACTTAAAAGTTTTTGAATGGTCATTTTGTTGTTGTGGTTGTGTTTTTACATGCTACAGTTGTCTCATTGCTACTGGCAGTCAGTGACTATTTTGATGTCAGCAGACTTTCACTAACATGACAAGGTGTTTTTCTCTTTTCGCACCATCCAAACATGCTACATTCTATCAAATTTATAACTTTTACTTGTTACCATGGTTTACACATTTTATGGAAAGACCTAATTTTTATAGATATATACAGATGCATATAAACATGTATATTTACATGTTTATGTGCATCTGTATATATCTATAAAAATTAGGTCTTTATATATATATATTTATAGAGAGAGAGAGAACAGGAGAGTAAAACAACAGTCCAGGTTTGTCATGGTTGTACAACTTTTAATTTTCGGCCTTGTGGTCTAAAAAGACCTATTTTTACACATGCATATAAACATTGAAATTGATATACATTATATATATTTAGAGAGAGAGAGTAAAACAACGGTCCAAGCTTCTCCTGGTTGTACAACTGTTAATCTTAATCTTCGACCTTGTGGTCTTTATTAGTGCCATTTGTTATATTTTTTACCGCACCGATCAGAAGAATATTGTCAGTGTATTTAGTTGAAGATGCCATGTTATCAGTAAAATAACAATCAAAAGTTGGTGTCTGCTTGTTGTGTGTGTGTTGTGCGTGTATGCATGCATGTGTGCGTGTGCGTGCATGCGTGTGTGTGTGTGTGATACTTACCAAGTTGTACTTGTGTTTGTACCAAACTTCCAGATCAGACTTGGGTATAGGTTTAGATATGAACAGAGCTATAGAGTACAAGATAGCAACTTTTGCATACCATCATTTCTGCAGTAGCCTACATACACTCCTCTCTTACCTTTCAGCTTCGCTCTGCATACATCAAACTTCACGCACCCTCTGATCCTCAAGCAAGAAGCATTTGAAAATTCCAAAACATAATTTGAAATCTTACGGTGGGCGCTCGTTCAGTTTCGTCATGCCAGCTGTCAGGAACTCACTGCCTGCCCGTCTGCAAGATCTCCCCACTCTGAGTTCAAAACCCAGCTCAAGACTTTTCTCTTTAGACAGCCCTTTTCACAAACCTAGGCGGACCATTCCCGTGACAATAAATTATGTGGATGTCAAAATGTATTTATGTGTGTAAATGGTGTCTTCTAGCACACTGAGTTTTTGTTTTGCAAAATGATTTGCTAAGAACTATCCATTATTATGATTATTACTGACTAGATGTGTGTCAGTTTTTCAGGCTCGAGTTAATCTTGTGCGGTTCACAGAATGTGGACTCCTACTGAACTAGCTCTTGCGGTATCAGACAGGCAATGAAATGTAATATGTGCATGTGTGTAAGTGACCTGAACATAAAAACAGAATACTCTAAGTAACTTGGTGTTTTATGCCAAGTCAACCAGTGCAGTTATATCAGGGCGATGAATACTCATAAACATTCATGAAAATCGGACAAAGAAGAGATGCGTAATATTTACATGGCTGTACATATTGTGTATGTCGACACGTGCATATTTGCGAAATTCACTTGATTGCGATCGGCATATAGGTTAAAATGTGTGTGTGTGTGTGACTGTACGACACAAAAGATGCCGGCACACACGAAC
>OY757551.1:20831009-20876290 GCA_963584105.1 Alviniconcha strummeri
CAGAAGAAGAGCGTACAGAGCTAGCGTATTGGTTCCTTCGGTTGGTTCGTACCTTGCACGAGCCCGAAGCAGATGAGGAGGGTAGGCATGTCGGGTGCCAGACCGCTGCAGACCAAGCCCAGGCTGTAGACGAAGGCTCCCACCATCACAGAGGTGCGGGTGCTGAATCTGCTGGACAACGCGCTGGCGACTGGACCTAACAATGGAACATAGCAAAAGGTTTTCAGGAGGAGGGAGAGAACAGGGGCGTGCGTGTGTGTGTGTGTGTGTGTGTGTGTGTGTGTGTGTGTGTGTGTGTGTGTGTGTGTGTGTGTGTGTGTGTGTGTGTGTGTGCATGTGTGTGCGTGCGTGCGTGCGTGCGTGCGTGTGTTGGCTATGTGCGCTTGTGAAATGATTGCAGGTTTTTATGCTCAGACAGACACACACGCACGCACGCGCACGCACGCGAACACACGCACACACACGCACACATTTTTTTTTTTTTTTTTTTTTTGATTGATGATCACTTATATAGCGCTATTCTCCGCTCTCTTGAGCAGACTCACTGCGCTCGCCTGTGGTTCTACATGAGTGACTAGCTTTTTTTTTATAGCGCGTTTTTTGAATATCCACCGAAGTGGATAACTTACTCATGAATAACCTACCCTTGAATAACTTACCCATGGGTAACTAACACATGTATAACGTTCCCATGGCTGACTTACCAATGGATGACTTACCCATGGATAACTTACCAACAGATTAACTTACCCATAGATAACTTACTCATGAATAACTTACCCATGGATAACATGACGGTAGCGGACAGCGCACCGGCCCACGCCGTTACCTGGGCGCTTTCTCCATACCTGTCGGTCAGCTTGAGGAAGAACACGCCGTCTGACCTCTCCAGGCCACCTGTAGACATGCAGTCACTGATCAGGGTGTGGCCACGGTGTGTGTGTGTGTGTGTGTGTGTGTGTGTGTGTGTGTGTGTGTGTGTGTGTGTGTGTGTGTGTGTGTGTGAGAGAGAGAGAGAGAGAGAGAGAGAGAGAGAGAGAGAGAGAGAGAGAGAGAGAGAGAGAGAGAGAGAGAGAGAGAGAGAGAGAGAGAGAGAGAACGACAGAGACAGAGACAGAGAGACAGAGAGAGACAGAGAGAGAGAGACAGACAGACAGACAGACAGAGACAGAGACAGAGAGATAGAGAGTCTCTCTCTCTCTCTGTCTGTGTGTGTGTGTGTGTGTGTGACAGAGAGAGTCTCTTTCTCTCTCTCTCTCTGTTGTGTGTGTGTGTGTGTGTTTGGTTGTTTGTTTGTGTGTGTGTGTGTGTGTGTGTGTGTGTGTGTGTGTGTGTGTTTGATGACGACAACACCAGCAAACTATATTTTTGTTAAATTTGAGAATCTAGAATCACACAACCTGTAATAAAATGAGAGAGAAAGCAGCCAAACGTGACAAGCCAGGCCCAACCCCGGTCTTTCAGCAAGTGGTCGTCGTTGTCGTCGTCTGCAGTGTCCCCAGTCTCCTCGTCGTCATTGTTACCATCCTCGTTGACATCGTTCTCTTCCGGCTTATCGCCTGCCATCAGTCCGGGCTGACAGAATGAGTGAATGTCATGCATAAAACTAGCCAGTTAACACATGTATATAGTAATCTCTGTTATTCATGAAACAAGGCCAGTTAAGACATGTATATAGTAATCTATGTTATTCATGAACCAAGCAGGTTAAGACACGTATATAGTAATCTCTATTATTCATAAAATAAGCCAGTTAAGACACGTATATAGTATTTCCTATTATTCATGAAAGAAGGCCAGTTAACACATGTATATAGTAATCTCTGTTATTCACAAAATAAGCCAGTTAACACATGTATATAGTAATCTCTGTTATTCACAAAATAAGCCAGTCAACACATGTATATAGTAATCTCTGTTATTCACAAAACAAGCCAGTTAACACATGTATATAGTAATCTCTGTTATTCACAAAACAAGCCAGTTAACACATGTATATAGTAATCTCTGTTATTCACAAAACAAGCCAGTTAACACATGTATATAGTAATCTCTGTTATTCCTGAAACAAGCCAGCTAAGATATGTATATAGTATTCTTTTTAACTCATAATCAGCCAGTTAAAACACGCGCATAGTAATCTCTATAATTCATAAAACCAGCCAGTTAAGACGTGTATGTAGTAATCTTTATAATTCATAAAACCAGCCAGTTAAGACGTGTACATAGTAATCTCTATAACTCATAAAACCAGTTAGTTAAGACATGTACATAGTAGTCACCATAACTTACAAAACCAACATGTACACAGTCATCTCTGTGTCAGCCGTTTTATGTATTGGCATCGGACAGACAGAGTAGTGTCGGCGAGCCCCATGGCCGTGATCTCGGCGTTAGTGGATGTTGATGATGAAGTGTTGCTTATAATGTCCTCAGATGTCGGTTGACAATTAGGGACAAGCTGAGACCAGTGCCGAAGCATGGTTCAATATAGCTTTACGTCCACGGAAACCAGAAGCTAGTCGTTAGGACGGACAGCCCAGGACGGCCACCTCGACTCTCACACAGCTCCTGAACTATGTAGTGGACGTACGTCTGGTGGAGTTGATGTACATTGTATTTACACGTATGCCAGGCGAGTTACGTAAGCGACTTTGTTGTTGTGCTTGTGTGGCGTCTTTTGAGCGCTAATTAACTCCCTTGTGTGTTGATTCTGCACGAGCGCTTTGGGCTTCGTTCTGTTTTACATTCGCGTGTCTTAATTTCCGATACTTACCTTTGTCGTTTCCTTGTCATCACCGCCCATGATAGTTTTGTTGTTATGACCGCTACATTGAGTGTCACACACGTCTTCTGCATCCTCTTGGTTAAGGTCAACGTGAACTGCACCATCTGTGGCAGCGGCTTTGACGCTGATGTTTCTCATTCCGACCTCCATCTCCTTGGCAACACGGTGACGCAGATTTCACTCTTTAGTCCCGGCTCCGTTGTTCGGATCATGTGGAAATTCACTGACAGTCTTACAATTCTTCAGCTGCCGCGGACGTTGAACCATTCTCATTATACACAACTGAAACTACTGCGACATTCGTGACAATTGTCCCGATCGCTGCCAACACTGGATGAACTGTCCGCTTCGGCCAGTCTTGCAATCATCCGCAGTTGCTAACACTGTTGCTTTACGTCCACAGAAAACGTAGGCTTATCAGGGATGGGAGCCCAAGATGGCCACCTCGATTTTCACACAGCTCCTGAGCTCTGACGCTAACACTGACTGAACCGTTCTCTTAATACACGAACCAGATCACTTAGCCTCGGTTGCTAACTCTGAACTGGCTTTCATGATATGTGCTGTACACTGAAAAATACAGGACCATAAGCCGGCTGGAAAATCCAAGTTCCTGTCAAAACCGGACAAGTAATATCGACCTTGTGACCGGCCGGGACTGTCTGCTCATGATGACTAGACAAGTAAGACAGTGGAGCCCACAGTCTGGTTTAGCCATGCACAAGTTTTCGTGTTTCAGTCTAGTTTCAAGCAAACTAAACTAAACACGAGGAAACCCGACACAACAACGCGAAAGCCGGAACTATTTTATGTTTTGCGGCCAACTCATGTTTGTTTAACCTTAGACAGGAATAGCCTTGTGCTTTAGCCGCTAGCCTGAAGTTTGCTGTGGGGTGAAAGACTCTACACAAGTGACAGTCGTGGGCTATGCTTTACCTCGAAGCACAGGTGTCCGTGTACGATCAAAACACAGAAAAGGTTAAGAAGGGCAGTGATTTTAACTATGGTTAGAGAACAGCGCTTTAGAAGAATTATTTATTATTTACCATGAAAATTTGCGGACGTTTTGTCTTATCCTATTAATATCATCGTTTTTTGTTTGTTTGTTTTTGTGTCGTTATACTTTGTACGTTTTTGAACCTATTTAAAAAAATAAAATTAAAAAAATCTGCTTTTTCTTCCTTTCCTGTCGGGTACGCGTATTGAACTGTCTGCCACTGCCGTCACACACTGATCACCACAAAGGGACCGTTTACCGAAACTGAGCGTATTTGAACGAAACCGCGTAAACGTCAACTCTTTTTTTTTTTTTTGCTTCTCTTTTTTCCGAGCTCCAGCCGAAATGACGTTGCTGCCCCCCCTCCCCCCCTTTTGGCCTAGCTGTAAGCAGATCTCGGATCGATTTTGCTTCAGCCTAAAAGTCCTTTCTCTTCAAATGTTGTGGTCCGTGGACACGGTCTTGTGACTGCATGTCCCTCACAATTAATGAAACCTTAAAATGGCTCTCATCGCTGCCCATCTTAACGCAGCAGTCATTCTGGTGCTGACAGTGTAGCGCTAGGTATATTCTCCATCTTTTCCCGCCTCCTGGGATCCCGGTCCTCACCAGTAGGCCTGTCTCTTAGTCTTAGGAGACGGCTCGGCCTTAAACAACTTATACCAATTTCCCCACTGGAGAATTTTCGAAAGTCATTATTGTTATTAAATGAAAGGTATGGCCGCGAGGAACTTTTCAGATCCTTCAGTCGTTGATAGGAGATATCTGGTAAAAAAAAAAAAAAAAAAAAAAAAAAGGTCAAAAGAAATGTGCACGTTTTTTGTACATGACGGTTTTTATTAAGCCCTAAGGTATTCTTTGCGTGTCGAAAAGTTGCATTTATTTCATACCTTCTTGTCTCTGGAAGACATGTTTTGCTTTCTGAAAGAAGACAAACGTCTTCGATCAGCTCTACATAGATGGAAGTTGAAACCGCGTATTTGGTGTCGTGTCTAGAACTAGCAGACAGCTTTTTGTCTGTGATTTGGTACCTTTTTCCCCCCACCCTGATAATAACAGAAGACTTTGGAGTGTGTGCTTTTAAACTGTTCGCTCGTCCTGAGGTGATCCTGTATGCTGTTGACACGGCATTAAAACCCAGGAGACAACCATGACCATAATTGTGAGCCGGTTTGGCCTAGCGGTAAGGCGTTAGGCTGGTAAGCAGGACCTCGGTTCGAATCTGCTTCGGCTCTCCTTTCTCTTCAAAAGTTGTGGTCTGGGGACTTTATCCCTCACAATTAATGAAACATTAAAATGGCTCTCATTGCTGCCCATCTTAATGCAGGAGTCATTCTGGTGGTGACAGTATAGCGATAGATATATAATCTCCCTTTCCCCATTGTTTCTGTGGACATTAATATATAATCTCCCTTTCCCCATTGTTTCTGTGGACATTAATCACTATGTTTACTTACTTATGACCATAATTATGTTGTGGTGTCTATGAGATTTTGTAATGCTGCAATTCAGAGCAAACAATTTTGAAAAAACGAACAGGAATTTTGTTGTTGTGGAATCACTACTTCTAACACACTCGTCCCTCCACCCCTCTCTCACACACACATAGTCACACACTCCTCAACCACACACATGCTCCAGTACCACCAGAAGACAATGCACAGACAACTGTTTTTTTTTTATTTCACTGGTTCACCACTGGCAACCCCAGTTGCAGATCAAGATTCCCCAGAGTTCGTTTATCTGTTGGACTTGGCCACACGCTCCAGCTCATCCTTCTTCTTGATGGCATGCGAGTTGGAAGAGCCCTGCAAACAAGACACAATCAAAGTAAACTTTACTGAGAGAGAGAGAGTTGTGTGTGTGTGTGTGTGTGTGTGTGTGTGTGTGTGTGTGTGTGTGTGGTGTGTGTGTGTGTGCATGCGAGTTGGAAGAGCCCTGCAAACAAGACACAAAGTAAACTTTACTGAGAGTGAGAGAGAGAGAGAGAGAGAGAGAGAGAGAGAGAGAGAGAGAGAGAGACAGACAGACAGACAGACAGACAGAGACAGAGAGACAGAGAGAGAGAGAAGTGAGTGAGAGTGTTTTGTGTGTGTGTGTGTGTGCATGCGTATGTGTGTGTGTGTGTGGTGGTTTGTAATTGACACTGTGAGGCAGTTGTCAGAGAGGAATGTAGTATACATGCATAACTGCATTAAACAAGACTCACCTCTAGAAACAATACAACTGATTTCACATTCTGTCAACTTTCTTTCCCCATCTCTGTTACATTGTGTGTGTGTGTGTGTGCGTGCGTGCGTGCGTGCGTGCGTGTGCACATGTATGCGTGGGAGCCCAGCTGTTGAGACCACCAGGAGACAACCATGACTATAATTATGTTGTAGTTTCTGTGAGCTTTTGTACGGGGTCTGATAAACGGATCTAGCTGCATCCTACAATGGCTCCCACCACAGCACTGCATACTGGTGCCCCACCTTCGCAGCGTTGATGAGTTCATCAGCCAGGCATTCTGCGATGGTCTTGATGTTGCGGAAGGCTGCCTCTCGGGCGCCGGTGCACAGCAGCCACATGGCCTGGTTCACACGACGCAGCGGCGAGACGTCCACCGCCTGTCGACGGACGGTGCCAGCGCGGCCGATACGCGTGGAGTCCTCACGGGGCCCGCTGTTGATGATGGCATTGACCACAACCTGCAGGGGGTTCTGGAGAAAGAAATGCAACACGGACACTGAGCTTTGATGCACTGCAGCAAAAAACCAGTTGTACAATCACAGACCAGGGCTTGGTTTCATTACGCAGACTGAGTCAGAACAGAATCACAGCAGTCGCAGACTGAGTCAGAACAGAATCACAGCAGTCGAAGACCCTCTCTTAAAAATCTGACGTCAGGACTGGCAGAATCAGTTGCTTCTTGGCTGTCCGATCTGATATACATCCTAAAACTGCATGTACCTGCTGAGTTTCTGACATGCTCCCTCCCTCCCCCCCCCCTCCAGTAACTAAGACAGCCTTCAGAAATGAAACACACACTAAAATGACAGAACATGATTATTTCACTTCTTTTTAAAAGCTTTAGTGTATTTATTGCAAAGATAATGAAACTCAAAATCTGAAGAAAAAAACCTTGCAAGGCATAGCTTTTGCTGTGGTGTGGTTGTGATTGTCTCTCCACAGCCAGTGCTGTGGGTACAGTGCACTCAACACGTCTCAGCATCAGCTACGTGCAGGCATACTTTGGCTGATTTTTGTGAATGTAAACTGTTCAGGTTGAGACGCAGCCAAGGAGTGCATATTGTACAACCATGTCACGGCTGACTGATTTCAAGGGATGGCTACTTGTCACAAAATTTGAAGAAAAAAAAAAAGCAATCTCAAAACCTACTTTTTCTCATCAACCTAACTGTTGAAATTCTGTCTCAAACTTGTCTCCCCCCCCCCCCCCCCCTCTTTTTCTCTCTCTCCCTTTCTTCTTTGGTTATCACGAACTGTTCCTTTAGCATTCTCCATCATTTCAGAAAGCTCCTATATATCTAGAGTGAGATATGCAATATGGATATGTAATACATTATTCAATTAGGTTCAGTATGTATAGTGCTTTAGGCCTCACACATGTGTAATCACTGAGCTGGCATAGAGAGATTCATTGCATTAGAAATGCATTGATTATTAATGTCTTGTTCAACAAAACAGTTCTGCACCCTACCTCTCCTGTGAGCAAGACGATGATCTTAAAAAACAACTCAGCACCCTACCTCTCCTGTAGGCAAGTGGACGATCTCAAAAAACAACTCAGCACCCTACCTCTCCTGTGAGCAAGAGGATGATCTCAAAACACAACTCAGCACCCTACCTCTCCTGTAGGCAAGTGGATGATCTCAAAAAACAACTCAGCCCCCTACCTCTCCTGTAGGCAAGTGGATGATCTCAAAAAACAACTCAGCACCCTACCTCTCCTGTAGGCAAGTAGATGATCTCAAAAAACAACTCAGCACCCTACCTCTCCTGTGAGCAAGTGGATGATCTCAAAGGCATGCTTGACAATGCGGACAGCCATCAGCTTCTTGCCGTTGTTCCGCCCATGCATCATGAGACTGCACGCCAGGCGCTCCACAATGGGGCACTGGGCCTTGCGGAAGCGCTTCACCTGGTAACGCCCCGATGAATGGGGCAGGTACTTGGCATACTTCTCCTTGACGGAGATGTAGTCCTGGAAATAAATCACACATTTGTACATACATGCATTTACAGATTTAGAAACAGACTGTTAAAGCTTCTCTTTTTAACAGATGACATTCATTTCATTCAAGAACTATGTTCACCAGCATAGAATTACACAAGATGTACAACCTCCATAGTGCAAATTAAAAAAATCACAACAAATTATGACCTCAAAGAGTCAAACTAGTCAAGGTCAAACATTAATGAGTGTCTATGGAGCATTTTAGGAATTTAATTACAATTAACCAAGAACCCCCCCCCCCACCCCCCCCATTAAATATACACTTAAAAACAAAGAACAGTTAAATTTAGCTTTTCTGAAACAGAAGCTATGTAAATATGTTGAGTACAAAACTACAATTATCTTACTTTTAAATTTAGCACATTCTGTATTTGTATGAACTATGAATGCCCAACAAAGGATGGCAAACTTCTTTTTTAAGTGTGTGTGTGTGTGTGTGTGTGTGTGTGTGTGTGTGTGTGTGTGTGTGTGTGTGTGTGTGTGCGTGCATGTATGTGTGTGTGTGTGTGTGTGTGTGTGTGTGTGTGTGTGTGTGTGTGTGTGTGTGTGTGTGTGTGCATGTGTGTGTGTGTGTGTGTGTGTGTGTGTGTGTGTGTGTGTGTGTGTGACTGACTGTGAGTGATTAAACTCCACCTGCCATTTCCTTTTACAGTTGTCTTCTTTTTCAAACTGACTAAGAATAAGAGAATAAGACCTGTTTTGAACTTCAAGAAAATCATTTCATAACATCAAAATGTCATGCTGCTGAATACTGAGTATAATACTGATTAAAACTAGTCTTGCATACATAGTAAAGCTAAAAGTGAAACATTTTCATCAGTTACCTTGTTATAAAACTTGTGCCTCGCACTCACAGCCACAATTACACTTATAATAATACTCTTTTGGTCAGCTCTGGCTCTGCATTAACAAACAAACAAAGCACACAACCCACCTGCAGTGAGATGTCACCAATCTGCACATCATCAGCGGACCACTTCCCGAAAAGTTTGATTTCAGGAATTTCAGTAATGTCAGCCACCTGACTGGCATGCGCAGGTTCATCGCCCCAATTCTCTTCAGTCATTTTGCTGGGGGGAAAAATACAGGGGGAATTAAATATGCTTTCTGCTGTTTATTATTATGATGCGGTCAGCGTCTTCTTGACAAAGATCCTTTTTTAATTTCTTTTATTATGATGAGTAATGCAAGAGGAAAACTGAAGCATGCATAAGCAGACCAAAATTACAATACAACAATAAGAAGGGACGTAAAAAGACTGTGAGGCCTACTGCCAAGTCCCTAAATCTATATCTATGTATCTAGATTCTAGTGGTGTGGAAAGAAGGGAGGAGGGGAGGGGGTGAGGGGGGTGTGTGGGGAGGGGGGGCGGAGGGGGGGTTAGCAAAACATGCTGATGACCGAGGCACTGCCTCAGGCAGGCTTCATAATTTGAATGCAGTTTCTGAAGTGTAACTAATATCGTAATATTAATAAGCAGGGTGCTTAAAATAAATAAGCATGGCGTACTATCAATTAAAACTGTGTAATGAACATTTGATTAAATAATTATTCATTTATAAATCATTTATGAACATCCATTCAGCATTCGTTCTGATGTGCCATGTGAGACCACGCAGGTACAGATAAACTCATACTGTCATAGTCTGATACTCATAGTGTCAGACTCCATTTGACTAACCCTAATTAAATAATGAGTCAGTTTGTCCCGACTGTGCTCTTATTATATGCACTAAAGTTCACAGCACGTAAAACAACAAAATAAAGCATTCATATTTTGATGATAACTCATTTAAGACGTAAAAATGTGTTGACCGGTCACTCACGTGTTCCCGTTGAGGAAGACTAGGCACAGAAAGAAATTGCCAGGAAGTTTGACCAGTGCCCTCCCCTAAATTATAATCTTTGTACAGAAATATTACAAATCGATGATCGAATAAATCCAATTTTGGATAAAATATCTCACTCGCTTTGGAATCATTTGACTTCATTTTGAGTATAATACATCTTGTGCCTATTCGAGTGACATTTTATCTCATTTTATAAGTTTTTACTCGACAAATAAAGATTGTTTTCAATTTGGGTAATGAGACAAATTTGCTTGTTCCGGTTTTAACTCGTGGTCGTGTCTCCACGCGGCGGTGTTTCTGAATTCGGAATGAGCATTCAGCGCACATTTTGATCTCGACACTAAGCTTGAACGGACAGGTATTCACATCATTACACGCGTCAGAAGATCAGAAGCTCCTGAAACAGTCCAGCAGCAGAATGGATGACGATGGTTTGGACTTGTCATTGAATATTTCATCTTCAGGAGTTCGTGCCACCACCAGAGAGAAAGTGTTTGGAAATAGGGTAAGTGGACTGAAACTGAAAAGTTGAATAATTAGTTGAATTGTTGCATACATTATACACCCTATGCACAGTGCTAGTTCACATTAGAATTGTAGGAGTAGTAGTACTTACTACTTTTACTGGGTCTGTGCACTAGCTGACCATCCTATTCCTACTCCTAGCAGTTTGATAGTACAAAAAATGCATCTTTGCCTAAAACACTACATCGAGGCCACAGCTCCATGAAAATGGCTGTTGGAAAAAATAGATGGCATAATATAATTTATATAATTTCTCACTTGCAAGCATAACTCATTAGACCTTTGTATTAAGTTGATTAACTTAGTAACTGGCATTTGTTGGCAGACTGAGCGCATCAAGAAAAGAAAAGAGATCAAGCGTCAGAAGCAAACAGCGCTAGCAGCAGACTCTGCTGAAGTTGAAGCTACACCGAAGAGGAAGGAAGCCCCAACCAGTGACGATGAGGGACAGCCACCCAGAAAGTTTGCCAAGAGAGAAGGCCACTCCTTCGGGAAGGCCTCCAACGGTGCCAGAAAGACAGAGAAAGGAGTGATCTCCTCTTTGTTTCGGCACAACCCTGATATACCAGCGGTAAAAAGGTTGGTCTTTTTAACAAAACTTTTGAGTCTTGTTGTTTGTATTTGGTCACTGTTGTTACTCACTGAAACTGTCAGTGTCAGTTTGTTCAGCTCTGCCCTGTAACCCTGATGGGTATGCAACTACTTGAAGAGCTCTGTTAAACTTAAAGGAGATGTATAATTGCATGTGTGTGTGTTGTTAGTGTTATTGTAAATCACCCTGTGCTCCCACCTTGTGCAGTAGATGGGTGCTCAGGAAATCCCCGTTATTATTGTTATCATAATTTTAATTGTATGCTAAATATTGATACAATGTAACTTATGTTTGATAGAACTAGAAGTTTTACTTTTTGAACAACCAAATAAAGCCCGCAGGTCATGCAAATATTTTTGCAATTTTAGACCAACTTGCATCTTCATAATATTAATAATACTAGTTCATTTGTGTTCCCCAAAATAAAAACATAAAGTCATTAGGTGTGTGAATGGCAGATGGTGAGGATGTCAAGTGCTTTAATTTATTTTTAGTTTAAAGCCATATAAAGGTTTTATTTATTTTGGTGTATCCTAAGATTCAGGTTCATGTCTTGTATAAATTTATTCACAGTGTAATTGTGAAAGAATGTAACTCTATGTCAGTATGTGACTTATGCGTTGCTGAGATGACTTTTTATTATGAGGAGAGGCACAAAATAAGTATGAATTTGTTATTATGTACTAATATAAGTTATAAAGCTGTATATACTCTTAAATTAGTAGAACTTAAGGAATACTAATAGTTGATTACAGTTTGAAAAAGAAATCTACCTTGAAATGACAGTGTGTTTTGTATAAATTTGTTGTAATTTGTGTTCATTTTCTTTCAGCAAGAGTGTGAAAGGGGTGAAAGAAGAAGTGTTTGCTTCCACCAAGTTCAGTGACCTCCCTCTCCACCCACATCTGGTGAGTGTTGAGCTGCATTGCTCAAAGTTGTACAATGCATAATGGCACCTCTCTTTTGAGAAAACACTAGATATTGGGCAGAGGTGGTGTAAACTGAATAGAGGCGTGGGCCTTGGTGAGCGGTTCCTTTTGTGTTTTACAGTGTTAAATATGAACTGATGATGAAGGGAAATGTTCCGTAGAAAGTGGCCTTAAATAATAAAAGAGGGATTGTTCTTGGTGAGGTGTTCATTTTGTGATTTACATTGTTAAACATGAACTAATGGTGAAGGGAAATGTTCCGTAGAAAGTGGCCTTAAATAATAAAAGGGATTGTTCTTGGTGAGGCATTCATTTTGTGATTTACATTGTTAAACATGAACTAATGATGAAGGGAAACATCCCATAGAACATGGCCTTAAAAGAGGGATTGTTCTTGGTGAGGTCAAGGGTTCACCTGCATTGTTAAAAATGACCTGATGATGAAGGGAAATGTGCTGTAGCAAGTGGTCTAGCCTTATGTGCTCTTTTAACAGGGGTAATATTGTAGGGACTAACTCTTTGAAAATTTGTGTCTGATGTTTGTGTATGTATGTTTTATGTTTGCGAAGTGAATGAATGAATGAATGAATGAAAATGTATATATAGCGCATAAAAAACTTCCACACAAAACCTTGCGTGTTCACAGCGCCAGATACACACAGTGCATACATGTAAGCTCTCGCAAGCTAAAACTACCGAAGGACATGCACTCATACCCACCCACCCCTTTCCAAAAGTGGAACTATGCATAGCAGTTAAATGTAAAAATATATACAGAGTTACAAATAATGATAACAGAAAAAAAAGAAACACACACAGAGTAATTATGGCAACATCAACTTCACTTAACACACACACCAGCGCTAACACACGTACACAATCGCATTGACTATCATCCCTGGGTAAAGAAATCTGAAATGGTTGGTTTTGTAGAGTGACATGACAGTGGGTTGATATTATATATGTGAGAAGAGTTTAGAACTGTGTATTTGCTTATGACCGGAGTTTGACTGTCCTGAGGTGACCCTGTGTGGTTGACAGGACATTAAAATCCAATTACTGCTGCTGCTACTACTGTGAGTTTGTTTCTCGGAAGTACTAGTACTACTTAGTCTGTTAGTAGTAGCACCCTGGTAAAATAGCCTTTTGACAGTATGTAATTGTAAATGAAATAAATTTAGAGTTTAGGGGACCCTGTGTCTAGTGTGCAGAATCAGATCATAAAAATAGAAATGTAGGTTTTAATCAGTAAATCACTGTTCAAACTTACAGTTAGACTTTATTGCTTACTCGCACTGTGGTAAACCCCAAAATATATTTATGAACTAAGTTCACCAGCTGCAATTTTTTAAAACTTTAATCTTACACTGTTACAGTTGTTGGCAGCTTGTGTTTGTTGATTTGTTTTTACATGTAACGTGTCAACAGTGGGACACACTTTACACAAACATTAATGGCGCAGAGTACTGGATAACACAAGCACCCGGGTTATCTAGTCCCAAACTATACTGGATAACACAAGCACCCGGGTTATCTAGTCTCAAACTATACTGGATAACACAAGCACCCGGGTTATCTAGTCTCAAACTATACTGGATAACACAAGCACCCGGGTTATCTAGTCCCAAACTATACTGGATAACACAAGCACCCGGGTTATCTAGTCCCAAACTATTTATCAGTTTCCTCCTTGCTTTTTGATTTTGAAGCGAACATTTGTCATCTGAATTTTATGTTGACATACTGATTATGTGCTGTACCCGTTTTTGTCCTTGACAGATCTCCAACCTGGAACAGAAGATGAACCTTGCCACAATGACACGTGTGCAGCAACTGTCGATTCCTGTCATACTCAGAGAGAAGGATGTCTTGATCAAGTCACAAACCGGATC
Organism: Alviniconcha strummeri; assembly: GCA_963584105.1. Lineage (NCBI taxonomy): Eukaryota > Metazoa > Mollusca > Gastropoda > Provannidae > Alviniconcha > Alviniconcha strummeri. Next base: position 20,844,823 of record OY757551.1, read on the forward strand.
AGGTGAGATTGTGCCAGATACTGTGGAGACGGTAGTTTGTTTGTGCAGAGAGTTGACAAGGACACATCTGCTTGTCAAGTTGTCATAAGACTTTATTTTACATAAAAATAAATCTGTAACCAGAATGGCTGCAAGCGTTCAAAAACAAGTCCCTAATGCATGAAACAAAAAGTTAAAAAGAACGCTTATTTAATGTGACAATACACAGCACGTGAATTGCTGGGGTAATCCCTTTTTTCAAGCTACAAAACAACACTTCAAGTTAAACAACAGTTAAATAGTGAAAAAGGAAATGTTACTTAAAGGACCCAGCCAAAAGCAGATAAGCATTTGGAATTTAACCATTTTTGTATCTCTGTGTAACATTTGTCAGTGGGTGCAGGTGTTATACATTGTTGTTGTGTCCAGAGTGGTAAGCTAGGTTTTCAGCGAAGTTTTACGTTTCAGGTAAAACCCTGGCTTATGCTGTGCCCATTGTCCACACTCTGGCCAGCATGCCTCAGAGAGTCCAGAGGACAAATGGGCCCTTTGCCCTTGTCATCGTTCCCACCAGAGAGGTATGGCAGGCAGATAGACATAGTATTGTAAATAGGTATAAAGTTTCTGTAACGCATGCCTCCTCACTATTGGTAAGACGTGCAAGTGCAAGGTTTCAAGGTTTTATTGAGCTTTTGGCCCCTGGGGGCTAGAAAGCGAAGTTACATTCGCACACGACATTCCCTATGAACAAGTACATGAATTCTACTAATAAATAACTACCACACTTTATATATAAAAAATAAATAAATGCTCAAACACAAATCAAAGTTGTTATAAATATATAAGGCTAAGGCGTAAAAATTAACTATTTCTTTTTCTTTCTTTTTTTCTTTTTTGTTTTCGTTGTTCGTTATTGGCTTAATCAAAATAATTGAAGAATACAACTAATAAATTTAGCAAGCTTGATATTCTTAGATTTTGACGTCATATTCATGAGACTACAAAATTTGGGCACGTTGGGATGATGTGTATAATATTTATCAACATACTTAGTACGGTTTCTCTTGACATTTTCGTTGGAACAGTTAAGCAAATAGTGAAATTCATCTCCTACCTCACCACTGTCACAAACAGTACATATTCTTTCATCCCTTGGGATACCTAGCGATCGTCTTTGCTGGATTGGCAGTCTATGATTACTAAGTCTAAATTTCAATACTCTTTGTCTTAGGATAGATGGGAGATAGGTTAGATATTTCTTAAAGCAAAATTTCTTTTTAAATAAACGATAATTACTACAAACACTATTTTCTGCTACTCTGCTTTGCCATTCTTGTATAAATTGATCCATTAGTCTTTGCTTCACTATACGTTTAAAGCTTTCCATGGTATGGATTTGGTTAGACCAAATATAAGATAATCCTAAACTATCTAATAACGAATGCACTTTCATAAGCCATGGGAGTTTATAATCGCTTGCATAATACAACTTAGAACATAGCTGAAACATTAGGTTAGAAACCTTAGGCGATTCAGAGTGAGAGGTACTGCACAAACCATACCAAAATCCTAACATCCTGCATTTTGCTTCAATTTCTATCGGATATCTTCCCACTTCCCCAAGCACCATGCATGTTGGGGTTGTAACTTTGACACCTAAGATCAGTTTTAAAAATCGAAGCTGTAGTTTTGAGATTACATCCATCTTCTTGCACGCCCATATTTCACAACCATACAGAAGGATTGGGTGCACACATGTTTCAAAAAGTTCTAATTGTATATCTAGTGGCAAACTTAGCTGCCGACATTTCCTTAATAGTGAAAACATAGCCCTGTTTGCAAGTAAAAACTGTAACTGTTGTGCCTTTGTAAACTTGTTATTATAGTTAAATTTTACTCCCAGATATTTATAATCCCAAACAACGTCAACAGTTTCCTCATTAAAATTGAATTTCGGCATTTTTCTGATCTTCCCCCTTGAAAATATCATGACTTTGGTTTTCCTAACATTAATATCGAGACCCCGTAATTCACAATATATTTTGAGTATATCTAATGCTCTCTGCAAATCTTCAGGACACTCGGCTAGTATAATTGTGTCATCCGCGTACAACAACAAAAACAAATACATGTATACACACTTGCGCATGCATACACACAACAGAACGGGGGGTGGGGGGGGGGGCATTTGTTGGATAATGTAGTGTTGCATCTAGCACTGAATTACACATCTGTGAATAAGGCAACACATTTTCCAGTGGTTATATATAGATGAAGCTGACTGCTTGGTAACTCGTTTCATAATGTGTCGACTTTTGTTTCAGCTGGCAGTGCAGAGTCACGACACCTTCAATAAACTTCTACAGGTAAGACTACAGCGGAACCTCAGGGCAAGAGTGACTCTGCCTTAAGGCCCAGCTCGCGGATTAATTACCCTTTACTTTTACGTCATATATTTACACACATATATATATGTGTATTCTTTGTGAATCGGCTGCGGATAAGTTGAGTCACTGTGTTTGGGCCAGATTCATTCTTCTCAGTTGCTGGGACACTGAGAGTCCAGTCTGCAGGATAATGTGGTGTCTTGAGCAAGATGGTAGCAGTCAATAAGGTTGCTGCCTCTCTTCTTCCCCCTCTTCTTTGTGTGGGCATGATTGTCTGTGGGTGGTGCTTGTTCTGTAGTCTGGTCTTCAGGTTTTGTACGTGACATTTCCATAAAAAGTAGCGTTGAGCAAGAAAGTGTGAAACAGCCTGGTGCAGCACCGCCAAACTCAGGTCAGCCAAGCCATAACATGGCAACGCCCATGCATCAAGACACAATATGCAAATTGGTTGTGCATGTGTATTGAAACGTTTGCAAATGACTGATGAACCATCTTATTTGCATGTCGCAGAAGGGTGTTTTCTTTGTCATGTCGAAAGAAATAGGCCCTGTGGTAAGCTTTTGTAAAGCTGACAGAAATTTGCTTGCTGGTAACCTTGGTAGTATGGCTTTCTTTGGCAGTCAGGTCATTGTTGGTATGAAATTATACGTTAACACACGAACAAGCTTAGGGTCTATTACTGGTATGTATTAACTGACCTGAACTACTTTCAAAACAGATAACATGTAGACTAAGAGGTGTTAATCTGTAAATGTCAAAAAGACGAGGGTGGGCATTACTGAAAGAAGAAGGCATAGACACAGGAAGTGAGACTTAAAAACACACCCACTAAATAGAAACGAAATGAATTTTAAACCCTGCTGTTCTGTTAAGCATCTGTGTTGGTGTGCACATACATGCAGACCCCCGCCACACACACGCAGACCCGTGCAAGCGTGCATCCAGACACATCAACTAACTTAACACCAGGTTTGGGCATCATAACCAGTTGTTTATTCTGTACCATACATGCAAAACAAACACTCAGTCAGTGGTACACTAAACAGAAACAAAAAGAATTACATCTGTGTAATGGTGCGGAGTGGTCGACAGGATAAGACACAGGCAGCGGAGTCAATAAAGTGGAGACCACAGCAGGCGTATGGCAGCAATCAGTTTTTACTTGTTCAGCCGCAGACAGTTTTCAGCACACACACAAAATCATCACGCTCACGCATAGATAAGAGAACGGCGCGGGCCACAGGGAACACACGCTATCGCTACAGTAAAATCGCCCCTCTGGACCACAAAATGGCTGACAATTGTGTTTCCCTGGCCCGCACAAATACACTTTCCTCTACAATAACTAAACCAATTAAAACACGAAAAACATCAAATGAAAGCTACAGTTACAATCTTTTAAACCGTATAAACAAAATGTACACACATGACTTATTTTATTTACAACAAGAGTGGGAAGCGTGGCTTGCGCCTGTCTATATACAGATTCGTACAACTAAATCACAACTAACACAATGTGCAAAATATAAACGTCACTAAAACTTACATCGGAATAAAGAGCACGCTCCCACGGTTAAAATGGTACATAACAATTACAATACAACGCTCTGTAAGAGAAGCAAGACAAACTCAAAGACTAGCATTAAAACAATCGGTGCGAACTTTCGCCTGGGGCGCGTAACCTTAGTCGCAGCAGCGCTGATAGTGAGATTAAGTAGTCTATGAATACAACTTAGCTTCTACAGTACACAATACTTAATAAGTTAATTTCAACCCAAAATAAACACTAAACATGAAGTCAGCTAAGCAAAATACTACACGACAACGCATTGATCGACACAGAATTACTTTAATCGAATCAAAACAACATTTCACTACCATTTATTAGTACTAAACAAAGCGCGCCATGCAGACGACGGCTATAAAAGAATGGACCTAGAGAGGCATCGGCTACTAATTAAGCTCGATCCGGCGTCTGAATAAACTGACGTTAAATAAACATTCTAAGATGCCAAATTATATTATACATAGCTTAGTGCATAAAAAGGACTAGATAGACAAAGAGTAGGTAAACAAACAAGCGGTCAAAATTTTAAGGGAGAAAAACAGATTTGAAAAAGGCGCGCACTGGCGGCTATCGCCGGTCGGCTGTGTGAAGGCCATGTGGCGTTACGCCACACGCCGCGCTTCAAAACAAAAGCGTCGTCTGCTCCGGTTCCCGGGTTACTAAAGTACAGTAATGAAATTGCATTGATCCGTTAAGCGGGGCGGGATTATTGTAAAACGTACAAAGAGCACTTGCTCACATCCCCCCCTACTCTACCACTACCAGCGTCCTCGCTGAGTAAAAACACCAATCTGTCAGGCGACGTATTTAACGTAACAACCTAGAATGGGCTAAGATCTCCGGCTGAACCGGGAAACAAAATCAACATCCTTTGACTAACATATATTTAATATGAGAGTCCGCAATTTCAAATAAGACCAGATCAGAGGCGGCATTATGCCTTAGATCAACAGAGGGTTGTTATTTAAACAATGATCCCAGTCTAATATCTACAACCTACTGAAAAAGGCCTGAGTATGTACTGAAGCAACCGGTCACTGAGTTATCACATTTCAAAATCCATTTAGATTAGAACACAAAAATCCGAACTATTTGCCAGCAAAACAGGTAGTTACACTAGAAACTTTGCATTTAAACAAAATTCTCCTAAGTACCATACTACCAATGTCTTCCGACACATTGCACCTACAAAATAGCCAAGATAAAAACATACCATGAACCTAGTAATACAAATGGCATCTGACATAAAAATCATGAACACTGTATAAAATGCAGTCATCACACACATGTCATGTTAACAAAACAACAAATTTCAAAACACTTACGGTACTGCGCCTGGTAACTTTGCGGTCTGGTTACTGTCGAATAATGTTCTTCTCTGCCAGACGTCGTGAGCATCTAGGCAGAGGCACAGGTGGTCGCTGGATGACATGTGTCACTGCTGGCACCGCAACAGCAGCACGAGCTGGATTCTTCGGTGTCAACACGCATAGTTCATCGTCACTGTCTGACTCAGTCACTGACGTGTGGCCGCGGAGATGGAGACTGCTGGCCGGCGGCGTCGATGGTGTTGGTGGCTAGCCGGGGTCGTCGATGGTGCTGGTGGCTAGCCGGGGTCGTCAGTTGTGGTACCGCGACATCGGTGGTGTTGGTGGCTAGCCGGGGTCGTCGGTGGTGATGGTGGCTAGCCGGGGTCGTCGATGGTGCTGGTGGCTAGCCGGGGTCGTCAGTTGTACCGCGACATCGGTGGTGTTGGTGGCTAGCCGGGGTCGTCGGTGGTGCTGGTGGCTAGCCGGGTCGTCAGTTGTGGTACCCGGCGTCGGTGGTTGGCCATCATCATCAGGGTTGTCTGCTGCGGTCTGGGCTGTGGTCACTCAACCTGCTGTGGTCTCGGGTCGCTCCGCTCATCCTGCTCTCGCAGCGCCAAAGTTGTAATGGAGCGGAGTGGTCAAAGGACAAGACACAGGCAGCGGAGTCAATAAAGTGGAGACCACAGCAGGCGGAGGCGGCAATCAGTTTTTACTTGTTCAGCCGCAGACAGTTTTCAGCACACACCCAAAATCATCACGCTCACGCATAGATAAGAGAACGGCGCGGGCCACAGGGAACACACGCTATCGCTACAGTAAAATCGCCCCTCTGGACCACAAAATGGCTGACAATTGTGTTTCCCTGGCCCGCACAAATACACTTTCCTCTACAATAACTAAACCAATTAAAACACGAAAAACATCAAATGAAAGCTACAGTTACAATCTTTTAAACCGTATAAACAAAATGTACACACATGACTTATTTTATTTACAACAAGAGTGGGAAGCGTGGCTTGCGCCTGTCTATATACAGATTCGTACAACTAAATCACAACTAACACAATGTGCAAAATATAAACGTCACTAAAACTTACATCGGAATAAAGAGCACGCTCCCACGGTTAAAATGGTACATAACAATTACAATACAACGCTCTGTAAGAGAAGCAAGACAAACTCAAAGACTAGCATTAAAACAATCGGTGCGAACTTTCGCCTGGGGCGCGTAACCTTAGTCGCAGCAGCGCTGATAGTGAGATTAAGTAGTCTATGAATACAACTTAGCTTCTACAGTACACAATACTTAATAAGTTAATTTCAACCCAAAATAAACACTAAACATGAAGTCAGCTAAGCAAAATACTATACGACAACGCATTGATCGACACAGAATTACTTTAATCGAATCAAAACAACATTTCACTACCATTTATTAGTACTAAACAAAGCGCGCCATGCAGACGACGGCTATAAAAGAATGGACCTAGAGAGGCATCGGCTACTAATTAAGCTCGATCCGGCGTCTGAATAAACTGACGTTAAATAAACATTCTAAGATGCCAAATTATATTATACATAGCTTAGTGCATAAAAAGGACTAGATAGACAAAGAGTAGGTAAACAAACAAGCGGTCAAAATTTTAAGGGAGAAAAACAGATTTGAAAAAGGCGCGCACTGGCGGCTATCGCCGGTCGGCTGTGTGAAGGCCATGTGGCATTACGCCACACGCCGCGCTTCAAAACAAAAGCGTCGTCTGCTCCAGTTCCCGGGTTACTAAAGTACAGTAATGAAATTGCATTGATCCGTTAAGCGGGGCGGGATTATTGTAAAACGTACAAAGAGCACTTGCTCACATCTGTAAATGGAATGATACCTCACAATGGCAGTCTGATGCAAGGTGCAAAGCGGGTTCTGTGGTGGGGTGAAGTTGAGTCATTGCTGAAAACAGTATCATCTTATAATCTATTCTTTTCTGTGTTTTTTGTATCCTCCAGAGTGCTGTTTGGGTGGTGGCCGGGTGTCTGATGGGAGGAGAGAAGAGGAAAGCAGAAAAAGCCAGGTAAAGAGATTCACCGTACTGGTTATGGTTGCACCCATGTACACATGCACTTCAAGTTTGCACATGCACACATGTATGTAGTAACATGTGTCAACACTCACATTCACCCATTCATGAACTACAGTGCCTGATGTTTTCAGAATTCAGAAAGGGATAACTTGATGAACTACAGTGCCTGATGTTTTCAGAATTCAGAAAGGGATAACTACAGTGCCTGATGTTTTCAGAATTCGGAAAGGGATAACTTGATGAACTACAGTGCCTGATGTTTTCAGAATTCAGAAAGGGATAACTTGATGAACTACAGTGCCTGATGTTTTCAGAATTCGGAAGGGGATAAACATCCTGGTGGCGACACCTGGACGTCTGCTGGACCACCTGAAGCACACTGACTGTCTCAGCCTAAACCGCGTACGGTGGCTGGTCATTGACGAGGCTGACAGGTGACGTTGGTGCTTCGTTGTGAATGCATGCTTGCACTGTGATTGCTGTGAATTTTGGAATGCAGGGTTTGTGCAGTGCTTTAAGTCCACGTTTTGAAAGCCCATTCCAAGACCTTTAACAAATTTGGTGAAAACTAGGTGTTTTATTGTAAGAGTTCTACAAAATTGAGATCATGGTAAACCAAGTACCTGGATGCCTCTTGTACAATTTCTGGCGCCCAAGCCTTTGAAAAATATATCTTTTGGGCACTTCTGCATTCTGGCCCTGTCTTGCTGTTCCTAATGACACAAAGTTTTGTGATAGTAACTAGAGTAAATGTATGTTTGCATGTGTGAAGCTCTTGAAAGCCCATGAATTACGAAAACATAAATGGCCTTGAAGTTTGTTTTCTTTTGAGTATTGGGGAGGAGGTGTTGCATACATACCTACAAATGAAGGTCAAAATGATTGCTGCGACTTACTCGCTACTGTAATGACTGCATCATTCAGTGTTGCAGTTTATTTGACGTTGTATGCCCAACAGTTTTGCCAGGCTTTTTAGCATTGGCCTTTTTTACCGGTTAAGATCAGCATATACCAGGTGTTTGCTAGTAGAGCTCTGGTAGTAAAGATGGCAGTGTATTTGACAGGTTACAGTGATTGTTTTGACCATTTTCTGTGAACCACTTTGGCTGTACCTTATAGACGTCACAGTGGTTTCAAACATGTCTAGCGTGATCACTGGATTGTGCAGTTGTTATAATACTTTGAGTGGTTCACGTTGCAGACTGCTGGAGCTTGGCTACGAAAAAGACATTGCAGAGATCATCACTATTCTCAACCAGCGCAGTTCTGAAGAGAGACAGACCATCCTGTTGTCTGCAACTTTGTCTGCTGGTGAGGTTATCACATTGTGTGGCTGTTGCTTTGAAGTTAATTTTGATGTTCGCAACTGTTGGTCTGATTTGCTCTGTTAAAATTGGGCTGTTATTGTGTTTGATCAGTCCTCAAAAAATGAAAATAAAATAAATGCAGCACAGAGAGAGGGTATGTGCAGTCTCTGTGTGTGTGTATGTTTTAGACAGGGAAGGGAACAGGGTGTTTGCTAGTAGAGTTCTAGAAGTATCTGCTTATTGGCAGTTTATTGGTCACGGTGACTGACCAGTTTCCGTGAGCTACTTTTGCCACCTTGTAGTGATAGTAGTGCACTGGTTTGGAAAATGTTGACAATGTGATCACTGACTGTGTGTGGAAAATGTTGACAATGTGATCACTGACTGTGTGTGGAAAATGTCAATAATGTGATCACTGACTGTTTGGAAAATGTCAGTAATGTGATCACTGACTGTGTGGAAAATGTCCGTAATGTGATCACTGACTGTGTGTGAAAAATGTCAGTAATGTGATCACTGACTGTGTTTGTCTACAGGTGTGGAGAGGCTGTCAGGCATGACGCTGAAGGACCACGAGAGTATTGATGCCTCCACCAAAGCCGGCGAAACAGAGGTGGCAACAGGCCAGTCTGGCACCAATAATGATGTTTCAGCCTTCGCCTTGCCAGAGAAGCTGAGACAACACTTTGTTTTGGTCCCCTGCAAACTTCGTCTGGTCACCCTGGCAGCATTTGTCCTTTGGAAATGCAAGGTGTTTATTCAGTCTTTAATCAGTTCATATGGGGGGGGGGGGGGGTGCTGAATATATATGATAGCATGCTCTGACATGCTACACCTTTAGGCTTTATGGTCTAAAGTAGATAATAATCATACATACATTTTCTGTAGCGCTGTTCCCCACTGAACAAGCTCCATGGACTTGAAAGAGTTGTTTGTAGTTCATTATTTTGCATGCAGAGTTTTTGTGTGTTTTTTTAAAATTTGTCTTGGTGTCTTTTTATTTTTTAGAAGCTGGCTGATCAAACCAAATGAACTGTCTGTGTGCATTTAAAAGCTCGACAAATGATTGTTTGATTTAGAGCTGGTAGGATGTAGTTTTGACAGTATTGCCAGTTTGGTGTTTATTTCCATTGTAAATTTTGGGTGAATTTCTGCTTGACGTCTTTAAGGATAACACTTTATTATGCCATGGCACCAACATGTATTTGTTGTTCTCATATTCAGATATCTTTTAAAACATTGTTTTATTCTTGTTGTGCATTTTACATTAGAATTATGTCCTAATTAAAGTTACATTTTTTCTTTGTTTTGCATGAAATTGGTTTGCAGAGCAAGATCAAGATTCTTTTGATTGTTTTTTTAACCTGCATGCACATGTCGTAAATGGCATTTCTGTTTGGTTGAACAGATGCAGAGCAAAAAGAGCAAGATGGTTGTCTTTCTCAGCACCCAGGACTCTGTTGAGTTCCATCACCAGCTGTTTACCCAGGTGTTCAACAGCTCATCTTCCGAACGTTTGCCTGACAGTGATGACCCACCGCAAATGGTGGGCAGTGGTCAAACCTTGGAGCTGGACTTGTTCAAGCTTCATGGGGACATGGAACAAAAGGTGAGCTATTGTCAGTTGATGTTTTAAAGTGTGGACGTGGAACAAAAAGTAAGCTATTGTCAGTTGATGTTTTAAAGTGGGGACATGGAACAAGTAGGCTATTGTCAGTTGATGTTTTAAAGTGTGGACGTGGAACAAAAAGTAAGCTATTGTCAGTTGATGTTTTAAAGTGGGGACATGGAACAAGTAGGCTATTGTCAGTTGATGTTTTAAAGTGGGGATGTGGAACAATAGGTAAGCTATTGTCAGTTGATGTTTTAAAGTGGGGACATGGAACAATAGGCAAGCTATTGTCAGTTGATGTTTTAAAGTGGGGACATGGAACAAAAGGCAAGCTATTGTCAGTTGATGTTTTAAAGTGGGGACATGGAACAATAGGCAAGCTATTGTCAGTTGATGTTTTAAAGTGGGGACATGGAACAATAGGCAAGCTATTGTCAGTTGATGTTTTAAAGTGGGGACATGGAACAATAGGCAAGCTATTGTCAGTTGATGTTTTAAAGTGGGGACATGGAACAATAGGCAAGCTATTGTCAGTTGATGTTTTAAAGTGGGGACATGGAACAAAAGGTAACCTATTGACATCTTAAAATGCGGACATTGAAAAAAATGTAAGCTATTGTTAATTGACATTTTAAAAGTCTGCTATTGTCAATCAGCATTTTAAAGTGTGGACATGGAACAACAGATAAGCTATTGTCAGTTGGTGTTTTAAAGTGTGGACATGGAAGAAAAGGTAAGCTATTGTTGACTGAAATTTTTAAGTGGGGACAGGGAACAAAAGGTAAGCTATTGCTGACTGAAATGTTTAAGTGGGGACAGGAAACAAAAATTAAGCTATTGCTGACTGAAATTTTTAAGTGGGGACATGAAACCTTTGCAAGTGTAAATTGAGGCATTACCTCTGCCGGTGTGAATTGAGGTGTTGTTACTGTTGCAAGTGTGAATTGAGGTGTTGTTACCTTTGCAGGACAGGACCCGAGTGTTCCAGGAGTTTTCAGCAGCATCTTCAGGTGTTCTGCTCTGCACTGTGAGTGTTTCAGTGTGTGAATTGTTTTAGCATTCTGCCTGGCACTTTCACATATGTAGGATCATCATATTTAGAATCCTGGAGATCTTGCAAATGCCACTCCAAGCAGAGAGTAAATCAAAAATGCTGTAACAGATATTTGGACTTTCTCCAGAGATTTCAGCATGTATCTTCACTGTAGCTTTGAAAATCCCATTGCTTGCTAGTTTGCCAGGAGGGCAGCATCCTAGTGGTCACTGCTTTTTTCTCATCTTGTCGGTGCTGATTGCTGAAAATTCACTAAATACAGTACAGATTTGTTTTCTTTCGCTTAGTTGTTGGATCATAGCTGCAGATCACTTCTGTGCAAACACAATGCTTCACTGTTTGGCTGTCCTTGTCATAGGCTAAAAATTAAAACAACCTTGCTCTTGTGTGACCCGTAGCATGTTTGACTTTGATCTTGCGCCTGGAGCCAGCCCACAAAACCTTGATGCTTTGCTGTTGCCTATGTGTGCAGCGGCTATCAGAACCGAGGTCTTTGTATGTAGTGTAAGGCCCTTGCTTTTCATCATTGGAAACCTGTTGGAAGCCTGTTTATATCTACTAGAGCCAAAGATGTCTTTGTATGTAATGTAAGGCCCTTGCTTTCCATCACTAGAAGGAAGCCTGTTTATATCTACAAGAGCCAAGAAAATCTTTGTATGTAATGTAAAGCCCTTGCTTTTCATCAGTAGAAACCTGTGGGAAGCCTTGTTTACATGTGTTGGATGATGTCAGGATGTTGCTTCGAGAGGACTTCACCTTCCTCGGGTGGACTGGATCGTGCAGTACACAACCCCCGGGGCAACGGTCGACTACATTCATCGCGTAGGTCGGACTGCTCGTGCCGGCAAACAGGGCAACGCCCTCTTGTTCCTGATGCCCAACGAGGCCGACTATGTCCAGGAGCTCAACAAGCACAAAATCAGGTAAGGTTTCAAAGACTGACAAGCACATGTGCACGCACGCACACACACACACACACACAACCTGCTGTGAAGCACACCTGAGCTCGTTTGAGAGGTGGTACTGTGGGAGAATGAAAAGCACGCTGCTAATTTATTGACACTGCAATGCAGCTGCGGCCATGAACCGTCTTGGTCTTAAGCCCGTTCTTAACTGGACGAATGTTTGTTCGCCCGAACATACTTCGGACACTTCGACGAACTATGATTCGTTTCTTAATTGAACATTTAGTTCGCCGAATATGGTTCGGACAGTCCAAACTTGACTTCATTCTCAACTGGCTTGTAATGAGATGCAAGCTTCGGCCCGAACTTGCGGCAGACGCGCAGCAGACAGCATGATTGAAAATGTAGGCTAAAGTCAAGTCAGTCAAGTCAGTATACTTTAATCATCCCTCACAGGGTAATTCAACTAACTACTATCTCATTCTGGGTCTCCGAGACAATGCTGCGCCTTCCACAAGTCAACAAATAAACAAATTCCCTCTGAAGCGAGTGAAAAACCTAGCGACACCGTCATCCATTTTTATTTTTGTTTTTTCTTCATTCACAGGAGAGCCAATCAGAGGCAATCTCAGCCAATCAGAGGCAATGATCGTCCAATAGGGCGAATGTTCCCAGAACATGTTGAGCGAAGGTTTTTGGACCCCGAATATAGCTTGGACGAATACTTCCAACTAGGTTCGCGAAGAAACGTTGGCCCAATTAAGAACCAACTAGCTTCGCCGAATACTTCCAACTAGGTTCGCGAAGAAACATTCGCCCAATTAAGAACGGGCTTTAGGGTCCATGAATGATACAGGGATTTAGGAAATCCCAGAAGTTTTTCAGAAGCTGGTTTGCTAGCATTCTGCTCACTGTAGTGCAGCATGTACAGGAGTGTGTCATTAGCTGAAAATAACCGATAACGATGGATTCTGTCCCTTTCTGTAAACATGCCACCCACAAGAATGCACCTGGTGTGAACTGTTCTTCAAGTAACACTGGGAAGTGTTTGTTTTTTCAAATGCTGCAAACTAGACATTTGCGACCTGGTTTTGTGAAGGGGGTCCCAGACACAGTGCTGTTGGAGGATTCTGCCAGTCCCTTTGCACTCAGTGCTGTTGGGGCATTCTGCCGGTCCCTTTGCACTCAGTGCTGTTGGGGCATTCTGCCGGTCCCTTTGCACTCAGTGCTGTTGGAGGATTCTGCCTATCCCAGTGCACTCAGTGCTGTTGGAAGATTCTGCCTGTCCCTTTGCACTCAGTGCTGTTGGAGGATTCTGCCTATCCCAGTGCACTCAGTGCTGTTGGAAGATTCTGCCTGTCCCTTTGCACTCAGTGCTGTTGGAGGATTCTGCCTATCCCAGTGCACTCAGTGCTGTCCTCATGGAAATCAGCTGAATTTTGCACAGCACTATCAGATTTGGAACAAGGCCCTGAGTGCCTGTGCAAAATCAACAAACAGGGGTATATTGGCACTCACAAAACATCACACAAATGCAACAACAAAGACCCAATTGTCTACAGTCACTCATGCCTGGCATGCTAGTAAATACAAGGTACATAAACTCTGCCAGAGGTACATCTTCTAAACCTTGTTTACATGAATTTACTTGCATGCCAGGTGAGAGTTACTGTAGGTGACTCAGGTCTGTTGCTGTGTTTGGGCAACATCTTGTTGAATTTTGCACAGCGCTGTTCATAGCTTGTTGGATATCCCTCCTTTGCACCCATATCATTCCTGTTTTGTTTGCGTCTTAATGAAATTGTGTGGTTGTTCTGCAGCTTGAGTGAGATGGCAATGAAGGATGTTCTGACAACCCTGCTGGTGGCTGTTCATGACCTGCCGCAGGCCGGCAGAGACACCAGGGTAAGCAGCAGGAGAAAAATAATAATGAACTCTTTTATGCATTATTTCTCTGAATCAGAGCACGTAGCCCACTACAATGCAAAGAGCCAAAACACAGTCAAAACAAACTTGCGCACACAGACACCACACACAGAACAATGCTGTAATAGACCAGTTTGTAGTTGTTCTGCTTGAATGATTAATGATTGGGCCACGCTTGGGGGGAGGGGGTGCACACTTTTTTTTTTGTGCAGTACCAGGTGGGGGGGGGGGGGGGGGGGGTTGAGTAGGCCATACTTGGGTTTGGTGGACCAGGATGTGGTGGGCACACTTGTGTGTAGTACTCGGGGGGGGGATGTCTGGGGGGTTTAAAATCTACAAACAAGTTTTTTTTTAATTTTTTATATATATATATGAATTATCAAGGTTTGTATCCCCTTGCCATCATTAATCATTTAGTGCATATGAAATGTTTTTTAACCTGCACTTTACATCTGCAGTGGATGAAAAAGAAACGCTTTAAAGAAACAATAGCTTTCAGTTCATGCTATAAATTGTTATGAAGAGGGTTTTGTCGTTAACACTGCAAGTGTTGTTGTTTTTCACTCTTTCTCTTCTACCCTCTGTCACACTTGCAGTGCTGCTCCTTTCTGCGTATTTTCAATATCAGCAGCCCAGCAGTCACCTTTGTTGCAAGTTGTAAAATTCTGCTTTCAGCGCCAGATGCCTCGGACCTACGAAGAGGCCTCCACCTTCATGCAGGACAGGTTTGAGGAAATGGTCATCAGGAATCGCAGCCTGCAGACACTGGCTGCCAAAGGTGAATATAATGCGCTGGTACTTTAAAAATTTTTTTTTTTTTTTTTAATATTTAAAAAATGTTTTGCCTTGTATAACTTTAAGCAAAAGCCAAGAACTTGACTAGCTACAGGGTGTTCTGGCAAAGACTACTTAAAAAAAATAATTGCTTTGTATAACTTCAACCAAAAGCCAAAAACTTGACTAGCTACAGGGTGTTCTGGAAAAAGACTACTTTAAAAAAAAAAATGCTTTGTGTAACTTAACCAAAAGCCAAGAACATGACTAGCTACAGGGTGTTCTGGCAAAGACTACTTTAAAAAATAATTGCTTTGTGTAACTTCAAGCAAACGCCAAGAACATGACTAGCTACAGGGTGTTCTGGCAATGACCTTTTAAAAAACTAAAAATAATTGCTTTGTATTAACTTCCAAGCAAAAGCCAGGAACTTGACTAGCTACAGGGTGTTTGGCGACAACTTCGCGACAGTCCCACCACTGATACGTGGGTTACGTAGTATGCCAGAAATCTGGCAAATGAGCTGGGTTCTGCTGTCCAAATGCCGGAAGAAAAACGCTTTACCTTTGTTGCTGGCGGAAGAGGGAGGAGCAAATTGACAAGGATGGTGTTCATAAAACAAAGTTTTGAAGAGGAAGGAGACCACAAGGATGGTGTTCATGAAACCAGTTTTGAAGAGGAAGGAGACCACAAGGATGGTGTTCATGAAACCAGTTTTGAAGAGGAAGGAGAGTCAAAGCAGAATCAGACTGAGGTCATTCTGCTTTACCAGCCTAAATGCTGTACCGCCAGCCCGTAACTTGAGAGGACATGCCTCGTTTCAGGGTTCACGTTAACCAGTAATTTCTGGTATTTTACCGGTTAAGGTCAGCAAATACTGGAAACAAAATCTGCAATTGGTCGTGTGTACCTGCTGTGTGTACTCGACCATTTCTCAATAAAAAAAATAAAAAAGCACAGCACGGAGACAGATGATATGGGTACGTGTGTGTGTTCTAGACAGGGAATGGACCAGGGTAAGTAACTTGTTGTTTTATGCCCACGTGCTGTGTATCAGGGTGACAGGGAACAGGGTATTTGCTACTGCAGTCAGAGCTGCAGTAGTGGTATCCATAGGTGACCATGTATCTCACCAGTTACAGTGGTTGACCAATTTCCATGAATTATTTTCACTTCCTTGTAGATGTTGCACCTGTTTCAAAAATGTCTACCACGATCACCGTCATTTATGAACCTTTGGGATTGGAGTGGGGCAGACTTGGGATTTTAATATCCAGTTAAGTACAATCATCTTGAGTCCAGGCGAGATCAAGAGGAGGGAGGTGAGCTGGACTCTCACAAAGCAGTTAGACGCTTTTGCAGAGTCCAGGCAAGATCAAGAGGAGGGAGGTGAGCTGAACTCTCTCACAAAGCAGTCAGACGCTTTTGCAGATCCAGATGAGATCAAGTGGAGTGAGGTGAGCTGGACTCTCACAAAGCAGTTAGACGCTTTTGCAGATCCAGATGAGATCAAGAGGAGGGAGGTGAGCTGAACTCTCTCACAAAGCAGTTAGACGCTTTTGCAGATCCAGATGAGATCAAGAGGAGGGAGGTGAGCTGAACTCTCTCACAAAGCAGTTAGACGCTTTTGCAGATCCAGATGAGATCAAGAGGAGGGAGGTGAGCTGAACTCTCACAAAGCAGTCAGACGCTTTTGCAGAGTCCAGGCGAGATCAAGAGGAGGGAGGTGAGCTGAACTCTCACAAAGCAGTTAGACGCTTTTGCAGATCCAGATGAGATCAAGTGGAGGGAGGTAGTGCTGGACCCACAAGTTAGCCCCGAAGAGATCAGGAGCAGGGAGGTGGAGTTGGACTTCTTTCGCTTCAGTTGTTTCCCAACAGCGGAGCTGTGGACATTGCCTTTGTGACTGTTCTGTATGGCAGTTGGGACAGCAATTGTGTGGTCGCTGTGCAATGCCAGACGGACGCTGCTGTAACATCTTGTTGTTCTGGCGGCGGTCCACGGCAGCCTTGGTCTTCTGGGTTGGCACCTGTTTAGAGGTTTCACTCTTTTTTCCAGCTTTCCCACTCGTCCCCATCTCTGATAGGCCTACTGGCCTCTGTGGGCATTGGGCAAAAATTCCTCTGCTGACGACGGCTGGGGTAACAGAAAAGCTTACGGAACTTCCATGTTGCTCTTGCAGGGTACCAGTCATTTGTGCGAGCCTATGCCACTTACCCCAGTCACCTCAAGGAGGTTTTCTCCATGAAGGACCTGCACCTGGGTCACGTGGCCAAGAGCTTTGCCCTGCGGGAATCGCCGTCCCATCTGTACGGTGCTGCCAACAGGGGTCGTGGCAAAGGTCGGAAGTCAGATGGCAACCCCAGACTGAAGTTTGACTCCAAGAAGAAAATGTGAGTGATAGGATCTATCAGTGCTTTATGTCTGTTCACAGCAAGGTGATATTAAAAAAAAGAGAAAAAACAACAATTTATCTTCAAATTTAGACAATAAAAAGAAAAATATAGTATATCTTTAATCATACTTACTTATCCACAGGACTATGAGCGATCAGTTTAACAATATAAACATTATCCCAAATATCTCTCACATTGTTACAAGCATTAAAGTCATACCCTTTTTTTCTTTTTTCTTTTCTTTTAATAAGTCTGTGGTAATAGGACATTCAAGAGGTATGTGGTCAACAGATAGTACCAGGAGTGAAGTGAGATGTACCACCTCTTTTAAAGTAATAAAGAACAGCTCCGTTTGATCAGACTACGAAGGTGTACTCCTTGAAGTTTGATGGGGAATAATTGGCTACAAAACTTGTTGACGTTTCAAAATCCAATATTGTTTGTGTAACTGAAATGAATTCTTATTTATGTCATTTCTATGATGAGTTGCCCTTGAGTTTGTTTTTGTTTAAATGAGTATATGCAATTAAGTGTTAAAAATGGCTTTTGAGTTTATTTTTGTTTTAAATGAGTATATGCAATTAAGTGTCAAAAATGGCTTTTGAGTTTTTGTTTTAAATGAGTATATGCAATTAAGTGTCAAAAATGGTTTTTGAGTTTGTTTTTGTTTTAAATGAGTATATGTAATTAAGTGTCAAAAATGGCTTTTGAGTTTGTTTTTGTTTTAAATGAGTATATGCAATTAAGTGTCAAAAATGGCTTTTTTGAGTTTGTTTTTGTTTTAAATGAGTATATGCAATTAAGTGTCAAAAATGGCTTTTGAGTTTGTTTTTGTTTTAAATGAGTATATGCAATTAAGTTTCAAAAATGGCCTTTTGTGTGTTTCAACAGATTCAAGAAGAAGCTTCCCTTCTCAATGACAGTGTCAGAATTCGGCAGCGGATTTGTCTCGGACAAAGGCGTCGCGACGAAAAAGGGCAAGGGCAAGAAAAAGGCAAAGTTTGGGTGAATGTGTGTTCATTGTTGTTCCTTGAACTTGAAGCGTTGTGAACACATGCTGTGACAGTAGCAGCAGGAAGAGTGACCTAAAATTGACGTGGACTGAAAATGTAATTCCGTTCAGCAGCCTCAGGTGTTACTCTCCTGTCTGGAATCTCAGGCCTGTGGTTCGATTCCCCTTTCCTCACCCTGAAGGGACACCAGGGATGTCTGATGCCCCACCCCCTGTCTGGAATCTCAGGCCTGTGGTTCGATTCCCCTTTCCTCACCCTGAAGGGACACCAGGGATGTCTGATGCCTCACCCCCTGTCTGGAATCTCAGGCCTGTGGTTCGATTCCCCTTTCCTCACCCTGAAGGGACACCAGGGATGTCTGATGCCCCACCCCCTGTCTGGAATCTCAGGCCTGTGGTTAGACTCCCCATTCCCGTAAAACAACCTTTTTTTTTACACAGTATACAATACAAACTGAAACCCCTTTTTTTTTTTTTTTTTTTTTCAATACACAGAAACAAGTATTTTGGATATGGGAAGTCTTCAAAATTCATATTTTTTTAATTTCAATGGGGGATCGCAGGCTAAAACAGTGTGCCAAACTGAAAACCCATAACTCAGGAACCTATTAACGGATTGTCTTGAAATTTTGCATGCTAATGCTTCAATAACCAGTCCTTATGATAACCTGTACTTCAGGGCACCATGGCAATGCATAAATAGTATTTAAGCATAAGCTTAACAAGTCTGGGAGAGTTGGTGGCGCATAGTTCCTGGCAGCTTCAATTTCCAGCTTGACGTTAAATCCTTGGAATTTCTGTAGTGATTCTTGGTCAACAACCCTTGGCAGGAAAAATGAAATTTCATCTCAGGATTTCTTGCATTCTAATTGAAGCAGTTCGAGTTGCAACAGCAGTCTGTTAGTGGCTTCTGCAGGAGGTTCGGAGGTCTCCCTCTCCCAGCCACAGTTGCTGCTGACTTCATTTGCTGGTAATGCTCATCATCTGAAAAAGGAGAAAAAAGCACATGTTTTAATTTTTACTTCATTCACTTGGCTGTAACTTGAAACTGACCTGTCTGGATAGCAGCGTAAGTTGCAATGTCTGTCCTGCTGATTTGCATAGAGGAAATCCCCCATGGGGCTAAATGATGCTTCAACTGATGGTCCATGGTAGGGTCCATGGAAGGCACTCAGCAGTGTTTTAGCCACTTTCGTCAGTTGAGGGTAGACTTCTGTGTCACTCACTCGACATGTTCCTAACATTCACTAATTAGGCATGCAGTCTCCTTTCAGAAAACGATGGACAGAACTGAAGTAAAGAGCTCAAAATAACAATAGCAGCAATCGCTATCCGCTTGGGACAAACACTCAAAAGACAGAGAACGAAAATTAAATCCCACTCACCTGGTAGTCTTATGTTGTTTTTCAGTGATTTGCCATTTTCTTCGTGCCTCGATGATCCTGACCTTGCAGCATAAATACTCACTGATCAGAAAGGTCACAACATAGTCAGTTGTTGTACAATCTTCTTTCCATCTTCCCTTGACAAGGTCCCGAACCTGCTGAAGCTGAACAGACACCTTCTTTTCATGCAAGTTTTCTTGCACCAGAGAAATATTTGCGTTGCTTGCGATTTCCAATTCTTTACCACACTTCAATGTAGAGGTCTGGTGACGGTAGTGCACCTCCCTGTCCTTCCATTTCTTCAAGTTCCACTGCATGAAGAATCTCATCCTCGATGAACTTTACAAGAAGCCCTCCTTTCTTCTGTCAAAACAGTTATTTGAGACTGAAGATTTGAGATTTTGCCTCTGCACTCATCAGCCTCTCTTCTCGGTGCTGCTATTGTTGACTGAAGACTTCCACAGAGAGTCGAAGCAGAAGGTGCTGGTGAAGAGGCTGAGGTGCCGCACTGTTCCCCTGATGTGGAACTGGAAAGCAGACCCTCTACTATCTTGAACATGCCTGGGACCACAAAAGGGGCATTACTGAAGGATTCTAAAGCTGCTGATCCACCAGGTTTCCCACGATTGCTCTGCTCTGCTCTGCCCTGATATATAACTGCACTGGTTGACTGGGCATAAAACACTAAGTTACTCGCTTACATGTATATATGTCTCTTATCACTAGACTAGCATACAAATTTTGATTCCAATTTAACGGTTACAACTATTTAATTCTAGGTTATTATTATAATGCAGATTATATTACAACAGATGAAATATTGCTAAGAGGAAAATTACACACCTCCACAGGCTTCAACTACTGCCATGTAGTGCTTTGCTCCGTAGGAAACCTGCGCATTCATTCCAGAGTGAACATCATCTGGTGACAGTAGTGCACCTCCCTGTCCTTCCATTTCTTCAAGTTCCACTGCATGAAGTATCCCATCCTCAATTAACTTGACCTTGCAGCATAAATACTCCCTGATCAGAATGGTCACAACATAGTCAGTTGTACTATCTGATCAGACCAGTCACAAGGTAGTCGGTTGTTGTACTCACTGACCAGACCAGTTACAATATACTCCTCCAGCAGGATCAGCCCTCTGGAGTTTGCAGCATTCAGTGTTGCCCATTGCTGGACTTCTGGGCCATATGCAACCTTACAGCAGGAAACGAAGTGTTGTTTTCGTTTATAGTTTCTTTAACAAACTTTGGATTTGATGTTGCTGAACAGCATGAATGTAGAGGTCAGGGTAGAACTCTGTCATCTGAACTATGCAATATGAAGATAAGCTTGATCTCTTGGGTGACAAAATACGTATTACATACCCAGTTATATTGTCACAGTGTCGGTACATGATATATATTCTGTCTAGGTACCGGCAGGTCAAAATTAAATAATGAATATCAAGTAATGAAAAGGACAAAAACAGAAAGAACAAGAGAAACAAAACACAGCACACCAACTCTTTAGTTGATATCATTATTATAACCGGAGATATTGTAAAACGTGTCAACAGGTTCCAGTGACGTCACGGATTGCAAAAGGTGAATGAAGTCGAAGTGCCGCTAGGTAAGCGGCCTTGTTAAGGTAATGTGGCTTTATAGTTGCAATTTTTGTCAACTCTGACTCAAGAAAAAATTATTTTCACACATTTTTTTTAATTTTCTATGCGGTTGCTATGGGCAACAGCGGCTGTTCTAAAAATAAACAACAGTATTTTGTCGAGCCATAAAAATGTTCAGGTTTATGTTATCTTCACAAAATCAGTTTTATTCCACTTGTTTGGGCCAGATCTACAACTTGTCAGTGTTTTTTTTATTTCACCACTTACTGACTTTATTATAGTTTATTATTATTCTGCATTTTTAGCTGCCAAAACGATCATTTTTTTAAAGTTTGTCCATAAATAACTCGGCTATTTTTTAGAGCACACCAAAATTGTTCTGACAAGTTGTATGCAAGATAATATGCTATAGTCATGCCAAGTTTTAACCTTTTTGAGGTCATACTTTAGAAATTATCCATCAAAATGTACTAAAAAATACAGAAAGGGAGAATCCGCGTTCAAAGTGTCAGTTAGTGTTGTTTCAATTGTTCATGTCTCTGCAAGTGTCAGTGACTTGTTTTCATTCAGGCAAATGTACCTTAGAAGCCCCCTGGAACATAGGCTGGACCACCCTCAGCCTGTATATGTCTTCTTCTCTCCGTTTCCCTTGCCAGTCGCACCTTCTCCCTACGCTGCTGTTGCTTGTTCTCCACACTTCGGCGACTGTTTGCTGTCCGAATGTTGTCCCGCTGATTTCCCAGTCTCTTGGTGTTTTCACCCACAACTAGGCCCTGGGCAGTCATGAAGTTGTGGCTGGCACTTGATCCCATGTTGAATTCCCCAACAGACAGAAGAGTTGCCACTTCCACTTTGTCCCGAGAAGCAAAAGTGTGCTTCGGGCACCGGCTCCAAATGATGCCATGCAGACTTTCGTTGGCATTTTGAGTCCTTCTGCGAAGACACCTTCTTAACAGCTCAGGATCAGACAGTCTTTTGTAGACAGTCAACAACTGCTGTGCTACCTTTCTGTTCACTGGTGTGTTGGTGTTGCCTTTGTGAGTCATCGGAGGTTCACCGCGTGCTGAAGCCCGCTGGTAAAAACACCAAGAAGCTGTGCCCTGTGGACACCGAGCATGATGAGGATCCTCATCAGTGGATGTGCAGTGAAAGAGGGAGGCCCATACTGCATTTGACATGGTCTCCACTGTCTGGCTGCTCCTGATGGCTTTGGCGTAGTACTTCTGAAGGTTTTTGACAGTTTGGTTCTTCAGCTGACCTTCACCTCGACCACCCAGCGTAACACCTCGCTTCTTGTTGTCGGTGATCAAGTTTCTTAGAGCTGTACCCATTCTTTTGGAGACATGATTGACACACTCTTCTTTCTTTATTAAGACGTCTCCATATGGCCTTTCATTCTGGAGCTCATTGAAGGTCTTGCAGTCACCATCAGAGAGCATGGTCGTGTAGCGAAGCTTGTGCTGTGCCACAGACCGTGTCCACAGCCGCCGAGCACCTTCCACTTCCATCATTCCTGATGACCCTTCAAAATTCTTTTTGCAGTCTGGTTGATGTTCTCTAAACCACACCTCATAGGCATCTGGACCAAGTTCTTCCATCTTCTTGCCAGTGGTCTCGCACTTTTGGCAGTATTTTGATATGACATGGTAGTCAATGGGACAATGCAGATTCCTGTCAGCAGATCAATGACGCAAGCAACACCAAGCTTTGAACTGTGTCCTCTGGTGTGCCATGTGCCATCGTAGCTCACCGCAATGTCAATGATGCCCCCATCTCCAACACAATTTGGTAGCATGTCTTTGTGAGCTTCTCTAACTGCTTGGATAGCAAGCTCCACAACGTGTTCTTTTAGTTTTGGTGTTAGTTGATACAGAGCATCACAATGGGCTTTGAATGTTTCTGAACTAAGTCCAGGGAGATTTAGGTACTCACAGAATTTGTTTAGTTTTCTAGCTGCAAAACCACAAAGAACACTTGCTGTAACAGTTCTCCTGGTAACTTCGAACGAGTTGTTTTCTGCTGGCATTGTTGCAGAGGTATAGTTAGTACCTATCAAAGTGTCGCAATTTGAACATGTTACCTTCAAATGCACAGCCATTCCCCTTTTCCGAGACTCCTCTGACTGTAGACGCACAGCTGTTTGTCCACAAACAGGGCAGGCACAAGCTGCAAAAAGGTTTGAAAATGTTTGTTGGGAGTGGTGTGTTGTCCACTGGCTCTTGAACATCGGAGTTGGTCGGATGATCGATTAGTTCAGAACTACCCGATTCACCTTTCTTGTGGAACGCTTTGAACTTTTTACCGCTAGCTCCTATGACGTGTTCAGCACAAGCTGCGGCAGAAATAGAACTAGAAGCGACTGGACTGGAGATTGAAGATGGTATAGAAGAAACTGTAAGTTCGCAGCGAGATTCGTCGCTTTCAGGTGGCTCGATTTCCGGCTCCCGGTTTCGCTTTCTACTCTCTCTAGCTCTCTGTAACTGTTGCTTTCGTGAAGACCGTGCAGTATAACAGCGAATGGTGGCTTGTTTTGTTGGAGGCATCTTTATTTATTGAAAAATCTCAGAGAAACGATGGCATCACGATTCGACAAAGAACGCCGTTCGCCGGAAGTTTCAGTTCAAATTGTCGGCCAATCAAAACCCAAGAACCGAGAGTCGGAAGTTGTAATGTTACTATATATAGTAACACCCGTACTTTGCGGTCATGTGACATCCGTTTATGGGCATTTTCGGCAATCCGGTGGGGTCAGAGTTTGCTTGACAAAGCTCCGGAGTTTTCCGAAGGTGCTTCGGCACTGTGATTAACGAACAGGGGAGAGAATTCTGCGTACGACAGTAGCTAACACTCTATGGTTTCTTGGCTGTTGCTATGCGCATCCATGGCCTGAAAATGACGATTTTTTTCGGTGCAGAAACCTTTGTTGAGCTCAAATGTCTGAGAATATTTTTTCTCATGTCATTTATTTCAACAAACAGCAAACTGTGAGCCTAACAGCTGTGCAAAACTGATAAAAGATACATCAGACAAGACAACAAACACACAAAAAACTAAATTAATGATTTTGCACAAAAATGGGGCAAAACATCACCTTAACAAGCCGTAGCAATTTAAACACACACACACACACACACACACACACACACACACACACACACACACACACACACACACACACACACACATGTACGGACAAAATTACAGTCTGAAAACGGTGAGTCGTCAGTACGATTGTCATGGCAACATCGGCACTAAGGAAGCAATCACGTTGCTACTGGTAAACTAGGTCAAAGGGCAACACATAAGCTCGTCTTTTCTTGTGGATTCTGGACCTCGTTTGATGATTGTGATGATATTTTGGACCCAAAATAACTTTGACAATGGTCCAGGAATTTCCTACCGTCCTTTGGGCTATTACCGGCATCACTGCATGTTTTACATCAAATCATTGTCACACCGTGATCATAAGCATGAATTGATTACAATGTACCTTTCGTCCCTCACTGCTGTCCACGCGCTGCATTTTGAACAGGACAGAAGTGGCAGCCGAAGTCACGTGACCCCCAACGTATACACTTTAAAAAAAAATGTGTATCGCCCTGATATAACCACACTGGGCGTTAAACGTCAGTTTACGTAATTACCTCCCCCCCCCCCCCCCCCCCCAAAAAAAAAAAGCAAGCGGGAAAACCGTTTTTTTTATTTTATATTTTATTTAACGAGTGGTTTTGATCTCAAAAACAAACGTTATGGAGTCAAACACGTTGATTGGTCGATCGTTTGAGCTGAAACCGGTTTTTGTAAGGCAACGGTTACCGACATGGACCTAAATGTGCAGTATTACTACTTCAGCAAACAGTTCTTCCTTTTCAATTTCACTTTTGCCTTGTAACCGCACTGGTTGACTGGGTGTAAAACACCAACTTACGTACTTACTCTGCCTTGTACATCTCAGCAAATTTTATGTGATCATTTCGTACAATCAACACGGAACATACCTGACTTTTTTTTTTGTTCCGATTTCATTGAAATAATGGAGAGGCACTTTCCCGCTCGATCGCTGGGGATGTTCAGAGGTGCCGGTATGTTTGGACTGCATCTTCGATTCTCAGAAAGAAATTAGCATTTTGATGGTGTGCTGAAAGTTCCTCTTTTTTTACATAGAAGGAAATGCTGTGCACTTCAAAGCAAACCCCGTGCGGTATTCCAAGGGGTTTGCGAAATCGCACATCGAAGTGCTCACTACACAAATGAGCGTGATGCGGCGCAGCAAGAAAGTCAGCTCGTTTGAACTGTGTAAAGTGTATCCACTTTTGCCTCACTGCGGGTCGATTGCGCGGGAACTCGTTCACTGTTATGCTTGGGGTCGTCTGCGAATTGTTACAGTTCGCGGCAACACAGTAGGCCGGCATAGTTAACCTTTTTGTCGACCACGCGCATACACAGTTTACTGAACAATCTAAGATGGCAACCGCACGGACTCCCCAGACTGACGTCACTTCCGAGAAAACTCATGTGAGTGATGGAGAACACTACCGAAAATAAAACCGATTAAAAACCTTCTTCATTTTTTTTAAAATAATTTTTATTTCATTAAATCTGAAACTAATGACTAATTTCGACGATGATGACGATTTCGGATGATGTCAGATGTTAAACCTGGAAGTCCGGAGTTTCAGGACTGTCATTTGAGATAAAACTAAATTTGTTGTTAGCCCTGATATAACCCATTGTGGTTGACTGGGCTCAAAGCACCAACTAACTAACTAGATCATTTGTTTCCCCTTTCCTGTCCCTCCCTGTATTGTTTCACTGCTTGGTCCTAGTGCTCTTTCTGTGACGTCTATTGTCTGCTAATGGTTCTTCATTTTCATCCTTTTTATTTAGTCTTTTCACATTAGTAATATAGACTGCTCTAATAATTATCAAGAGAAACAACACATCTGATCACAACGTATCCGAGAAAGGGATTTTCTCTTTCCCTGCTCGCCCGGATATAACCGTAATGATTGACTGGGCGTGAAACACCAAGTTACAGACTTACTGTTTCACTGCTCGCCCGGATATAACCGTAATGTTTGACTGGGCGTTAAACCCCAAGTTACAGACTTACTGTTTCACTGCTTGCCCGGATCAATTACCGTAATGGTTGACTGGGCGTGAAACACAAGTTACAGACTTACTGTTTCACTGCGCGTTCAGTGTAGTCGAATGCTTAAAACAATGTAAGAGATATTTTGTATAATACTGATGTTATCACTAATATTTTCAAATCGATTGTTCATAGTCCTGTGGGAAAATTGGTATAATTACAATAATTACCTTTGGGGGGGGGGGGAGGGGGGGGGGTCTAATATTACCTTGATGTGAACAGACATAAAATATTGATTGCTTTTGATTTTCTGTGTAGTCGAAGCAATGGCAGTTTAATATGGTTAACTGTCAAGCGAAGATTACTAAGAATGAAAACGAGTTTTGTCCATCCCTGTTTTTTTTTTTTGTAATGGAGCGGTAGAAGGACAGTGACCCAGGCAGCGGAGTCGGTCAAAAATGGAGACCACAGCAGGCGTATGGCAGCAATCAGGTTTTATTTGCTCAGCCGCAGACAATTTTCAGCACACACACAATCCTCATGCTCACGCATAGATAAGAGAACGGCGCAGGCCGCAGGGAACACACGCTATCGCTACAGTAAATCGCCCCTCTGGACCACAAAATGGCTGACAACTGTGTTTCCCTGGCCCGCACAAATACAGTTTCCTCTACAATAACTAAACCAATTAAAACATGAAAAACATCAAATAAAAGCTACAGTTACAATCTTTTAAACCGTATAAACAAAATGTACACACATGACTTATCTTATTTACAGCAAGAGTGGGAAGCGTGGCTTGCGCCTGTCTATATACAGATTCGTTGTGGTTGACTGGGCTCAAAGCACCAACTAACTAACTAGATCATTTGAGCCCTCTCAACCCATTGTGGTTGACTGGGCTCAAAGCACCAACTACAGTATGTGGTAAAATATTTGAATTATTAATATGAAAATGTGTACAGATTTGCCTTGAAAACAAGTGCTCATGGCATTCCCTGACCTCATTTCACAATCATACAGAGAGTACAGTACTGTTTCACAGTATCACATCTTTATGATCTTAATATCTACGTTGATCATAAAATTAAAATACCAACTTATTAATGGGAAATGTAAGGTGACAGTGACAACATAGAACACAACCCCATGCCATGCTCAAATGACTTTCAACACAGGCAAAAAACAAATACTTGCTTTTTTATGGGCATCTGAGTATCCAAGGTTTTCTGTTGGGTATGGGTGTGCTGCTGTTGGGTGGCCATTCTTAAAGTAGGTAGCGGCAGCCTCTCATCGCCTATGCGGGAACATCGGAATTTTGCTCAGTTTTTCTGTATTTCAGTCACTAATTTCTCCACAGTCTCTGAATGTATCCTCTTGGAAATTATATGAATAAAAAGAACGTTTTCTTCGCATTCTTATGGTTGTTTTTATGTTTGCATGCAATGTACCTCGAAAAATCGCCAGTTGATTTTCTACGGGAGGTATTTGCCGTTTGTCCGGTGCCGGTCACGCGGTCCGAGACATGAACGAAAACAATCGATGTGTTTATGCGCTCGGTGAAAAAGCGATACGCGTTGTACACAGCAGTATGTGGTATCACTGGATCGGAAATTGAATGCCGATTCCAGTGGTGTAAACGCCGTGGTCGTTTACAAACATCTCTGGTCGCTAGAACGCATTTTAGTCGGAAACTCAATTTTAAACCGCAAAACGCCCTCAAATGTCTAAAATATCCCCCCTCAAAATGAAGCTGAATTCGTACCCTTTCGAATGAGGTATGGGGCTAATGGATTGATGACCGGTGGGTCTTTCACAAGCCATAAAAGACCGCAATAAAGGCGCTTTTTTCAAATCGAGTTCATCCAAGATGGCATCGACCGCGTGGAGTTTTTGTGACTCGATTGCCGAGTTTTGGCACATGATTCGTGAGTATTCTCTTCACCTGGCTCCAGTTTACTGAATTTGGTGATAGTTGGTCTCATAATTTAGCATTTTTATATGATATTTTGATTCATTCTTGCAGGATTGCCTAAAATCTTACGATTTTCTCGACCGACTCAGAGTTCTGTCTTTGTTTACAAATACGACTAACCGGAAGTTGTCGATCACTCGCTTGTTCTCCTAAATATTGCCAAAATACGCCACATTTTCACAAAAATAGTCATTGAAATACATTCTCTGATGTCTTGTGGAACAGTATTATTTTGGGGGGACGAACCTTTGACGTAAATTCGTGGCGATGGCTGTTTTCGTGATCGAAATTCTTCATCAGGGGATTACCTCCCCTGATGAAGAATTTTTTTCTAAGATGCTGAGAAAACACAGTGGACATCATAAAAACTTTTGCACTTGAACTCTGTTAAAAGTCTTTTTCGTTTTTCAACGATCGTAATTAAATTCTCAAACTTTAATAGGATGTTGACCAGCATTTCTAGTTCAAAATTAAAAGTGGATTTCTGCTTTGCTAACGGTAGCCAGTCTGATATTATGATAAGTGATGATAAAATCATAACAGATTTAAGAGTTAAGGCCTGAGTGATAATGGTTATTATTAATTATGCTGTAGGCCGTAGATCATTCTCTCAATCAAGATCAACAGAAACAACAAAACTGAGTTGTTGTTTTCCTGCAGATGATGACCAGTTTTCCAAATTGAAGGCTGTTTTCCTGGCAACTGGGAGAGGATGCCGGCAAGACCTTCCTCTGGTTGAACCGGACCCAATGCGTTTCGATCGAAATAAGCTTATGTTTATTTCAATTCAGATTTTACAAGTAGTTATGAGCCGTTTTCACAAGCATTAAAAAGCTTTGACTATGTCCTGTCAGGCAGCAAAGGGAACATTGCCTAAAGAAGAAAGATGCAAACAAAACGGCAACTGAAGCGGTGCACCCGAAATGTCCACCCTTCTTTTGCCGATTTTCGGCCCGGACTTGGTGTAAATTTTCATATTTTACTAACTCAGCACTGACTTTGGGAGTCAAGTTTATCTTTATTATCTCTTTGATGCATACTCTTTCAGATAAAGTTAGGTTTGTTCAGAGAAAACTTAAACCTGAAGAAGCATTTAGGACCAAAAAATGGATGGTCCTCGCCGAGCACCTTTTGGCACAGGCTCATATATAGACTTACAAATTTGCAGTTGTTGGGGTTTTTTTTAAAAGAAATCTGGGCTCAGTCTCACACTGTCAGCATGAGTGTATCACAAAGAAAAAAAAAAATCCATACCTAAAGACTAAGATAGTAAGAAGACTAAGTAGTAAGACTAACAGTAATTATAAAAAAAATTATGTTCCATTTACTTTATTAAAATTTATTTCGCCTCATTTTATTCTCCCATTACATAAACTTACGTCCTCAGTGTGAACTTACACTTCTATATTGCATAAAACAAGTTGGTTGACCACTAAATATGTGTACTAAAACTGCTATACATAGGTCTAGAATTAGAAGAACGGAGACACTGATGAAGACCGAGTTTTGAAACAATGATACGTCTGCATTGCTTTTCTCCATATATTAACTGAACAGAAGACAATATGACATAAGAATCGATGCAAGGTAACAACAAACAAAAACCCCACCCACATTACAGTACACAGCAAAATGAAAACATTCAAAATTATACAAGACAAGATGAAAGCTGTAGTTCGACCTACCTGAAAGGAGGTAGTCACAGACACAGTCTGGCGAACTATGTTGCACCAAATGAATTCGGCACACTGACTGCGTCCACTTCATCAAACGATAGCCACCGTTGCTACATCCAGCAATTGCACAGTGGTAGGCCATTGCCTCGAACAAACAGATCGTAAAATGATTGCCACTCGTTTCGCATTCAACTCAGCGCTCACTTAAAATTGGGAACCGGAAATGGAGTTTACTCGAAAGCCGATTTTTGTGCGCAAAATGCCCGTACGCGCTGCTCCGGGCCACAGAACCGCTCCTTCTTCGCGCTGTGTTCCGCTGAAACTATCAAAAGGTCTAGTTAATTTCAACCCAAAATAAACACTAAACATGAAGTCAGCTAAGCAAAATACTATACGACAAAGCATTGATCGACACAGAATTACTTTAATCGAATCAAAACAACGTTTCACTACTATTCACTAGTACTAAACAAAGCGCGCCATGCAGACGACGGCTATAAAAAGAATGGACCTAGAAAGGCATCGGCCACTGATTAAGCTCGATTTTGCCTCTAAATAAACGTTAGATAAACATTCTAAGATGCCAAAATATATTACACATGGCTTGATGCATAAAAAGGACTAGATAGACAAAGAGTAGGTAAACAAACAAGCGGTCAAAATGTTAAGGGAGAAAAACAGATTTGAAAATGCCGCGCACTGGCGGGCTATCGCCGGTCGGCTGTGTGAAGGCCATGTGGCGTTACGCCACACCCCGCGCTTCAAAACAAAAGCGTCGTCTGCTCCGGTTCCCGGGTTACTAATAGTACCGTAATGAAACTGCATGGATCTGATAACCGGGGCGGGATTAATGTAGAACGTATACAAAGAGCACTTGCTCACATTTGTGTGTGTGTGTGTTTTGACTGTGACACACACTACACACACACACACACACACACACACACACACAACACACACACACACACACACACACACACACACAGTGAAACAAGCAAACAAACAAAAAAGCACTAGTTGCCGGACTTTGAAGCCGCCAACGCGGCGAATGAACTAACTTCGCCTTTGTATCTTCAGTTTAGACCATAGAGGCACTTAGTGGCAGAGACACTACAATACACACACACACACACACACACACACACACACACACACACACACACACACACACACACACACACACACACACACACACACACACACACACACACACACTCAATGTAGTGTCTCTGTAGAGAGAGAGAAAACAATTGAAACCAGACAGAGGAGCAGAGCGCTCCAGCAGTCGAAGGGACTGAAACGTAAATTGTCTCCCTTGTGCGTTGTCTCTCTGGAGAGATTCAGAATCGGTTGTTGTTGTTTTTGTGTGCGTTTTTTCTTGAAGTTATGCCCGGTCAACCATGATTATTATATCTGCGCGAATATATGGG
>OY757551.1:20881490-20899963 GCA_963584105.1 Alviniconcha strummeri
TTTTAGTGAAGTGTTTCTCTTACACACCTCATGCTAGTTTTAGTGAGGTGTTTCTCTTACGCACCTAGTGGTAGTTTTAGTGACGAGTTTCTCTTGCTCTTCTGATGTTACTTCTATTGAGGTGTTTCTGTCAGTTACATTCCTGGTGCTAGTTTTAGTGAGGTGTTTTTCTTACGCACTTCATGCTAGTTTTAGTGAGGTGTTTTTCTTACGCACCTCATGCTAGTCTTAATCCTGATGATATTTTTTTAGCAGGGTGTTTCTGTTAGTTACACTCCTGATGCTAGTTTAGTGAGGAGTTTCTCTTGCACTCCTGATGCTTTTCTCTTACTTTTCCCATACTGCTCATAGTGAGGATGTTTTGAATCTGTTTGCATGCTGCATCGGTGGGAGTCTTCTCTTACACTGAGGTGAACACCTCGTGCTGGAGTTAGTTAGGACATGCATTTCTTTTATACTGTAGTAGTAACGACTATACATGCACTGAATTAATCCCAGATATTATGCATTGTCCGAACACTCCTGGTTCTTAGTGGGGAGTTTCTCTTACATTCCTCGGGCTGGTTTTTAGTGAGGAGTTTCTCTTACACTCCTGGAGATGGTTTTTAGCGAGGAGTTTCTCTTACACACCTCGTGCTGGTTTTTAGTGAGGAGTTTCTCTTACACTCCTCGGGATGGTTTTTAGTGAGGAGTTTCCCTTACACTCCTTATGCTAGTTGTAGCGAGGAGTTTCTCTTACATTCTTCGAGATGGTGTTAGTGAGGAGCTTTTCTTACACTGCTGGTACTAGTTTTCGTGAGATGTTTCTCTTACACTCCTGATGATACTTTTAGTGAGGTGTTTTTCTTACACACCTTATGCTAGTTTTAGTGAGGTGTTTCTCTTACACACCTCATGCTAGTTTTAGTGACGTGTTTCTCTTGCACTCCTGATGATTCTTCTAGTGAGGTGTTTCTTTTACACACCCCATGCTATTTTTAGGAAGGTGTTTCTCTTACACACCTCATGCTAATTTTAGTGAGGTGTTTCTCTTACACTCCTCATGCTAGTTTTAGTGAGGTGTTTCTCTTGAACTCCTGATGATACTTCTAGTGAGGTGTTTCTCTTGCACACCTCATGCTAGTTTTAGTGCGGTTTTTATCTTACACACCTCATGCTAGTTTTAGTGACGTGTTTCTCTTGCAATCCTCATGATACTTCTAGTGAGGTTTTTCTTTTACACACCTCGAGCTAGTTTTAGTGAAGTTTTTCTCTTACGCACATCATGCTAGTTTTAGTGAGGTGTTTCTCTTACACACCTCATGCTAGTTTTAGTGACGTGTTTCTCTTGCACTCCTGATGATATATCTGTAGTGAGGCGTTTCTCTTACACACATCATGCTAGTTTTAGTGAGGTGTTTATCTTACACACGTCATGCTAGTTTTAGTGAGGTGTTTCTCTTACACACCTCATGCTAGTTTTAGTGAGGTGTTTCTCTTACACACGGCATGCTAGTTTTAGTGAGGTGTTTCTCTAACACACCTCGTATTAGTTTTGGTGAGGTGTTTCTCTTACACACATCATGCTAGTTTTACTGAGGCATTTCTCTTGCACTCCTGATGGTACTTCCAGTGAGGTGTTTTTTTCTTGCACACCTCATGCTAGATTTAGTGAGATGTTTCTCTTACGCACTTTATGCAAGTTTTATTGAGGTGTTTCTCTTACACACCTCATGCTAGTTTTAGTGAGATGTTTCTCTTGCACTCCTGATGATACTTCTAGTGAGGTGTTTCTTTTGCACACGTCATGCTAGTTTTAGTGAGGTGTTTCTCTTGCACACGTCATACTAGTTTTAGTGAGGTGTTTCTCTTGCACTTCTGATGATACTTCTAGTGAGGTGTTTCTCTTACACACCTCATGGTAGTTTTAGTGACGCGTTTCTCTTACACACGTCATGATACTTATAGTGAGGTGTTTTCTTACACGCCTCATGCTAATTTGAGTGAGGTGTTTCTCTTACACACCTCATGCTAGTTTTAGTGAGGTGTTTCTCTTGCGCTCCTGATGATACTTCTGGTTTTAGTGAAGTGTTTCTCTTACACACCTCTGGCTAGTTTTAGTGAGGTGTTTCTTTTGCACACCTCATGCTAGTTTTAGTGACGTGTTTCTCTTACATACACCATGATAGTTTTAGTGAGGTGTTTCTCTTACACACATCATGCTAGTTGTGGTGAGGTGTTTCTCTTACACATCTCGTGCTAATTTTGGTGACGTGCTGGAGTTAGTTAGGACATGCATTTCTTTTATACTGTAGTAGTAACGACTATACATACACAGAAATAATCCCAGATGTTATCCATTGTCCAAACAAAGACGCAAGAGCAAGGTCTGACAGGTTACAGCTCGGTACGGCTCACATCCAGAGCTTCACACAGACTAGGCAAGTGTCGGTTGTCATGGGTATGACTCGGTGTTTTTGGGTGCCATTGACTCTTAGCGAGTGCATGCTCAGGGCGCGGCAGCCACCGACACGCCTCGTCTGGCTTCGTCTCGGTACAGACTGACCAGACAGCTCAGTCCTGACATGACCTCGTCCGTACATCTGTCTTTCTTGTTACACTCATCGTGCTGTTTAGTGAGGAGTTTCTCTTACACTCCTCGGGTCATCTGTTTTATTGAGGAGTTTCTCTTACACTCCGCCAGCTGGATTTAGTGAGTAGTTTCTCCTCGAGATGGTTTTAGTGAGGAGCTTCTTTTACAATCCTGGTACTAGTTTTCGTTAGGTGTTTCTCTTACACTCCTGATGGTACTTCTAGTGAGGTGTTTTTCTTACACACCTCATGCTAGTTTTAGTGACGTGTTTCTCTTACACACATCATGTAGTTTTAGTGAGGTGTTTCTCTTACACACCTCATGCTAGTTTTAGTGAGGTATTTCTCTTACACACGGCATGCTAGTTTTAGTGAGGTGTTTCTCTAACACACCTCATACTAGTCTCGGTGAGGTGTTTCTCTTACACACCTCATGCTAGTTTTAGTGAGGCATTTCTCTTGCACTCCTGATGGTACTTCCAGTGAGGTGTTTTTTCTTGCACACTTCATGCTAGTTTTAGTGAGATGTTTCTCTTACACACGTCATTCTAGTTTTAGTGAGGTGTTTCTCTTACACACTTCATGCTAGTTTTAGTGAGATGTTTCTCTTGCACTTCTGATGATACTTCTACTGAGTTGTTTCTCTTACACACCTCATGGTAGTTTTAGTGACGCGTTTCTCTTACACGCGTCATGATAATTATAGTGAGGTGTTTCTCTTACACACCTCATGCAAATTTTAGTGAGGTGTTTCTCTTACACATCTCATGCTAGTTTTAGTGAGGTGTTTCTCTTGCACTCCTGATGATACTTCTAGTTTTAGTGAGGTGTTTCTCTTACACACCTCTGGCTAGTTTTAGTGATGTGTTTCTTTTGCACACCTCATGCTAGTTTTAGTGAGGTGTTTCTCTTACACACATCATGATAGTTTTAGTGAGGTGTTTCTCTTACACACCTCATGCTAGTTGTGGTGAGGTGTTTCTCTTACACACCTCATGCTAATTTTAGTGAGGTATTTCCATTACACACCTCATGCTAGTTTTAGTGAAGTGTTTCTCTTACACACCTCATGCTAGTTTTGGTGAGGTGTTTCTTTTACAGACCTCATGCTAATTTTAGTGAGGTATTTCTCTTACACACATCATGCTAGTTTTAGTGAGGCGTTTCTGTTGCACTCCTGATGATACTTCTAGTGAGGCGTTTCTCTTACACACTTCATACTAGTTTTAGTGAGGTGTTTCTCTTACATACCTATTGCTAGTTTTAGTGAGATGTTTCTCTTACACACCTCATGGTAATTTTCGTGAGGTGTTTCTCTTACGCATCTCATGCTACTTTTAGTGAGGTGTTTCTCTTGCACTCCTGATGATACTTCTAGTGAGGTTTTTCTCTTACACACCTCATGCTAGTTTTAGTGAGGTGTTTCTCTTACACACCTCATGCTAGTTTTAGTCAGGTATTTCTTTTAGACACCTCATGGTAATTTTCGTGAAGTGTTTCTCTTACACACCTCATGCTAGTTCTAGTGTTTCTCTTGCACTCCTGATGATACTTCTAGTGAGGTGTTTCTTTTTTTGCACTCCTGATGATACTTCTAGTGAGGTGTTTCTTTTACACACCTCATGCTAGTTATTGTGGTGTGTTTCTCTTACACACGTCATGGTAGTTTTAGTGAGGTGTTTCTCTTACACACCTCGTGGTAGTTTTAGTGACGTGTTTCTCTTGCACTAATGATGATACTTCCATTGAGCTGTTTCTGTCGGTTACACTCCTGGTGCTAGTTTTAGTGAGATGTTTCTCTTACGCACCTCATGCTAGTTTTAATAATGAGTTTTACAATCGTGATCATACTCTTAGCAAGGTGTTTCTGTTAGTTACACTCCTGATGCCAGTTTTAGTGAGGAGTTTCTCTTGCACTCCTGATGCTAATTTTAGTGAAGAGCTTCTCTAATAGTCCTGATGCCAGTGTTAATGAGTTTGTATTACAGTCATCATCAGTGCTAGTTTGAGTGAGGTGTTTGGATTACATTCCCCATACTGATCATAGTGAGGATGTTTTGAATCTGTTTGCATGCTGCATCGGTGGGAATCTTCTCTTACACTGAGGTGGACACATTGTGCTAGACTTAGGACATGCGTTTCTTTTATACTGTAGTAGTAACGACTACACAGAAATAATCCCAGATGTTATCCATTGTCCAATCAAAGACGCAAGAACAAGGTCTGGCAGGTTACAGCTCGGTACGGCTCACATCCAGAGCTTCACACAGACTAGGCAAGTGTCGGTTGTCATGGGTATGACTCGGTTTTGGGATGCCATTGGCTCTTAGCGAGTGCAGTGCATGCTCAGGGCGCGGCAGCCACCGACACGCCTCGTCTGGCTTCGTCTCGGTACAGACTGACCAGACAGCTCAGTC
Organism: Alviniconcha strummeri; assembly: GCA_963584105.1. Classification (NCBI taxonomy): domain Eukaryota; kingdom Metazoa; phylum Mollusca; class Gastropoda; family Provannidae; genus Alviniconcha; species Alviniconcha strummeri. The sequence continues at coordinate 20,886,479 of OY757551.1, forward strand.
CTGACATGACCTCGTCCGTACATCTGTCTTTCTTGTGACACTCATCGTGCTGTTTAATGAGGAGTTTCTCTTACACTCCTCGGGTCATCTGTTTTATTGAGGAGTTTCTCTTACACTCCTCGAGCTGGTGTTATTGAGGAGTTTCTCTTACACTCCTCGAGCTGGTTTTAGTGAGGAGTTTCCCTTACACTCCTCGAGCTGGTTTAGTGAGGAGTTTCTCTTACACTCCTCGGGTCATCTGTTTTATTGAGGAGTTTCTCTTACACTCCTCCAGCTGGTTTTAGTGAGGAGTTTCTCTTACACTCCTCGAGCTGGTTTAGTGAGGAGTTTCTCTTACACTCCTCGGGCTGGTTTTTAGTGATGAGTTTCTCTTACATTCCTCGGGCTGGTTTTTAGTGAGGAGTTTCTCTTGCACTCCTCCGGCTGGTTTTTAGTGAGGAGTTTCCCTTACACACCTCGGCCTTGTTTTTAGTGAGGAGTTTCTCTTACACTCCTCGGGCTGGTTTTTAATGAGGAGTTTCCTTTACACTCCTGGTGCTAATTTTAGTGAGGAGTTTCTCTTACACTCCTGTTGCTAGTTTTAGTGACGAGTTTCTCTTACACTCCTCGAGACGGTTTTAGTGAGAAGCTTCTTTTACACTCCTGGGACTAGTTTTCGGGAATTGTTTCTTTTACACTCCTGATGATAATTCTAGTGAGGTGTTTTTCTTACACACCTTATGCTATTTTTAGTGAGGTGTTTCTCTTACATACCTCATGCTAGTTTTAGTGACGTGTTTCTCTTGCCCTCCTGATGATACTTCTAGTGAGGTGTTTCTTTTACACACCTCATGCTAGTTTTAGTGAGCTGTTTCTCATACACACCTCATGCTAATTTTAGTGAGGTGTTTCTCTTACACTCCTCATGCTAGTTTTAGTGAGGTGTTTCTCTTTCACTCCTGATGATACTTCTAGTGAGGTGTTTCTCTTACACACCTCATGCTAGTTTTAGTGACGTGTTTCTCTTACACATATCATGACAGTTTTATTGAAGTGTTTCTCTTACACACCTAATGCTAGTTTTTGTGAGGTGTTTCTCTTACACACCTCATGCTAATTTCAGCGAGGTGTTTCTCTTACACACATCATACTAGTTTTAGTGAGGCATTTCTCTTGCACTTCTGATGATACTTCTAGTGAGGTGTTGCTCTTGAACACGTCATGCTAGTTTTAGTGAGGTTTTTATCTTACACACCTCATGCTAGTTTTCGTGAGTTGTTTCTCTTGCACTCCTCATGATACTTCTAGTGAGGTGTTTCTTTTACACACGTCTTACTAGTTTTAGTGGCGTGTTTCTTTTACACACCTTATGCCACTTTTTGTGAGTATTTTTTCTTACGCACATCATGCTAGTTTTAGTGAGGTGTTTCTCTTATACATCTCATGCTAGTTTTAGTGGCGTGTTTCTCTTGCACTCCTGGTGATACCTCTAGTGAGGTGTTTCTCTTACACACCTCATGCTAGTTTTAGTGATTTGTTTATCTTACACACGTCATGCTAGTTTTAGTGAGGTGTTTCTCTTACACACCTCATGCTAGTTTTAGTCAGGTGTTTCTCTTACACATATCATGCTAGTTTTAGTCAGGTGTTTCCCTTACACACCTCGTGCTAGTTTTAGTCAGGTGTTTCTCTTACACACCTCATGCTAGTTTTAGTCAAGTGTTTCTCTTACACACCCCAGGCTAGTTTTAGTCAGGCGTTTCTCTTACACACCTCATGGTAGTTTTAGTCAGGTGTTTCTTTTGCGCTCCTGATGACATTTCTAGTGAGATGTTTTTCTCTTACACACCGCATGCTAGTTTTAGTGACGTGTTTTTCTTTCGCACCTCATACCAGTTTCAGTGAAGTGTTTTTCTTACACACCCTATGCCAGTTTGAGTGAGGTGTTTCTCTTACACACCTCATGCTAGTTTTAGTGAAGTGTTTCTCTTACACACCTCATGGTAGTTTTAGGGAGGTGTTTCTGTTACGCACCGAGTGGTAGTTTTAGTGACAAGTTTCTCTTGCTCTTCTGATGATACTTCTATTGAGGTGTTTCTGTCAATTACACTCCTGGTGTTAGTTTTAGTGAGGTGTTTTTCTTACGCACCTCATGCTAGTTTTAATAATGAGTTTTACAATCCTAATCATGCTTTTAGCAAGGTGTTTCTGTTAGTTACACTCCTGATGCCAGTTTTAGTGAGGAGTTTCTCTTGCACTCCTGATGCTAATTTTAGTGAGGAGTTTCTCTTATACTCCTGATGCCAGTGTTAAGGAGTTTGTATTACAGTCATTATCAGTGCTAGTTTGAGTGAGATGTTTCTCTTACATTCCCCATACTGATCATAGTGAGGATGTTTTGAATCTGTTTGCATGCTGCATCGGTGGGAATCTTCTCAGACACTAAGGTGCACACCTCGTGCTAGAGTTAGTTAGGACATGCGTTTCTCTTATACTGTAGTAGTAACGACTACACAGAAATAATCCCAGATGTTATCCATTGTCCAAACAAAGACGCAAGAGCAAGGTCTGACAGGTTACAGCTCGGTACGGCTCACATCCAGAGCTTCACACAGACTAGGCAAGTGTCGGTTGTCATGGGTATGACTCGGTTTTTGGGTGCCATTGACTCTTAGCGAGTGCATGCTCAGGGCGCGGCAGCCACCGACACGCCTCGTCTGGCTTCGTCTCGGTACAGACTGACCAGACAGCTCAGTCCTGACATGACCTCGTCCGTACATCTGTCTTTCTTTTTACACTCATCGTGCTGTTTAGTGAGGAGTTTCTCTTACACTCCTCGGGTTATCTGTTTTATTGAGGAGTTTCTCTTGCACTCCTCCAGCTGGTTTTAGTGAGGAGTTTCTCTTACACTCCTCGAGCTGGTTTAGTGAGGAGTTTCTCTTACACTCCTCGGGTCATCTGTTTTACTGAGGAGTTTCTCTTACACTTCTCCAGCTGGTTTTAGTGAGGAGTTTCTCTTACACTCCTCGAGCTGGTTTAGCAAGGAGTTTCTCTTACACTCCTCGGGTCATCTGTTTTATTGAGGAATTTCTCTTACACTGCCGCAGATGGTTTTAGTGAGGAGTTTCTCTTACACTCCTCGGGCTGGTTTTTAGTGAGGAGTTTCTCTTACACTCCTCGGGCTGGTTTTTAGTGAGGAGTTTCACTTACACTCCTGATGCTAGTTTTAGTGAGGAGTTTCTCTTACACTCCTGGAGCTGGTTTTTAGTGAGGAGTTTCCCTTAGACACTTCGGGCTGGTTTTTAGTGAGGAGTTTCTCTTACACTCCTCGGGCTGGTTTTTACTGAGGAGTTTCTCTTACACTCCTGATGCTAGTTTTAGTGAGGAGTTTCTCTTACACTCCTGTTGCTAGTTTTACTGAGTTTTTCTTACACTCGTCGAGATGGTTTTAGTGAGGAGCTTCTTTTACAATCCTGGTACTAGTTTTCGTTAGGTGTTTCTCTTACACTCCTGATGATACTTCTAGTGAGGTGTTTTTCTTACACACCTTATGCTAGTTTTAGTGAGGTGTTTCTCTTACACACCTCATGCTAGTTTTAGTGACGCGTTTGTCTTGCACTCCTGATGATTCCTCTAGTGAGGTGTTTCTTTTACACACCTCATGCTAGTTTTAGGAAGGTGTTTCTCTTACACACCTCATGCTAATTTTAGTGAGGTGTTTCTCTTACACTCCGCATGTTAGTTTTAGTGAGGCATTTCTCTTGCACTCCTGATGATACCTCTAGTGAGGTGTTTCTCTTACACACCTCATGCTAGTTTTAGTTACGTGTTTCTCTTACACACATCATGGTAGTTTTATTGAGGTGTTCCTGTTACACACCTAATGCTAGTTTTTGTTTCTGTTACACACCTAATGCTAGTTTTTGTGAGGTGTTTCTCTTACACACCTCATGCTAATTTTAGTGAGGCATTTCTCTTGCACTCCTGATGATACTTCTAGTGAGGTGTTTCTCTTGCACACGTCATGCTAGTTTTAGTGAGGTTTGTATCTTACACACCTCATGCTAGTTGTACTGAGGTGTTTCTCTTGCACTCCTGATGATACTTCTAGTGAGGTGTTTCTTTTACATACCTCGTGCTAGTTTTAGTGAGGTTTTTCTCTTACGCACATCATGCTAGTTTTAGTGAGGTGTTTCTGTTACACATCTGATTCTAGTTTTAATGACGTGTTTCTCTTGCACTCCTTATGATCCCTCTAGTGAGGTGTTTCTCTTACACACCTCATGCTAGTTTTAGTGAGGTGTTTATGTTACACACGTCATGCTAGTTTTAGAGATGTGTTTTTCTTACACACCTCATGCTAGTTTTAGTGACGTGTTTCTCTTACACACATCATGCTAGTTTTAGTGAGGTGTTTCTCTTACACACCTCATGCTAGTTTTAGTGAGGTATTTCTCTTACACACGGCATGCTAGTTTTAGTGAGGTGTTTCTCTAACACACACATACTAGTTTTGGTGAGGTGTTTCTCTTACACACCTCATGCTAGTTTTAGTGAGGCATTTCTCTTGCTCTCCTGGTGGTACTTCCAGTGAGGTGCTTTTTCTTGCACACTTCATGCTAGTTTTAGTGAGATGTTTCTCTTACACACCGTATGCTAGTTTTATTGAGGTGTTTCTCTTACACACCTCATGCTAGTTTTAGTGAGATGTTTCTCTTGCACTTCTGATGATACTTCTACTGAGTTGTTTCTCTTACACACCTCGTGGTAGTTTTAGTGACGCGTTTCTCTTACACACGTCATGATAATTATAGTGAGGTGTTTCTCTTACACAGCTCATGCTAATTTTAGTGAGGTGTTTCTCTTACACACCTCATGCTAGTTTTAGTGAGGTGTTTCTCTTGCACACATCATGATAGTTTTAATAAGGTGTTTCTCTTACACACCTCAAGCTATATGTGGTGAGGTGTTTCTCTTACACACCTCATGCTAATTTTAGTGATGTGTTTCTCTTACACAGCTCTTGCTAGTTTTAGTGAGGCGTTTCTCTTGCACTCCTGATGATACTTCTAGTGAGGCGTTTATCTTACACACTTCAGACTAGTTTTAGTAAGGTGTTTCTCTTACATACCTATTGCTAGTTTTAGTGAGATGTTTATCTTACACCCCTCATGGTAGTTTTAGTGAGGTGTTTCTCTTGCACTCCTGATGATACTTCTAGTGAGGTGTTTCTCTTACACACCTCATGCTAGTTTTAGTCAGGTGTTTCTCTTACACACCTCATGCTAATTTTCGTGAGGTGTTTCTCTTACACACCTCATGCTAGTTTTAGTGACGTGTTTCTCTTGCACTCCTGATGATGCTTCTAGTAAGGTGTTTCTTTTACATACCTCATGCTAGTTTTAGTGAGGTGTTTCTCTTACACACCTCGTGGTAGTTTTAGAGACGAGTTTCTCTTGCACTAATTATGATACTTCTATTGAGGTGTTTCTGTCAGTTACACTGCTGGTGCTAGTTTTAGTGAGATCTTTTCTTACGCACCTCGTGCTAGTATGTTTGAGTGAAATGTTTCTCTTACGCACCTCATGCTACGTTTAATAATGAGTTTTACAGTCCTGATGATACTTTTAGCAAGGTGTTTCTGTTAGTTGCACTCCTGATGCCAGTTTTAGTGAGGAGTTTCTCTTGCACTCCTGATTGTAATTTTAGTGAGGAGTTTCTCTTATACTCCTGATGCCAGTGTTAAACGAGTTTGTATTACAGTCATTATCAGTGCTAGTTTGAGTGAGGAGTTTCTCTTACATTCCCCATCCGTCTTTCTTTTTACACTCATCGTGTTGTTTAGTGAAGAGTTTCTCTTACACTCCTCGGGTCATCTGTTTTATTGAGGAATTTCTCTTACACTCCTCGAGCTGGTTTTATTGAGGAGTTTCTCTTACATTCCTCGAGCTGGTTCAGTGAGGAGTTTCTCTTACACTCCTCGGGTCATCTGTTTTATTGAGGAGTTTCTCTTACACTCCTCAAGCTGGTTTTGTGAGGAGTTTCTCTTACACTCCTCGGTCTTGCTTTTAGTGAGGAGTTTCTCTTACACTCCTGGAGCTGGTATTAATGAGGAGTTTCTCTGACACTCCTGGTGTTAGTTTTAGTGAGGAGTTTCTCTTACACTCCTGGTGCTAGTTTTAGTGAGGAGTTTCTCTTACACTCCTGATGCTAGTTTTAGTGAGGAGTTTCTCTTACACTCCTCGAGCTGGTTTTAGTGAAGATCTTCTTTTACACTCCTGGTACTAGTTTTAGTGAAGAGTTTCCCTTACACTCCTGATGTTAGTCTTTGTGAGGAGTTTCCTTTACACTCCTGATGCTACTTTTAGTGAGGAATGTCTCTTATACTCATGATACAAGTTTTAGTGAGGAGTTCCCTTTAGACTCATGATGCTACTTTTAGTTAGGAGTTTCTCTTACACTGCTGTTGCTAGTTTTAGTGAGGAGTTTCTCTTACACTCTTCGAGCTGATTTTAGTGAGGTGTTTCTCTGATACACCTTAAACCGGTTTCAGTGAGGAGTTCCTCTTACACTCCTGAAGTTTGCTTATACAATCCTGATGCTAGTTTTTGTGAGCAGGTTTCCTTTGACTTCTCGTGTCATTTTTAGTGAGGAGTTTTTCATACATTTCTCTTATTGGTTCAGTTTAGTGAGGAGTTTCTCTTACATACCTCACGCTTTGTTTATTCGTGAGGAGTTTCTCTTACACTCCTGATGCTACTTTTAGTGAGGAGTTTCTCTTACACACCTCATACTATATTTATTCGTGAGGAGTTTCTTTTACACTCTTGATGCTGTGTTTATTCGTGGGGAGTTTCTCTTACACTCCTCATGCTAGTTTTAGTGAGGAATTTCTCTTACACTCCTCATGCTAGTTTTAGTGAAGAGTTTCTCTTACACTCCTGATGCCAGTTTTAGTCAGGAGTTTCTCTTACACCCCTGATATTAGTTTTAGTGAGGAATTTCTCTTATACTCCTCATGTTAGTTTTAGTGAAGAGTTTCTCTTACAGTCCTGATGCCAGTTTTAGTCAGGAGTTTCTCTTACACTCCTCATGCTAGATTTAGTGACGTGTTTTAGCGAGGAGTTTCGTTTGCAGACGTCGCGTTCAATCAATGGTTTTAGTGAGGAGTTTTTCTTGCACTCCTGATGCCAGTTTTAGTGAGGGGTTTCTCTTACACCCCTGATGGCCATTTTTAGTGAGAAGTTTTTCATACAGTCCTCTTGCTGCTTCAGTTTAGTGAGGAGATTTGTTTCATTACACACCTCATGTGATGTTTAGTGAGGAGTTTTAGTTACATTGCTGATGCTAGTTTTAGTGAGTCTACGCTTTCGTCCCGGTTTAAGTCTGGGGTTTCTCTGACACTCCTGATGCTAGTCACATTTTGATGAGTTTCACTTACACTCATCGTGTTCAATGGTTTAAGTGAGGACTTTCTCTTACAGTCCTAATGCTGACTGAGTTTAATGGAGAGTTTCTCTTACACACCGGATGCTAGTTTTACTGAGAAGTTGACACTCCTGATGCCAGTTTTTATGTGGAGTTTGTGTTACAGTCTTCATTCTAGTTTTAGCCTGGAGGAGTTTCTCGTAAGATTCCTCCTGCTAGTTTTGCAATGGGTTTCATTTACATCCCTGATGTTGATCGTTTTAGCGAGGAGTAGCAGTCTTGACAACTGACGAAAAACAAAAACAAAACAAAAAACAGAAGAAAAATCCCCATAAACTACCCCCCCCCCACCCCACCCCCAAAGAAGAAGAATACCATCATCCTGGTGGATCAGCTCTATGCAAGTTTACAAATAATAATCCACTCTTTACCTACTTTAAAGTAGTGTCTAAATGCTTTCTTCTGTTTATAACATGGAAAACAAATTCTGAGCCATTTAGACACACACGTTTCAGTCTTCAAGTGCTTCAATTCGGTGCTGATTGTACTGGATATGGCGTTAAGTTGTGGCAGTGCTCCAAACTCTAGTCTAGCCTGTGATAGCTTTACTCTAGAGCAATACATGCACACACACACACACACACACACACACACACACACACACACACACACACACACACACACACACACACACACAACTATAGATATATACAATGGATTAAATTCTTAAAATATATAATTCGATGAGAGAGAGAGAGAGAGAGAGAGAGAGAGAGAGAGAGAGAGAGAGAGAGAGAGAGAGAGAGAGAGACAGAGACAGAGACAGAGACAGAGAGACAGAGACAGAGAGAGACAGAGACAGAGACAGACAGACAGACAGACAGACAGACAGACAGACAGACAGACAGACAGACAGACAGACAGACAGACAGACAGACAGAGCTCTACGGTACTCACAACTGATGGAGTCGTTCCGCATCAAAACTTGATGGCGGTCACAGTCCAAATTCCGCTTTTCTGACGGATGTGGTACACGGCCGATGCGGCTTGGAATTTAACTTGATAAAATGTTAATACGCTGGCATAAAAAAGAACAAAGAGTCATGTATGGGCCTAACCGCCAGCAGAAAAACGGACCGCTGAGATTGAGCTGAATGCAGAGAAAACCAAGTCCTACTGACTGTGACAAAACCGGCAACTGCTGATGCGCGAAGGCGGCGACTACCGGACCATTGGACCTTCATGTGCGGGAATTTCGGCGGCGTGAAGAGACTGACACGGAAGAGGTACATGGTCAATGATGGTTCAGATACTAATTATCAGTCTTGTTCTGAACTTCGCCTTGACGGAGGGGTTGGTTCCTCAATGGGGAGCACTCACTGAGTGACTGGCCGGGGAGACTTGGAGACTGAATAAGTGTTCACATGTGAACTGTGTTAAAATCCAGCTAACAGTGGATTCAGTCTGCACTCTGTCCTGTACTCAAAGTATTGAACCCGGCCAGTGAACTCGGCACGACAGAAAAGCATGAGAACTACTCACGCCCAGTCAGTAACGATCAAAGCTGTCACACTCAGTGAATGGACAGTGCTGTGATAAGAGTAAAATCAGTCTGAAAATTAACTCACTCCATGAACGGAGCGAGAAGCTCAAATTTTTCGGCTATTTAAACACACACACACACACACACACACACACACACACACACACACACACACACACACACAATGACAAACTCCAGGCACTGGTTTACGACATCCTTTCAACCACTGGCGTATTTACTTATGCCATTGGTCCCAGAAAACTGTCAGCTAACGAGCAGTTTTTTTGTTGGTGCTCAAACAGTAATAAGTTTGTAACAAACAACTCAGAATATATCAGACGTTTGTTTTATAACTGATCATGCTGCTTACGCCAGCTCAAATAAAACCAAAATCGTTTGAATCGAGATGGAACTTTTTTTTAACCCGGGGTGGATGCATCTCATGTTTACGTGCGTACTTGGGCGCTAGGTTGCTTCCACAGTCTTACTAGTACCCAAGCTCCATGCACTGGTTTACGACATCCTACCTTCAACCACTGCCATTATAGTTACGCCATAGGATCCAGAAAACTGTCAGCTAACTAGCATTATTTTGTTGGTGCTCAAACAGAAGTAAATTTGTTACAAACAACTCAAACTATATCAAACGTTTGTTTTATAAATGACCATGTTGCTTACGCCAGCTCAGATAAAACCAAAATCGTTTGAATCGAGACGGAACTCTTTTTTTTTTTTTTATCCGGGGGTAGATGCGTCTCGTGTTTACGTGCGTGCTTGGGCGCTAGGTTGCTTCCACAGTCTTAATATCAGTACCCGAAACTTTCGAAGGGCGCTGACCGCGTCGGTGGACAGCCGAGGAGGCACCGTTAGTGGAGTGTCACACTCCGAGCATCGCTTTCCGGCAAAGGTAGGATGTCGTAAACCAGTTCTTGGAGTTTGGTGGAGTGTATACTGTACCTTGTGTATCTATTTACTGTCGATGCCACTAGGCTGTGACCGACACTCGGTGACACTGAGTAATCCGGTAGGCGACTCTAGACTGAGTTGTCTTTTGAGAATATGTTTATAGATAAATTATGCATCGTGTGTGTGTGTGTGTGTGTGTGTGTGTGTGTGTGTGTGTGTATGTGTGCGTGTGTGTTTGTTTGTGTGTGTGTGTGTGTGTGTGTGTGTGTGCGTGCGTGTGTGTGTGTGTACCATGTGTGTGTGTGTGTATGTGTGTGTGTGTGTGTGTGTGTGTGTGTGTGTGTGTGTGTGTGTGTGTCCGTGTCCGCCAAAGAAACACACACACACACACACACACACACACACACACACACACACACACACACACACACACACACACACACACACACTTTCTCTCTCTCTCTCCTTTACAGTGACCTTCGGAACAGTTAGTTGCAGACAAGTGCCACAGACCTCCGGCTGAACAAACCACTTGATGAAAGATACAACTGACTAGTGCGAAGGTCGCAGTAGTAATAAAAACGAAACTCACACTCAGTGCTGCCTCTCTTGGGACTGAAGCTGGTACGTACACCTCTCTCTCTTTCCAAGCACACGCGCGCACTCGCACACACACGCAGGCACCCACACACATACATACGCATACACACATGCGCACGCACTCACACACACACACGCACGCACGCACGCGCACACACACACACACTCACACGCAGGCACGCACACATATACATACGCATACACACATGCGCACGCACACACACACACACACGCACACAAACACACACGCGCACACACACACACACGCACGCACACACACACACACACACACACGCACACGAACGCGCTAAAATATTAATATCATCTTTATTATAAGTTCCTCTTATGTTCGCTATGTTGTTAGTCAAATAGATGTTTGTGACGTCATCAATTTATGTACGACTCGGGCCGTACTAATATCAGTATCTTTGCTTGTTGCACGGCCCAACTGTTATGTTGTTAATGAATTGTTATATATAAGAAATAAATTTTGTTTAAACCAAGGTCGCAGTGAAACAGTAACTTGTAGTGTCATTCAGTGCATGGATGACGCACTGTGAAGATGATGATGATGCACTGTGGAGCAGCCAGAATTTACAGTGTACTAATAAGTAAGTAAACGTGGTGCTTAACGTTCATATTTATAAACAAGAAGGCTTATTAGGGACGGAGAGAAGGAGGTTGGGGTGGGGTGGGGTCGGGGGGAGGAGTATGGAGGTTGGGGAAGAGGGAGATTATATAGTAGTGGTTAAGTACCAGAGACATCTGAACAAGGAGTGACGTCATGAAAACTTGCCCCAAGGAATTAGTACGAAGATCGCAACGGACTGTCATTTAAAGTCATTCAGTGCACTGATGACGCATACATTGTGATTTAAAACGGGGTAGGTGAAAAGGTGACGCCACGAAGAGCCGGTCGATGTCTGCCTGGTTGTGGGGGTCTTATGTGAGATCCATACTCCAGGGTGGATCTGACAATAGATATATATTATAGGCTACGCATCTGTAGTCCTGGGGGGCAGTTTCTGAGGTTTATTCTAAGGACTAGACACTGAATCCACCACCTTGACCACAGTAGTGATGTTACAAGTACATTTTTTAAGTTGTGCTGTTTTTGTGTACGTTAAGCGCTAGACGATCTTCCTTGAAAGGACGAGAGAAGGCCATCGTCAATCAGACGAATATTGAAACTGTTCCAAAGGCAACGTTGGGAAAACTTCTGACTGAGAGACGGGGCAGAGACAATCCAGGCTTTTCCGTGTGCATAAATACCATCTTGAACTAAACTGTGTGCATACACGCGCGTGCGTGCGTGTGTGTGAGTGTGTGTGTGTGTGTGTGTGTGTGTGTGTGTGTGTGTGTGTATGTGTGTGTGTGTGTGTGTGTGTGTGTGTGTGTGTGTGTGTGTGTGTGTGTGTGTGTGTGTGAGATGACCAGACAATGTGGTTGGTTTGCGTTTGCTGTCGTCGACGCAAGTCTTCAAACTCTCCACAAAAAAAGCTGCAAAGCCAAGATTTCAAATACTTTTATTTTCAAATTTCCATGATTGCATTTGAAACACAAGTACAGCATAGCACATACAAACTCAACATCACCAATTCAGGAACAAAGGAATCAAATGTTAATACCAGCAGTATCATGCCAGTAACTGGGTCGATACAGTATCTTACTCTACACAATTCTGTACAGTAATTCACGACATGCACACAAACACGCACGCTCTCTCTCTCACCCCCTCTTCCCAACTTAGGAAGCAGCATCGGTTCAGTATTTCCACCAAACAAACGTATCTTCTGCTCTAAAATCTCTGGGTTTGTTACCACCAAGTACCACCACTGGATTTGTAATGAATATCATTACTTTTATTTCTAAAATAAAAACCTATGTTCTAGTATGTACTGTCCGGGCAAACATGTCAGGAAAACACATTAATTTAGTTTTTTTTATATCAATCACACATTAAAGGCAGTGTTGCATCTTATGGCGCTGATACACAAGCCATTTTGGCTGTATGGTTGAGGAAGACTGTTTGAACTTCATGCTGTCAGATCCGCCCGTCTTAAATGTACAGCTGAAACCAACAGGATAAATAACAGGGGAAGGTCGACGTATTCAACCTTGATACTCTAGAGTTACTATCCCTTGTGACCTCTGGCCTTTCCTTCACTTCAGTCCAAACGGCTGGTGCTCATTGGCTGGAGGACGTAGTTCATCTGTTTGGAATACAGCATGCTGTATTTATTTGGAACAGACAGGTTAAAAGAGATAGGCTGAGCTGTTTCAACCATTCTGCTACGCTGACACACAATCTGTTTGAGACCAGGTACTGGCTGACTGGGTTTAAAATACCAAGTTACTTACTTGAGACCAGGTTCAAACAGTCCTCTTGAACCATACGCCCCAAAAAGTGTTCATCAGCGCCTCTAAAAACAATTAAAAGTCTCTTCTGTTGACCATGGTATGAATGGTAAACAAGAGAGAAGGAACCATACATTAACTGTCAAATACATTCTACCAGTGAAATGATAAGAGATATAATCACAGAGTAAAAATAAAAACAAAAAGACAACAACAAAAAGTGTAACTGGTGTTATTTATACCAAGATCTGGAAACTGTTAACATGAACCACAAACATATTTATCCGAAACACTCAAAGCCAGTTTCGTTCAACCGGATTCACAAATTGCACATCTAGATTCCACAATGGTCTTCAAGATATAAACGGTATATAATATATACATGTGTAGTGCTTGTATTTTTCAATACAGTACACCTAATGCTAAGTAGCAGTAGTCATTGTATGAATCTGTTGGTTCCAACTAGGTTCAAATCACCCAAGATCAATCAGTCATAATATATTACAAGATGACAAAGTAGCTGTACACCACAATACAAATCAAAGAGCACACTAATCAAATCAACCTCATATCATTCGAGGGAGTCGCTTGTAGCTATACTCTACACGCATGCATGCTGTACAAAAATGTTCATTAAAACTGTACAAAACATAAGCTAAACCAATAGAACA
>OY757551.1:20900163-20916876 GCA_963584105.1 Alviniconcha strummeri
TAAGATCAGCATTTACTGGAAACAAAATCAGCAGCTGGTCAGATGTATCAGCTGTTGTTTTGCTTGACTGGTTCTAAACAATTTTTTTTACAAATAATAACGCAGCAGCAGAGGGAGAGAGGGAGAGTGCATGTGGCATGTTACGCCGTGTTTCCATGTGTGTTCTATAAATCTGCAGAAGGGATCAGTGTGTTTGCTAGCAGAGCTCTAGCACCAGCAGCAGCACTTATACTTTTTGATGGCTGTGTAAGTGATCGGTAACTTACGGTGATTGACAGGTTTTAAAGTTGTTATGCATTTTAAATTGATTATTATAGTACAAAAATCAGAATAAATGGTATAAAAAGTTGTTTTCACTATCTGCAGCTTTCCATTCAGCAAAAAAATCCATGGTATGTGTGAAATTAAGTAAAATATCACCCCCATTAGGAAGAAAATATCTCAACATTGACATCACTTTCATTACATTCTATTCTTTTATTGTGATCTGTGGGTTGTATTCTATGAATCTATTTGCCATTTTTCTTGTAAACGTTCTTGATAAAAAAATATGGGCCACCAACTGAGGTTACCATAAAAAATTGGGGTGACACATAAGAATTTCATTTTCAAAACCATCTTAAAAATTTATTATGCCATAGAATAAGAAATCCTCAAATAAAATCCTAGAGCATTCAATTCTCTCCACAGACAATGTTTGTTTATTGTAATAGCTTCAGGTTTGGCGGAGATATCATGTTCCTCCCAACATCACCATAGCCAATAAACGCCGAAATGAGAAAAACGTGAATAAAGATTTGCCGTCCAAAAAACATCGGTACAATAAAGAAAAATGCAATGAAACTTGTTTCTATCGTCTGTGGGTTTGTGTAATGTTTGAATGAAAGTAAACTTGCAATGATCAACTGCCGATGATGATTCTCTCAGCGAGAGTTGTTGGAAACCATCACCGAAGCACTAGAATATGCCAGTCCATCCGCTGTAGCAAAATGCTTGACAGCTTCGCCAGTTGTCGAACTACTTTCCTTAGCCTTCATTCTTTTTTATCGGCCAGTCCTTGCATATGCTGCTTCCTTTTCCTGGTGGATTTACCAACGTTTGCTTCAGCAATAGTCTTACGCTTCTTTGAAGGCATAATTATCGCATAAAAATCAGTTTTGTAGCTCAGGAGATTTGCAAACGTATGTTCGATTTGTTGTCTGCAACAAACAGGAAGTGACTAGTTTGACAGGAAGTGGCTTGTTCGGGATTGTCCGTGAACTCTCATTTGCGAACTACGCATGCGCAGCAGCACCGATGACTATATAATGAGGTCACTCTTTGAAATCCGACCAGTGAGAAATGACTCGATCCAAATTAGGAAGTTTCCGTTGGAATACCCTTCCCGCCTTTTCAAACCCTTTGTGCCTTCATCAGTGGAAGTTCCCACTGGGTCATGACGTCATTTTGAAGGTCAGAAGCTACTGAACATTTTGATAGGCAACATGTGCTGAGTTTTGGGTAGAAAGTCCCCGTAACCAAGGGATGAAATGGAGTGTTTTTTCAGTGAAATGATCGGCCACAGGACAAAAACAAACACACTAAGGTTCAAAGAATGTTTTCATTTGCATAAAAATCAAACATATATCATAAAAATACTGACTTAGATGAAAAGTAGGCATGTTTAGGAACCCAAACCTGGAAAAAAACAAAAACCTGTTCTGAACATTTTGGGACCAAAATTTGACTGGCCAGTCTCCCCTTAAAGGAAAAAAATTGCCATCTTATAATGGTCATAGCTGTCACTTGTGTTAAAAATATGTCTAGTGAGATCACAGTTCTACTTCTCACCTCCTGCTTGGTGCGTTCCTGCTCTTGCAGTTTACGCTGCACAGAGCTGATGCCCATGTGAACCTGGCTCTGCGGAGGAGAGGCGCCGGCTGTTCAGCGAGCCATGGCTCTGCGAGCTATGCACGCTGGAGAAGCTATCCTCCCGAGAGAACATCTGCGACGAGCTGCTACTCCCAGAATTCATGTGCACGGGGGTGCTGGTCTTGGCGATGGACAGAGTCTGTGGCGGTGCGCCTCAGCTGATCGGCTTGCTGACGCTGAAGACAGCCAAAGTCCATGCTGTGCGACAGGTGGTAGGGTCGCATCCCCAAGTTGCGCTGCTCGCTGCTGGAGGGATCACAGTAGGAGCTGGTGCGCTCGGGGCGCGGAGGAACCACAGGGGGGGTCTCTGAGTCACTGGCCGCGGGCAACGCACTCAACTTGGTCAAGAGTCGGTCTGGCCGGGGCGGAACTTCGGGGGGAGGGCCGTGCGAGTTAGTGCGCTCCACACGTGGGCTGCTCTGAGCCTGGGCCGGGGACGTCCCACGAGGCCCCAGGGAGAAGCGGACACCCCCGGCAACTCCGCCCTCTCCTCCTCCCCCTGCCCCACCGCTGACGGCCGCAGTCTTGTCCTGCTGAGCACCGAGGTAGGAGTGATCGTTGAGCGACTCGTTGCTGCCGCTGGAGCTGGACAGCTGAGACAGCTTTCTGAGCGGGTCGATGGAGGAGGAGGAGGACTTGCCGCGGTCCGACCTGACGGGGCTGCTCTGCTTGACGGTGCTGACCTCGTCTCCGCTGGACAGCGAGCTGGAGCTATCGTCTTTGGTCCTGAGCGGCTCCTGCGCGGCGTGCTGCGGGTGGTGGCTGTAGTGTTGCGGTCGATGGTGCTGGTGCTGACGGAGCTGGTGCTGAGACAGCTGCTGATGTCGGTAGAGGGGGTTGGAGAAAGACAGGGGGTTGCATGGGGTAGTGGATGACGGGGGACCTGGTCACCTCCCGCGTCATCTCCCCGGTGTTGCTGCTGCCAGGCTCCACGGGGCTGCTGCTCTGGCTGTAGCCAAACGACTGGTAGCCTGAGGAGGCCACCGTGGACAGCTGGCTGATGGAGATCTGGGAACCGTTCGTTGTCGGGCACTCCATCTCCAGGGAGGAGTTCTGCCCCTCCTCGTCCATGAACGGAATCAAGTCGATGTAGTCCCCGTTCACGTTACTGTCCGCGGCACTCACGATCTGACTCCATGTCTCGTTGACGCTTTCGTGGTTGATACATTGCTGGGAGCTGACGGATACGTCCGCCACCTCCGCGCGGCCGGCGCCGTACGTGGAGGAACTCATCGATGAGGTCATCGATGAGGATGCATAGAGGGCGGAGAACTCATCCAAGTCCTCCTTGCTCTTTTGGGGGTGACAGTAGCAGGCTCGGCGGCGCAGACTCCGTCTCCCGTGGTGTTGTCTCTCATGGCACGCGCGGCAAAGGCGTGGAGGTCCTCCTCTGACTCTCCGCACTGGCGCAGCATGTCCCGCAACGCCTCCGTAGGTGAGGTGTCCAGGTAGGGAGTGCTGCGCGTCGTGTGCACGGTGGGTGTGAGTGCTGCTGCTGTGGGCGTTGCTGGTGTGGCTGGAGCTGGAGTAGGCGCCAGCAGGGCTGGTGGGCATGTTGTCGTAGAAGATCTGACTCTTGCGACTGGGGTGGTGCTGCCCCACCGAAGGGTCCTCGAGAGCCTGGGAGATGGACGTCAGGATGGCCATCAGCTGGGACAGCTTCTTCTGGGTGGCCTGAAATTAACGAGGAAAACCATTCGGGTCACCTTCAGCCCCAAGCGATTAAAATATAAGGCTAACTGTACTGTGCCCATTTGTTAATGCGATGTAATGAATGGAATGTCACCAGTACAAATTTCTGTGTACATTTTAATGTTACTGGCAAATACATATTCTTGCAATCTTGGCGCAGTAACAGGTACTACTAGGTGAAACACGCTGCTAAACCACTCTACAGTAGCAAATGACAGGGAACCAAGCACATGTACTCCGGATCAACTGTTAAGAACTTTAAAGAACAATGCACATATGCTTAAACCTTAACAAACTATAAACTGTTTTTTGATTTTGTACTGACTATGATCTGAAGAACTTTGAAAATGCTTCTGTCCGTTGTTAATAAATAAAATGTAAACACTGAGGTACTCTTATTACTATTTTTACTTGGTTATGTTTGCTGCTGACACTAGAATTGCAAGCCAGGTTTCTGCTTGTGATCTGGTGACTGATGTCTACAACTGGTAAAGAAGGAGGAGAAGAAGAAGAAGGAGGAGGAGGAGAAGAAGGAGGAGGAGAAGGACAAGAAGACGGAGGAGGAGGTGGAGGACAAGAACAAGTAGGCGAAGGAGAAGAAGAAGGAAGAAAAGCAGGTGGAGGGAGGAGGAGGAGAAGTGGAGGAGGAAGAGGAGGAGGAGGAGGAGAAGAAGGAGAGAAGGAGAAGGACAAGAGAAGAAGGAGGAGGTGGAGGACAAGAACAAGTAGGCGGAGGAGAAGAAGAAGGAAGAAAAGGAGGAGGAGGAGGAGGAGGAGAAGGAGGAGGAGGAGGAGGAGGAGGAGGAGGTGGAGGAAAGAAGGAGGAGGAGAAGAAGATGGTGCACTGTACCTCTGGAGATCTGCTGACGAAGTCGAGGAGGACAGTGTGCAAGAGAGACAACTCCCGGCCCAGGTCAATGTAACCATCATACTGAAGAAACTGGTTTCCACTCTCCTCGCTCTGCAAAGACAATCCACTGCATCAGTAAGCACGACATACCTGAGTAACACAAACTTCTGCAGAGACCATACTGAGATTTTATTTTTCAAAGCTTCAGCATTCAAACAGCAAAGTGAATGCTGGAAGTGATTTTGTTTTGGTTGGTTTCTCTGATCCTTGCACTAGAACAGTGAAAGTGGTTATAAAAACGCTAAGAAACAAGCAAACACACACACACGCACACACAAAGAAGAAGAACAACAAAAAGCTAAAACTATACAGATAATCTATTTTGCAAGCGAAAAAGTCACTTCATTTTTAATTGTAACCCTTAACTGTCTCCCCCTCCCTCCCCTCCTGATAATGGCTGCAATCACACACACACACAAAATTACACTCACATACTCTGAGAAAAAAGCAGACAAAAAAGACATCCACACACATAAAAAACCCTGAATATTTTAAATGCTCACAGAGATTTTTGCGAAGGAAGTTCTTCATGTTGACAGCTTCTCTCTCGATGAAGCGATTCATGAAGGTCATGAACTCTTCCTTGCCACCGAATCTGAAACAAAGTGCAGTTTTCGTCAAACATTTTAAAAACTCAGAACACAAGAACAAATTGCATAGGAAAAGATCAAAATACACAAGAAGTCAAAAAGAATGCTATTTTAACTGGACAGTACAAAGGGAAGGGAACTTGGGTCTTTTAATGCCCAGTCAGCCATAAAATAGGACTTGTTATGTGTTATCTAATTAAAACAGCACTCTTTTAAACTTCTTGGGTGGGAAGGGAACTTGGTTTTTTTAATGCCCAGTCAACCATGAAATAGGATTTGTTATGTATTATCTAATTAAAACAGCACTCTTTTGAACTTCTTGTGTGGGAAGGGAACTTGGTTTTCTTACACACAGTCAACCATGAAATATCACCTGTCTGGTATCATCTAATCAAAATAGTGCTCTTTTAAACTTCTCGTGTGTTTTTAAAATATTATCTTGATTATTTTGTTTTAGAACATTAGCAGTCAAATTTGTTTCAGATTCTTGGGGGTGTGGGGGGGGGTGGGGGTGCTTTAAAAGGTTTTCAACTCTCTCATTTGGTGCAGCTTCAGCAGATTCGGGGGGGGGGGGGGGGGGGGGGGGGGGGCTTTATCTTCATCAGATTCTGATGGCAAAGGTGCATTGTCTCCCTTCACCTACAACACCTGTCCAAATCAACCATGACGTCGGTTCAAACCCCAAACAAGGTTTCAAACAAGTGAAAAACGGCACTGCAAACAAGGTCTCGGCCATTATTTCAACACAGACACAGCACAAGCGGTTTCATTATTTCAACACAGACACATATACTGACAACTCATCAACTCTCAGTCTGCTTCTCCTTCTTCAAACGTTGCTTCACGTCCACAGACCGTAAGGACTATAAGGGACAGGGAGCCCAGGACGGCCACCCTGACTTTCACACAGCTCCTGACCTCTGATCACTTGCCTGTGCCCTCAGCAAATAGTCAGGCTATGCTGGGACTGTGAGAAAAGCACAAGACTTTGAAACCCCCCCAACTCACTTGGTAAAGTTGGCCAGCGTCTGAATGGTCTTGGTAATGAGGGTCAGATTCCTTGCAGAACGCTCTTGTGGGTATTCTGTGAAACAAATGAAAAAAAAACCCAGTTGATTCAATCATCAGGTCTACTGTATCACTCACACACTCAAGCACACACACACACTACACAAAAATACACACATACTTTTGCACAACACAACACATATACACACACAGACATACTTAGACCAAAGCACACAGACGGACAAACAGGCAGACAGACTACAACACACACACACACACAGACCAAAGCACACACACACACAGACTCAAGCACAACACACAGATACACTCAAGTACTACACACATACACCACGTATTTGAATGCAGATTCAAGCACCACACACACACTCAAACACACACACACCACCACAAACACATACATACACCCCCCCAGAGAAGACATAAAACTACAGCTGTGGACAGAAGGAAGCCGCACCCTGCGTCAGGTTGAAGAGACTGGGTGAGAGGATAGCCGGGCACAGGAAGCGCAGGAAGATGGAGGCGCTGATCAGGTTGTCGCTGAAGTCCTCCTTCCCTTTCTCTCGGCAGTGCTCGCGGAAGTTGGTGAACACCTCACGCAGTTCACTGGGGACAAACGATGCAGGGAGGTGAGTGATGCACACTGCAGGTCCATCAGGCAGGTAGTGTGTTGCAGGCTGCAAGGTGCTCACGTCACACACACACAATCCCACACACTTTCATTCAACCTCCGAACACTGACCACACCCACATAGTCCCACAAGTCCAACCACCCACACTGTCTCTAAGCTGCCATGATTACCGAATTGTGAAGCAGCCAGTACATGTGTGTGTGTGCATGTGTGTACATGTGCACATGTGTATGTGTGTGTGTGCACGTGTGTGTGCGTTGTTGTCATTGTTGGTGTGGATGGGTAAGTAAGTAAGCTGGTGTTTTACGCCCAGTCAACCGGTGCGGTTATATCAGGGCGATACACATCTGATATTATATGTTTAATTTTTAATAATGTGTATGTCTTAAAATGGGTCTATATACAGTTTTAAAACCATGCTTAAAAGGTGAATAAAACAAATGTAACTAAAAACGATCTCAAATCTAAATTCTTCCAAAAATATTAATTTCTTTCAAAAGGCTAAAAATCTTCTCCAGTGAAATATCCTGAAACAGTATCCTCTCTCTTATTTTAATCAAATCTGAACAAGTAAGTAAAATACACTCTATGGTTCCAATGCACACTGGTGGTTCCTCACCCTTCAATAAAAAGGAATGAGTAATAAAAGAATGGCCAATGTGCAATCGGGCCATCACAGTCTCTTCGGTGTGGATGGGTGTATACTTTTAATTATGTTAGTCGATGTATGTTAGCATTTTCATCTGCTTAACTAACGCTTGTATGCTCAGTACCTTTCATGCTCAGTGCCTTCCATGACACTTTCCTTGTTGTTAAACTTGGTGACTAAAGAGTGCGAATGCAAATCCGAACCAAAATGAACATAAACAACAAGAGGCCTGACAACCAAGGGCAAACAACCACCAGGTCTGAGTCATTCTCACGCCCTCACTTTGGAAAGTAGCAATAGGAGTTGATGATCTTGACCCAGGCCATGGTGGCGTACATCTCCAGGCTTGTCTGGTGGCACTGCAGGGTGGCGTTGTTGTTGACCTTGGTGGGGTCAACCTCGCAGTCATCTTCACTCTCCACCAGCGTGCGCACAAAGTCGCCCAGTGTGTCGTGCAGATACTGCAAGCAGCAAAACCGAATCATCAGCATCATCTTCCTGCGACTTTTGTTTCAGAATCATCAGCATCATCTTCCTGCGACTTTTGTTTCAGTCTCTTGCACTGGATTCTAGCTGCAGCAGGAATTTTAGGTTCACCGTGACGTGACCCTTTACGGCTGACTGAACATCAAAATTTCCTTGTATTTGATTCCAGCTTGCAGGAATCTCCGGTTTGCTACTCAAGATATGTGCTGAGGGGTCTCTCCACGGTTGACTTAATGCTCAGATCCAATCACTGACTGCTATTTAAGGTAAGTGAGCAGTCGCAGACAGCAACAGCCCAATTAAGCAGGCATCCAAGAATAATCTGTACAGTGTGTCCTTTGGCCTCAAACATGAATATGCCATTGCGGCACTTGACTGAACCTAACCAAGTTTACAATATAATGATTTCCAGGCACACTTTCAGCTACAGAGACTACACAACTTTGATGAATGACTGTGGGGGTCATTTTCTTTCAAGCTGATCATTTTTCACATGCATTCCAACAAATGACACCTAGAACCAACAGACCCATCCAATCGGAGGAACTGAGGAGAGTTACTCAGCAACCACTTACCCTCTCCCCCACCAACTTCATGTAGGCCTCCATGGCCTTGGTGGCGATGCTGTTGCCACGGAACGTCAGGTGCTCGTTGTCTGGAACAACCACCACCAACCAGACAACAGTGAACAAAATGCGGTTTGACCCTTAATTTCATCAGGCGTGTCCCCCCTCCTCCCACCACCACTTTGTCATCTTCTTCTTTTTTACAGCATATAGAAAACAAAATTACAAAAAAAAATTATTTTTATTTTTTACAATTTAACTCTCTCTTGTTTAGGGGTATTAATTCCCTCCCCCCCCCACCCACCACCCCACCCTTTACCTAAAAGTATCATTTGCATGAACAGAGTCTGATCACATGACCACACAGAGCATTTAAATTCTGACTCTGGCCTTCACCATAGCTTCCCAAAGTGGTGCCGATGAGGCGTCCCCAACGCAAATGCCAAAGCCTGCTCGTCTCTGACAAGATCACAAAGCCCTAACCAAACCACTGCTGACACTGACCTAGCCTGCCGATCTCGGACATGACGATGTCGCAGAGGAATCCTTTGGCCTTGCCCAGCTTGTGCATGGCGTGGACGAGGGTGGTGGCAAACTCCTCCTTCTCCCGCACCGACATCTGCGGCTCCAGCAGTTCACACAGCTGCTGGTACTCTGTCGTCAGGTACTGCAACAACACAAGTCACTGCCAAATTACTCGAGGAAGACATGAATGACACATCAACTGATGTACCTCCACACACAGCTGCAGATATTCTGTTGTCAGGTACTGCAACAAAGCAAGTCACTGCCTAATGACTTGAGGAAGACATGATGTTTCATTAACTGCGGCATCTCCACACACAACTGGTGGTGACATTTTGTTGTCAGGAACTTTGCAGATGTCAAGACACACAAATAAAAGAAGAAGAAGAACCCCACCTTCCAACTAGCAACCTGCATATTATAGGCCCCAAAGTATCAAAGCTTTGAAATCCCCCCCACTCCCCCCCCCCACAAAACACACACAAACACACCAAAAATACACCCCCTCAAACACTGGAACCAATCTGTTAGAGATATTTTGAGGTTGTTCAAATCTGGCGTAGAGGGAGTTAAGGGAAGCATCATCGACCCGCACCTTGATGAAGTCCTGGTACAGATCCATGGGGAGGATGTTGACGGTCTGGTGTCGCACCTTCATGCGAATCAGGGGCAGCTCACCCTTGGTCTCCTTCCCCGCCTTGCCCACCGTCCCCGAGCTGACGTTGAACCTGCGAGGATGAAAGGTGCAGATCACACAATCAGTTGTCTTGTCTGTGTGCTCTCCGCTCTGTCACTTCTCTTTCTCCTCTTCCTTTAAACAGGGTTCCTTCAAACTGCTCATTATTATCACAGCTGTTTCTTTTTCACACTGCAGTACAGCCCCTCGCTTAAGACAACCCCGACCATCCTAAAAATCTCAAGACAACCCTGAAAACCTCAAGATGTCTCTATAACCCTTAAGAGAACTCTAAAAACTTATGACAACCCTAAAAACTCAAGACAACCCTAAAACCTTAAGAGCATAAGACAATCCTAAAAGCCATGAGTAAAATCTAAAACCTTAACAGCATAAGACAATCCTAAAAACCATAAGTAAAATCTAAAACATTAACAGCATAAGATAATCCCCCCAAAAGACCTTAACAGCATAAAACAATCCTAAAAGAAGACAACCCTAAAAACTTTAAGACAATCCTTTATACCGAAGACAGCCATAAACAGTTAAGACAATCTGTCCAAAAACAGGAACTGCTCCTTGGCAACAGGTTCACCTCCACAGAAATATGAAGGAAAAGATTTCAGACAAAATATTTTGTAGAACTTCATTGTCCCTTGCGGGTAATTGGGGCCACCTTACCGCTGGGTAAGGCACAGCAGCTGCAAGAGCAGTGCTACCCATTCCTAGCAGGGTGTGTACTATTTCTGTGGCCTTTAAAAGAGACAGACTCTTGCTGGGGTGGTTTTAGTCTTACATTCACACTAGCATTCCACTGTCCAAGAAAAAACAAACATATGAAAAAACGAGAATGCAGTGAGGGGTATTTCCATCAATCACTGTGTCTCAAGCAGAAATTCATTTTGTAAGCAGAAAGTACATCAGACTCTGAAATATCCATTTTGACGGGAATTCACAAATCTGTTACAAAAATGATGCCACACAAAGTACTGAGATAAGTTCGCTCTTCCCAAAAATCACTCCCGCTGCTCCTCACTTGACGGAATTCTGTCTACTGACATAACAATCCGATGTTTGCATGGGGGCTGTTTAATTAATACTTCGAGAGGGTTCCACTGTATTCAACAAGATGTAGGGTAATTGAAATCCAACTCACCATTTCTCCACAAACTGCTTGTTTGATATGTCAGCGACTGGCAAGTTGACGTAACCTGAAGAGGGGAAAAGAGCAAGTTAGAGCACCGCTGTTGTGTGCCAACGAAAACCCCGGACAACATCAGCAACCACCCGTTACCCCTAAGCCCCATTTGCAACCATACGCACGGTTGTAGCATCATCCGGCTGAATTAATTCCCAGTACAGATTCAGTCCTTACACAGTGAACCTCACTGGATGCGCTGACCCAAAATGACATTTCTGGTGTAATGAGTTTTCAGGATATATTAAAAGCTAGATAAATATACTGTGCATGTCTGTAGCCACCTAGAAGTTAAATATGTGAGTGAATGAATGGCTGGCCATCATTTCATATCTCTTTATTATTCTGACCATTAGAAATTATTGGTGCATTTTATACTCTTCAATATTTAAAAAAAATATAAAAAATATGAGGTAATTCTTTTTTTAAATGACTGTGTTAAATTCTTGTTGCGTGAAACTCGTTTGAGGCCCAATCCAGATTTTTGTATCAAGACTACAGATTTCCAGAATAATGGCAACTATTATTAGTGTATTAATGTTTGAAAAAATTGCTTTACCACTAGAACTGCATTATGGTGGTGAGAGCTAGAGGGATGGATGATGGCCATAAAGATTAATAAACTCCCACAGCACTTACTCTAAAACTTTGTACCAACAAAAGTTGCAAACACCAAGCATGAACGGTTCACTCAGTGTGCACGCTGAAATATTCCATCATTTTACATTAGATGAGGGAATGTTTTACAAGCACATGAGGGAATGAATGCGTTGGGAAAAATGATGAAAGGCTTTGACCAAACAGTCTGGAGGTCCCTTGAGGTGGGGTTGTGAAGACATTCCAAAATATGGGATAGGGGAGCAGAAGCGCACTGACGTCATGCAATGGTAAGGGAATATGGGTACACCCCGCTCCAGAGGGCTACACTTTCAGGATGCAATGACATCACATAATGTCAGGATACAGGATAAACTTTCAGGATGAAATGACATGACATAATATCAGGATACAGGATAAGCTTTCAGGATGAAATGACATTACATAATATCATGATACAGGATACACTTTCAGGATACATTACATAATATCAGGATACAGGATAAACCTTCAAGATGCAATGACATTATGTAATATCAGGATACAGGCTAAACCTTCAGGATGCAATGACATTATGTAATATCACGATACAGGCTAAACCTTCAGGATGCAATGATATTATGTAATATCATGATACAGGCTAAACCTTCAGGATGCAATGATATTATGTAATATCACGATACAGGCTAAACCTTCAGGATGCAATGACATTATGTAATATCAGGATACAGGCTAAACCTTCAGGATGCAATGACATTATGTAATATCACGATACAGGCTAAACCTTCAGGATGCAATGATATTATGTAATATCACGATACAGGCTAAACCTTCAGGATGCAATGACATTATGTAATATCACGATACAGGATATGTGTAAAGTGCATTCCAAGAGGCTAATCCTTCTTAAATGAAACATTTAATTATGATACAAGGCTATTTTGTTTTTTGGGGGGGTTCCATTCTTCCACTTTAAGTTGGAGGTTTTTGCCAAGCTGCGTCAGATGACGAGTTTGTGCAACTGTGTTTTTTGGTACTGCAGTGTACTCCACCATAAATCGCTCAGAGGCATGCCCGCTTTACGGGTTTGTGGTAAAAGGTGAGGGCTTAAAGTCTGAAGCTATTTGAAGATACTATGATCCAGCTCTTCGTATTTCAAAGTATCCTGAATGAAACAGAATCCCCAAATCCTTCTCTGTCTCTCTCTCTCTCTTGCCCGTGCACATGGGTGTCACAGCTAAAGTGCAAACGCTGCAATGCAGTGATGACAGCCTACCCTATCCTACCCATGGCATGGCGTGGTGCACACACCTGTGTCAGCCCCATCACTTTCGACCGGCTGGAATGTTGCACCCCTCTTCAGACAAGAGTGGCCCCTAGTTACCAGTCACCCCTCGCCTCGACAGCCACCCTCTGCAGCCTTGCAACAAGGCATCACCCTACGCTGGACACAAACGTTCGCATCTCACTAAACGTCACTCAAACAAGGCTCCCTCTTGCCACTTTGTTTGGTCCTCAAACACGGGCACCACTAGGGCTGGGCGCCCCATCGGCCCAGCGGACAGAAGGGGCAGAATTTGTGCAAGGATTTACACCTGGTCTGCGCGCGGCCCCGCCAAAGATGACGCGCCTCGGCACACAGCGTGGACGGCTCAATTTAAATCCTTTAACGAGCTCCGGTCTCTCGCGAGAAATTCTTCTCGCTGTTTTGAATTTCTCCCCTGGACCTTTTGAACTGCGGGCTTGCTGCGGTTATTTGAGACAGGAAGGCTTAGAAAAACCGGATTAGTCCCGAGTCAGTTGTTGGGTTAGAGCGCAAGCGATCAGCAGCAAGAGGCTGAGGAAATGCTGGGTCCTTGGCACTCGGGTCTAGGCTCCTGTGTTCGTTGCCAGAACTGT
This sequence comes from Alviniconcha strummeri, assembly GCA_963584105.1. Classification (NCBI taxonomy): domain Eukaryota; kingdom Metazoa; phylum Mollusca; class Gastropoda; family Provannidae; genus Alviniconcha; species Alviniconcha strummeri. The sequence goes on from OY757551.1 coordinate 20,913,521, forward strand.
GTGACTTGTTGCTTTTGAAAGACAGAATTCCAGTGTCAAACAACAAATCTGTTGCCATACTGAGAGAGTGAGTGAGAGAGAGAGAGAGAGAGAGAGAGAGAGAGAGAGAGAGAGAGAGAGAGAGAGAGAGAGAGAGAGAGAGAGCTGGAGAGGTAACTGTCTGATTTGTTTATACTTACAGACTAGAGCATTGCGGTCTTTCTTTTTCTTCTTGTCGGCCTCTCTGTACATATTGACTGTGATGGTCTCCACAGAGGGCAGGTCCCTGGACACACATGATCCACTTTGGATTATGACTGACACTAAACTCTAGGGGGACACACCCACCCATCCAGCCACTAGTACTAAAATGTAGGACACACACACACATGCACACACACACATATGCACAGCCCTGATCCACTTCAATAAACACTAGTACTAAAACCTAGGACACACACACACACACATTCACTCACACATACACAAAACACACACACACGCACACACACACACACACACAGAGACAGACACACACAGAGCCCTGATCCACTTCGATTAAACACTAGTACTAAAATCTAGGACACACAGCCATCCACTTTGGATTAACAGTAATACTAAAATCTAGGTCAAGGTCAATAAAAAGGAAAAAAAGAAAGGAAAAGTAAGTGAAATGTGACATTGGGACTAAGCTGTGCTTTCACACCAACTTTACTGATCTTCTGTTTACTAGAAGGGTGTCTAGGTCTCTGAAGATTAAATCATGCTTATTTTAAAGTTTCCTACACTGATTTTTTTTATATATATATATGTAACATTGAATCAGAAGCATGAAGCTATAAATATTACCAAGTTTACTGCTAACTGGAAGGGGTCCCAAGGTCTGTGAAGGTTACCCTTAAGTAATGTTTCCTTAAAGTTTCTACATGGGGAAAGATACCTCCCCCCCCCCCCCCCTTCCAATTAGAAGCATCAAGCTAATACATCTGCATTTTCCCACAGGAAAAAAATATCAATTCCAGTTTGCTTCAGGGCCCACACACTACCACCTACTAGTAACCCTCAAGCCACTACAAATTATACAATTACTCAGCCACAGGTGTGTCATTTACACTCACTTGAATTCAAAATGTTCTCCCCAGAACAGCATCTCGGCCATGAGTTTACTGGAGGTGCGTGCATAAAGCTTGCGATCCAGCAGAATCTCACAGAAATACCTGCAACATACAAGTTCACTGCATGGTCTGTCAGTACAGTGAGGGAAGGGGACGAGGAAGAGGATAGACAGACGGACAGACAGGGAGAGAGGAAAACAGGCAGGCACACAGACGGGGCAGGGGAGGTGGGGGGGAAAGGAGGGTCAAAGAGGCAGAGAGGGGGGGGGGGGGGCACAGAAAGAGAGAGGGGGAGGGAGAGAGAGAGAACTCTCAGACTACAGAGAAACAGGCAGGCAGACGAGGGGGGGGGGGGGGGGGGGGGTGGAGAGAGAGAGCTCGAAATCAAACTCAAACTCCAAAACTTTACTACTCAAGGATACAAGGATAGTAGCGTTGGGTCAATTTGGAGAGAGAGAGAGAGAGAGAGAGAGAGAGAGAGAGAGAGAGAGAGAGAGGAGAGAGGAGAGAGAGAGGGAGAGAGAGAGAGAGGAGAGAGAGAGAGGGAGAGACAGACAGACAGACAGACAGACAGACAGACAGAGAAGCGGGGAGGGATCAATCAATGCCAGGTCCAGTGAAACCATTTCTTAAAAAAAGAGAAAAAGATAAAAAAAATTACACCCCGTACAGTGCGGAGAGCAATGCCAGTACCAAAGCACCTTGGACCCTGAGATCAAAGCCAGTGGCAGACAAACGGGAGAGATAAGCACACCTGGAATTGAGTTAGCTTCACAAAACAGCAGGATTAGGCCAGCAGGGAGCTTCCCGACAGATAACGTATCTCACAAATGAGACACCAGCCCGGCTTGGGTGCCCATATTCTGGTGCGTGCCCTTACACTGTAAACACCTCACTCTCTCTCTGTAGGTTTGTGTGTGTTGCTGTTGAAATGTTGGGACACACAGCCATATATGTGTGTGTTTTTGTTGAAATTTTGGGACACACAGCCATAGGTGTGTGTGTGTGTGTGTGTGTGTGTGTGTGTGTGTGTGTGTGTGTGTGTGTGTGTGTGTGTGTGTGTGTGTTGCTGTTGAAATTTGGGACACACAGCCACGGTGTGGTGCTCTAGAATCCCCACTGCAATGTTCCTCTACAAATGGGTGCTGTGTTTGGGTAACCTGACATGACAATTACCCCTACACCAATAAAAAAAAAAAGAAAAAAAAAAGGGGGAGCTTGGACGCAGATCATTTGTTTGAGTCTCCAGACCAGCATCTCTAGTGTGGAAAGGGATTTCTGTCCCTGAGTCTACTTTCGGTGCAGACTCTTGTCCTCTTTATACACGTGCAACCATGCATTAACAGCTAACATCTGCGTGTGTATCAAAAATGCCAAGCGCTTGCAGCCATGCCACCGTTGTTACACAGACACATGAAAACTGAACACACGCTAGGTCAGCCCCCGAAGATGGAATGCGGCTGCCTAAGTGTCATGGGGATTAGCTAGAAACAGTCACATCATGGGCAATCTGTCTCCCAATAAACACCTACTTTCCATATATATAAGGAGACAAAAAGTGAACTGCATGAAGTGACTGTTTCCAATTGTCCTGCTCTTGGGTATAAAAAAAAAAAAAAAAGGAAGGCAAAAGATTGGATGTCAGAGGTCAGGAGCTGTGTGAAAGTTGAGGTGGCCGTCCTGGGCTCCCCGTCCCTAACTGTCCTTAACATGGTTTTCTGAAGATGTAAAGCAACACTTGAAGCAAAAGACTGGATATCAGAGCTCAGGAGTCGAGTGAAAAAAGAAGTGGATGTCCTGGGCTCTCAGTCCCTAATAGTCCTTATGGTCTCTGGATGTAAAGCAACATTTCATAAAGACGACTGGACGAGGAAAACAAAATATGTTCACTGGCACTCTCAGCTAGGACACCAAAGGGGCCATTGGACATGACTGGGCACCTACGTCTTGTCCTCCTTCTCCTTCCAATCTCAACAAAACAATGCTGCAAGATTGTAGAAAGCAGTTCCAACGCCAGTCAATCACTCCTGACAGAATCAGGGTGAATTCAACAGACTCTAAGTAAGTAAACATGGTGCTTAACATCCACAGAAACCATAAGGCTTATTAGGGACGGGGAGATGGTGGGGAAGGGGGTACGGAGGTGGGGGGAGAGGGAGATTTTATACTATCGCTACAATGACACCACCATTAAGATGGGCAGCGATGAGAGCCATTTCAATGTTTCATTAACTGTGAAGGACAAAGTCACAAGACAGTGTC
>OY757551.1:20917076-20940427 GCA_963584105.1 Alviniconcha strummeri
ACTATCCTATGGTAGTGGTTGAAGGTAGGATGTCGTAAACCAGTGCTTGGAGCTTGGGTACTAGTAAGACTGTGGAAGCAACCTAGCGCTCAAGTACGCACGTAAACATGAGATGCATCCACCCCGGGTTAAAAAAAAGTTCCATCTCGATTCAAACGATTTTGGTTTTATTTGAGCTGGCGTAAGCAGCATGATCAGTTATAAAACAAACGTCTGATATATTCTGAGTTGTTTGTTACAAACTTATTACTGTTTGAGCACCAACAAAAAAACTGCTCGTTAGCTGACAGTTTTTCTGGGACCAATGGCATAAGTAAATACGCCAGTGGTTGAAAGGATGTCGTAAACCAGTGCCTGGAGTTTGTCAGTGTGTGTGTGTGTGTGTGTGAGTGTGTGTGTGTGTGTGGTGTGTGTGTGTGTGTGTGTGTGTGTGTGTGTGTGTGTGTGTGTGTGTGTGTGTGTGTGTGTGGTGTGTTTAAATAGCCGAAAAATTTGAGCTTCTCGCTCCGTTCATGGAGTGAGTTAATTTTCAGACTGATTTTACTCACATCACAGCACTGTCCATTCACTGAGTGTGACAGCTTCGATCGTTACTGACCTGGGCGTGAGTAGTTCTCATGCTTTTCTGTCGTGCCGAGTTCACTGGCCGGGTTCAATACTTTGAGTACAGGACAGAGTGCAGACTGAATCCACTGTTAGCTGGATTTTAACACAGTTCACATGTGAACACTAATTAAGTCTCCAAGTCTCCCCGGCCAGTCACTCAGTGAGTGCTCCCCACTGAGGAACCAACCCCTCCGTCAAGGCGAAGTTCAGAACAAGACTGATACTTAGTATCTGAACCATCATTGACCATGTACCTCTTCCGTGTCAGTCTCTTCACGCCGCCGTAATTCCCGCACATGAAGGTCCAATGGTCCGGTAGTCGCCGTCTTCGCGCATCAGCAGTTGCTGGTTTTGTCACAGTCAGTATAGGACTTGGTTTTCTCTGCATTCAGCTCAGTCTCAGCGGTCCGTTTTTCTGCTGGCGGTTAGGCCCATACATGACTCTTTGTTCTTTTTATGCCAGCGTATTAACATTTTATCAAGTTAAATTCCAAGCCGCATCGGCCGTGTACCACATCCGTCAGAAAAGCGGAATTTGGACTGTGACCGCCATCAAGTTTTGATGCGGAACGACTCCATCAGTTGTGAGTACCGTAGAGCTCTGTCTGTCTGTCTGTCTGTCTGTCTGTCTGTCTGTGTCTCTGTGTGTGTGTGTGTGTGTGTGTGTGTGTGTGTGTGTGTGTGTGTGTGTGTGTGTGTGTGTGTGTGTGTGTGTGTGTCTCTCTCTCTCTCTGTCTCTCTCTCCCTGTCTCTCTGTCTCTGTCTCTTTCTCTCTCTCTCTCTCTCTTCTCTCTCTCTCTCTCTCTCTCTCTCTCTCTCTCTCTCTCTCTCTCTCTCTCTCTCTCTCTCTCTCTCTCTCATCGAATTATATATTTTAAGAATTTAATCCATTGTATATATCTATAGTTGTGTGTGTGTGTGTGTGTGTGTGTGTGTGTGTGTGTGTGTGTGTGTGTGTATGTGTGTGTGTGTGTGTGCATGTATTGCTCTAGAGTAAAGCTATCACAGGCTAGACTAGAGTTTGGAGCACTGCCACAACATAACGCCATATCCAGTACAATCAGCACCAAATTGAAGCACTTTAGGACTGAAACGTGTGTGTCTAAATGGCTCAGAATTTGTTTTCCATGTTATAAACAGAAGAAAGCATTTAGACACTACTTTAAAGTAGGTAAAGAATGGATTATTATTTGTAAACTTGCATAGAGCTGATCTACCACGATGATGGTATTCTTCTTCTTTGGGGGGGGGGGGGGGGTAGTTTATGGGGATTTTTCTTCTGTTTTTGTTTTGTTTTTGTTTTTCGTCAGTTGTCAAGACTGCTACTCCTCGCTAAAACGATCAACATCAGGGATGTAAATGAAACTCATTGCATAACTAGCAGGAGGAATCTTACGAGAAACTCCTCCAGGCTAAAACTAGAATGAGGACTGTAACACAAACTCCACATAAAAACTGGCATCAGGAGTGTCAACTTCTCAGTAAAACTAGCATCCGGTGTGTAAGAGAAACTCTCCATTAAACTCAGTCAGCATTAGGACTGTAAGAGAAAGTCCTCACTTAAACCATTGAACACGAAGAGTGTAAGTGAAACTCATCCAAATGTGACTAGCATCAGGAGTGTCAGAGAAACCCCAGACTTAAACCGGGACGAAAGCGTAGACTCACTAAAACTAGCATCAGCAATGTAACTGAAACTCCTCACTAAACATCACATGAGGTGTGTAATGAAACAAAGGATGTAACTAAAACTCCTCACTAAACATCACATGAGGTGTGTAATGAAACAAATCTCCTAACTAAACTGAAGCAGCAAGAGGACTGTAAGAAAGACTTCTCACTAAAAATGGCCATCAGGGGTGTAAGAGAAACCCCTCACTAAAACTAGCATCAGGAGTGCAAGAAAAACTCCTCACTAAAACCATTGATTGAACGCGACGTCTGCAAACGAAACTCCTCGCTAAAACACGTTACTAAATCTAGCATGAGGAGTGTAAGAGAAACTCCTGACTAAAACTGGCATCAGGACTGTAAGAGAAACACTTCACTAAAACTAACATGAGGAGTATAAGAGAAATTCCTCACTAAAACTAATATCAGGGGTGTAAGAGAAACTCCTGACTAAAACTGGCATCAGGAGTGTAAGAGAAACTCTTCACTAAAACTAGCATGAGGAGTGTAAGAGAAATTCCTCACTAAAACTAGCATGAGGAGTGTAAGAGAAACTCCCCACGAATAAACATAGCATCAAGAGTGTAAAAGAAACTCCTCACGAATAAATATAGTATGAGGTGTGTAAGAGAAACTCCTCACTAAAAGTAGCATCAGGAGTGTAAGAGAAACTTCTCACGAATAAACAAAGCGTGAGGTATGTAAGAGAAACTCCTCACTAAACTGAACCAATAAGAGAAATGTATGAAAAACTCCTCACTAAAAATGACACGAGAAGTCAAAGGGAACCTGCTCACAAAAACTAGCATCAGGATTGTATAAGCAAACTTCAGGAGTGTAAGAGGAACTCCTCACTAAAACCGGTTTAAGGTGTATCAGAGAAACACCTCACTAAACCAGCTCGAGGAGTGTAAGAGAAACTCCTCAATAAAACAGATGACCCGAGGAGTGTAAGAGAAACTCCTCACTAAACCAGCTCGAGGAGTGTAAGGGAAACTCCTCACTAAAACCAGCTCGAGGAGTGTAAGAGAAACTCCTCACTAAAACTAGCAACAGGAGTGTAAGAGAAACTCCTAACTAAAAGTAGCATCATGAGTCTAAAGGGAACTCCTCACTAAAACTTGCATCATGAGTATAAGAGACATTCCTCACTAAATGTAGCATCAGGAATGTAAAGGAAACTCCTCACAAAAACTAACATCAGGAGTGTAAGGGAAACTCTTCACTAAAACTAGTACCAGGAGTGTAAAAGAAGATCTTCACTAAAACCAGCTCGAGGAGTGTAAGAGAAACTCCTCACTAAAACTAGCATCAGGAGTGTAAGAGAAACTCCTCACTAAAACTAGCACCAGGAGTGTAAGAGAAACTCCTCACTAAAACTAACACCAGGAGTGTCAGAGAAACTCCTCATTAATACCAGCTCCAGGAGTGTAAGAGAAACTCCTCACTAAAAGCAAGACCGAGGAGTGTAAGAGAAACTCCTCACTAAACCAGCTTGAGGAGTGTAAGAGAAACTCCTCAATAAAACAGATGACCCGAGGAGTGTAAGAGAAACTCCTCACTGAACCAGCTCGAGGAATGTAAGAGAAACTCCTCAATAAAACCAGCTCGAGGAGTGTAAGAGAAATTACTCAATAAAACAGATGACCCGAGGAGTGTAAGAGAAACTCTTCACTAAACAACACGATGAGTGTAAAAAGAAAGACGGATGGGGAATGTAAGAGAAACTCCTCACTCAAACTAGCACTGATAATGACTGTAATACAAACTCGTTTAACACTGGCATCAGGAGTATAAGAGAAACTCCTAAGAAAAAATCTCACTAAAACTAGCACCAGCAGTGTAACTGACAGAAACACCTCAATAGAAGTATCATAATTAGTGCAAGAGAAACTCGTCACTAAAACTACCACGAGGTGTGTAAGAGAAACACCTCACTAAAACTAGCATGAGGTATGTAAAAGAAACACCTTACTAGAAGCATCATCAGGAGTGCAAGAGAAACACGTCACTAAAACTAGCATGAGGTGTGTAAGAGAAACACCTCACGAAAATTAGCATGAGGTGTGTAAGAGAAACACCTGACTAAAACTAGCATGAGGTGTATAAGAGAAACACCTCACTAAAACTACCATGAGGTGTGTAACAGAAAAACCTCACTAGAAGTATCATCAGGAGTGCAAGAGAACCACCTCACTAAAACTACCATGAGGGGTGTAAGATAAACATCTCACTAAAACTAGCAATAGGTATGTAAGAGAAACACCTTACTAAAACTAGTCTGAAGTGTGTAAGAGAAACGCCTCACTAGAAGTATCATCAGGAGTGCAAGAGAAACGCCTCACTAAAACTAGCAAGAGGTGTGTAAGAGAAACACATCACTAAAATTAGCATGAGGTGTGTAAGAGAAACACCTCACCACATATAGCTTGAGGTGTGTAAGAGAAACACCTTATTAAAACTATCATGATGTGTGCAAGAGAAACACCTCACTAAAACTAGCATGAGGTGTGTAAGAGAAACACCTCACTAAAATTAGCATGAGGTGTGTAAGAGAAACACCTCGCTATAATTATCATGACGTGTGTAAGAGAAACGCGTCACTAAAACTACCACGAGGTGTGTAAGAGAAACAACTCAGTAGAAGTATCATCAGAAGTGCAAGAGAAACATCTCACTAAAACTAGCATGAGGTGTGTAAGAGAAACACCTCACTAAAACTAGCATACGGTGTGTAAGAGAAACATCTCACTAAAACTAGCATGAAGTGTGCAAGAAAAAGCACCTCACTGGAAGTACCATCAGGAGAGCAAGAGAAATGCCTCACTAAAACTAGCATGAGGTGTGTAAGAGAAACACCTCACCAAAACTAGTATGTGTGTGTTAGAGAAACACCTCACTAAAACTAGCATGCCGTGTGTAAGAGAAATACCTCACTAAAACTAGCATGAGGTGTGTAAGAAAAACACCTCACTAAAACTAGCATGATGTGTGTAAGAGAAACACGTCACTAAAACTAGCATGAGGTGTGTAAGAAAAACACATCTCTAAAACTAGCATGACGTGTGTAACATAAACACCTCACTAAAACTAGCATGAGGTGTGTAAGAGAAACACCTCACTAGAGGTATCATAAGGAGTGCAAGAGAAACACCTCACTAGAGGTATCATAAGGAGTGCAAGAGAAACAAGTCACTAAAACTAGAATCAGATGTGTAACAGAAACACCTCACTAAAACTAGCATGAGAAACACCTCAGTACAACTAGCATGAGGTGTGTAAGATACAAACCTCACTAAAACTAGCATGACGTGTGCAAGAGAAACACCTCACTAGAAGTATCATCAGGAGTGCAAGAGAAATGCCTGACTAAAACTAGCATGATATGTGTAAGAGAAACACCTCGCTAAAATTAGCATGAGGTATGTAAGAGAAACACCTCACAAAAACTAGCATTAGGTGTGTAACAGAAACAAAAACTAGCATTAGGTGTGTAACAGAAACACCTCAATAAAACTACCATGACGTGTGTAAGAGAAACACGTAACTAAAACTAGCATGAGGTGTGTAAGAGAAACACCTCACTAGAGGTATCATCAGGAGTGCAAGAGAAATGCCTCACTAAAACTAACATGCGGAGTGTAAGAGAAACACCTCACTAAAATTAGCATGAGGTTTGTAAGAGAAACACCTTCCTAAAACTAGCATGAGGTGTGTAAAAGAAACACCTCACTAGAAGAATCATCAGGAGTGCAAGAGAAACACGTCACTAAAACTAGCATGAGGTGTAAGAGAAACACCTCACTAAAACTAGCATAAGGTGTATAAGAAAAACACCTCACTAGAAGTATCATCAGGAGTGTAAGGGAAACACCTAACGAAAACTAGTACCAGGAGTGTAAAAGAAGCTCCTCACTAAAACCATCTCGACGAGTGTAAGAAAAACTCAGTAAAACTAGCAACAGGAGTGTAAGAGAAACTCCTCACTAAAACTAGCATCAGGAGTGTAAGAGAAACTCCTCACTAAAAACCAGCCCGAGGAGTGTAAGAGAAACTCCTCACTAAAAACCAGCCCGAACTGTCTAAGGGAAACTCCTCACTAAAAACCAGCTCCAGGAGTGTAAGAGAAACTCCTCACTAAAAACCAGCCCGAGGAATGTAAGAGAAACTCCTCACTAAAAACCAGCCCGAGGAGTGTAAGAGAAACTCTTCACTAAAAACCAGCCCGAACTGTCTAAGGGAAACTCCTCACTAAAAACCAGCTCCAGGAGTGTAAGAGAAACTCCTCACTAAAAACCAGCCCGAGGAATGTAAGAGAAACTCCTCACTAAAAACCAGCCCGAGGAGTGTAAGAGAAACTCCTCACTAAACCAGCTCGAGGAGTGTAAGAGAAACTCCTCACTAAAACCATCTGCGGCAGTGTAAGAGAAATTCCTCAATAAAACAGATGACCCGAGGAGTGTAAGAGAAACTCCTTGCTAAACCAGCTCGAGGAGTGTAAGAGAAACTCCTCACTAAAACCAGCTGGAGAAGTGTAAGAGAAACTCCTGAGTAAAACAGATGACCCGAGGAGTGTAAGAGAAACTCCTCACTAAACCAGCTCGAGGAGTGTAAGAGAAACTCCTCACTAAAACCAGCTGGAGGAGTGCAAGAGAAACTCCTCAATAAAACAGATAACCCGAGGAGTGTAAGAGAAACTCCTCATTAAACAGCACGATGAGTGTAAAAAGAAAGACAGATGTACGGACGAGGTCATGTCAGGACTGAGCTGTCTGGTCAGTCTGTACCGAGACGAAGCCAGACGAGGCGTGTCGGTGGCTGCCGCGCCCTGAGCATGCACTCGCTAAGAGTCAATGGCACCCAAAAACCGAGTCATACCCATGACAACCGACACTTGCCTAGTCTGTGTGAAGCTCTGGATGTGAGCCGTACCGAGCTGTAACCTGTCAGACCTTGCTCTTGCGTCTTTGTTTGGACAATGGATAACATCTGGGATTATTTCTGTGTAGTCGTTACTACTACAGTATAAGAGAAACGCATGTCCTAACTAACTCTAGCACGAGGTGTGCACCTTAGTGTAAGAGAAGACTCCCACCGATGCAGCATGCAAACAGATTCAAAACATCCTCACTATGATCAGTATGGGGAATGTAATCCAAACACCTCACTCAAACTAGCACTGATAATGACTGTAATCCAAACTCATTAACACTGGCATCAGAAGTGCAAGAGAAACTCCTCACTAAAACTGGCATCAGGAGTGTAACTAACAGAAACACCTTGCTAAAAGTATTATCAGGATTGTAAAACTCATTATTAAAATTAGCATGAGGTGCGTAAGAAAAACACCTCACTAAAACTAACACCAGGAGTGTAACTGACAGAAACACCTCAATAGAAGTATCATCAGAAGAGCAAGAGAAACCTGTCATTAAAACTACCACTAGATGTGTAAGTGCATAAGAGAAACGCCTCACTAAAACTAGCATGAGAAGCGTAAGAGAAACACCTCACTAAAATTAGCATGAGCTGTGTATGAGAAACACCTCACTAAAACTAGCCTGAGGTGTACAAAAGAAATATCTCACTAGAAGTATCATCAGCAGTGCAAGTGAAATACGTCACTAAAACTAGCATAAGGTGTGTAAGAAAAAAACCTCACTACAAGTATCATCAGGAGTGTAAAAGAAACACCTTACGAAAACTAGTACCAGGAGTGTAAAAGAAGCTTCTCACTAAAACCACCTCGAGGAGTGTCAGAGAAACTCCTCACTAAAACTAGCAACAGGTGTGTAAGAGAAACTCCTCACTAAAACTAGCATCAGGAGTGTAAGTGAAACTCCTCACTAAAAACCAACAAGAGAAACTCCTCACTAAAAACAAGGCCGAGGTGTGTAAGGGAAACTCCTCACTAAAAAACCAGCCCGAGGAGTGTAAGAGAAACTCCTATCTAAAAACCAGCCCGAGGAGTGTAAGAGAAACTCCTCACTAAACAGCCTCGAGGAATGTAAGACAAACTCCTCACTAAACCAGCTCGAAGAGTTTAAGAGAAACTCCTCAATAAAACAGATGACCCGAGAAACCAGATGACCCGGAATGTAAGAGAAACTCCTCACTAAAAACCAGCCCGAGGAGTGTAAAAGAAACTCCTCACTAAAAATCAGCCCGAAGTGTGTAAGGGAAACTCCTCACTAAAAACCAGCTCCAGGAGTGTAAGAGAAACTCCTCACTAAAAACCAGCCCGAGGAATGTAAGAGAAACTCCTCACTAAAAACCAGCCCGAGGACTGTAAGAGAAACTCCCCACTAAACCAGCTCGAGGAGTGTAAGAAAAACTCCTCAATAAAACCAGCTCGAGGAGTGTAAGAGAAACTCCTCAATAAAACAGATGCCCCGAGGAGTGTAAGAGAAACTCCTCACTAAACAGCGCCATGAGTGTAAAAAGAAAGACAGATGTACGGATAAAATGGATAACATCTGGGATTATTTCTGTGTATGTATAGTCGTTACTACTACAGTATAAAAGAAATGCATGTCCTAACTCCAGCACGAGGTGTACATCTCAGTGTAAGAGAAGACTCCCACCGATGCAACAAGCAAACAGTTTCAAAATATCCTCACTACGATCATTATGGGGAATGTAAGAGAAACTCCTCACTCAGACTAGCTCTGATCATGACGGTAATAAAACTCATTAACACTGGCATCAGGAGTATAAGAGAAACTCCTCACTAAAATTAGCATCAGGGGTGCAACAGACACTCCTCACTAAAACTAGCATCAGGAGTGCAATTAACAGAGACACCTTGCTAAAACTATCATCAGGATTAAGACTAGCATGAGGTGCGTAAGAAAAACACCTCACTAAAACTAGCAAGAGGTGTAAAAGAAGCTTCTCACTAAAACCATCTCGAGGAGTGTAAGAGAAACTCCTCACTAAAACTAGCAACAGGAGTGTAAGAGAAACTCCTCACTAAAATTAGCACCAGGAGTGTAAAGGAAACTCCTCATTAAAAACCAGCCCGAGGAGTGTAAGAGAAACTCCTCACTAAAAACCAGCACGAGGTGTGTAAGGGAAACTCCTCACTAAAAACCAGCCCGAGGAGTGCAAGAGAAACTCCTCACTAAATGAAACCAGCCCGAGGAATGTAAGAGAAACTCCTCACTAAAAACCAGCCCGAGGAGTGTAAGAGAAACTCCTCACTAAAACCAGCTGGAGGAGTGTAAGAGAAACTCCTCAATAAAAGAGATGACCCGAGGAGTGTAAGAGAAACTCCCCACTAAACCAGCTCGAGGAGTGTAAGAGAAACTCATCAGTAAACCAGCTCAAGGAGTGTAAGAGAAACTCCTCACTAAAACCAGCTGGAGGAGTGTAACAGAAACTCCTCAATAAAACAGATGACCCGAGGAGTGTAAGAGAAACTCCTCACTAAACCAGCTCGAGGAGTGTAAGGGAAACTCCTCACTAAAACCAGCTAGAGGGGTGTAAGAGAAACTCCTCAATAACACCAGCTCGAGGAGTGTAAGAGAAACTCCTCAATAAAACAGATGACCCGAGAAGTGTAAGAGAAACTCCTCACTAAACAGCACGATGAGTGTAAAGAGAAAGACAGATGTACGGACGAGGTCATGTCAGGACTGAGCTGTCTGGTCAGTCTGTACCGAGACGAAGCCAGACGAGGCGTGTCGGTGGCTGCCGCGCCCTGAGCATGCAATGCACTCGCTAAGAGCCAATGGCATCCCAAAACCGAGTCATACCCATGACAACCGACACTTGCCTAGTCTGTGTGAAGCTCTGGATGTGAGCCGTACCGAGCTGTAACCTGTCAGACCTTGCTCTTGTGTCTTTGTTTGGACAATGGATAACATCTGAGATTATTTCTGTGTAGTCGTTACTACTACAGTATAAGAGAAACGCATGTCCTAACTAAGTCTAGCACGAGGTGTGCACCTCAGTGTAAGAGAAGATTCCCACCGATGCAGCATGCAAACAGATTCAAAACATCCTCACTATGATCAGTATGGGGAATGTAAGAGAAACATCTCACTCAAACTAGCACTGATAATGACTGTAATACAAACACCTTAACACTGGCATCAGGAGTATAAGAGAAACTCCTTACTAAAATTAGCATCAGGAGTGCAAGAGAAACTCCTCACTAAAACTGGCATCAGGAGTGTAACTAACAGAAACACCTTGCTAAAAGCATGATTAGGATTGTAAAACTCATTATTAAAACTAGCATGAGGTGCGTAAGAAAAACACCTCACTAAAACTAACACCAGGAGTGTAATTGACAGAAACACCTCAATAGAAGTATCATCAGAAGAGCAAGAGAAACTTGTCACTAAAACTACCACTCGGTGCGTAACAGAAACACCTCCCTAAAACTACCATGAGGTGTGTAAGAGAAACACTTCACTAAAACTAGCATGAGGTGTGTAAGAGAAACACCTCACTCCAACTGGCATAGGGTGTGTAAGAAAAACACTTCACTGAAACTGGTATGAGGTGCGAAAGAAAAACACGTCACTAAAACTAGCATGCGGTGTGTAAGAGAAAAACATCTCACTAGAAATGTCATCAGGAGCGCAAGAGAAACACCTGACTAAAACTAGCATGAGGTGTGTAAGAGAAACGCCTGACTAAAACTAGCCTGGGGTGTGTAAGAGAAACACCTGACTAAAGCTAGCATGAGGTGTGTAAGAGAAACACCTGACTAAAACTAGCATGAGGTGTGTAAGGGAAACACCTGAATAAAACTAGCATGATATGTGTAAGAGAAACACCTGACTAAAACTAGCATGAGGTGTGTAAGAGAAACACCTCACTAAAACTAGCATGACGTGTGTAAGATAAACAAATCACTAAAACTAGCATGAGGTGTGTAAGAGAAACACCTCACTAGAGGTATCATCAGGAGTGCAAGAGAAACACGCCACTAAAACTAGCATGAGATGTGTAAGAGAAACACCTCACTAAAACTAGCATGATGTGCGTAAGAAAAAATACTCACTAAAAGTGGCATAAGGTGTGTAAAAGAAACACGCCACTAAAACTAGTACGACGTGTGTAAAAGAAACACCTCACTAGAAGTATCATGAGGAGTGCAAGAGAAACAACTCACGAAAACTAGCATGAGGTGTGTAAGATAAAAACCTCACTAAAACTAGCATGACGTGTGCAAGAGAAACACCTCACTAGAAGTATCATCAGAAGTGCAAGAGAAATGCCTCACTAAAACTAGTATGATGTGTGTAAGAGAAACACCTCGCTGAAATTAGCATGAGGTGTGTAAGAGAAACACCTCACAAAAACTAGCATTAGGTGTGTAAGAGAAACACTTCAATAAAACTGTCATGATATGTGTAAGAGAAACACGTCACTAAAACTAGCATGAGGTGTGTAAGAGAAACACCTCACTAGAAGTATCATCAGGAGTGAAAGAGAAACACCTCACTAAAACTAGCATGAGGAGTGTAAGAGAAACACCTCACTAAAATTAGCATGAGGTGTGTATGAGAAATAGCTCACTAAAACTAGCAGGAGGTGTGTAAGAAAAACACCTCACTAGAAGTATCATCAGGAGGGCAAGAGAAACACGTCACTAAAACTAGCATGAGGTATGTAAGAGAAACACCTCACTAAAAATAGCATAAGGTGTGTAAGAAAAACACCTCACTAGAATTATCATCAGGAGTGTAAAAGAAACAATTCCCGAAAACTAGTACCAGGAGTGTAAAAGAAGCTTCTCACTAAAACCATCTCGAGGAGTGTAAGAGAAACTCCTCACTAAAACTAGCAACAGGAGTGTAAGAGAAACTCCTCACTAAAATTAGCACCAGGAGTGTAAAGGAAACTCCTCATTAAAACCCAGCCCGAGGAGTGTAAGAGAAACTCCTCACTAAAAACCAGCCCGAGGTGTGTAAGGGAAACTCCTCACTAAAAACCAGCCCGAGGAGTGCAAGAGAAACTCCTCACTAAAAACCAGCCCGAGGAATGTAAGAGAAACTCCTCACTAAAAACCAGCCCGAGGAGTGTAAGAGAAACTCCTCACTAAACCAGCTGGAGGAGTGTAAGAGAAACTCCTCACTAAAACCAGCTGGAGGAGTGTAACAGAAACTCATCAATAAAACAGATGACCCGAGGAGTGTAAGAGAAACTCCTCACTAAACCAGCTCGAGGAGTGTAAGGGAAACTCCTCACTAAAACCAGCTCGAGGAGTGTAAGAGAAACTCCTCAATAACACCAGCTCGAGGAGTGTAAGAGAAACTCCTCAATAAAACAGATGACCCGAGGAGTGTAAGAGAAACTCCTCATTAAACAGCACGATGAGTGTAACAAGAAAGACAGATGTACGGACGAGGTCATGTCAGGACTGAGCTGTCTGGTCAGTCTGTACCGAGACGAAGCCAGACGAGGCGTGTCGGTGGCTGCCGCGCCCTGAGCATGCAATGCACTCGCTAAGAGCCAATGGCATCCCAAAACCGAGTCATACCCATGACAACCGACACTTGCCTAGTCTGTGTGAAGCTCTGGATGTGAGCCGTACCGAGCTGTAACCTGTCAGACCTTGTTCTTGCGTCTTTGTTTGGACAATGGATAACATCTGGGATTATTTCTGTGTAGTCGTTACCAACCACAGTATAAGAAAAACGAATGTCCTAAGTCTAGCACGATGTGTCCACCTCAGTGTAAGAGAAGATTCCCACCGATGCAGCATGCAAACAGATTCAAAACATCCTCACTATGATCAGTATGGGGAATGTAAGAGAAACACCTCACTCAAACTAGCACTGATGATGACTGTAATACAAACTCATTAACACTGGCATCAGGACTATTAGAGAAACTCTTCACTAAAATTAGCATCAGGAGTGCAAGAGAAACTCCTCACTAAAACTGGCATCAGGAGTGTAACTAACAGAAACACCTTGCTAAAAGTATGATCAGGATTGTAAAACTCATTATTAAAACTAGCATGAGGTGCGTAAGAGAAACATCTCACTAAAACTAGCACCAGGAGTGTAACCGACAGAAACAGCTCAATGGAAGTATCATCATTAGTGCAAGAGAAACACGTCACTAAAACTTCCACGAGGTGTGTAAGAGAAACACACCACAATAACTAGCATGAGGTGTGTAAAAGAAACACCTCACTAGAAGTATCATCAGGAGTGCAAGAGAAACACCTCACTAAAACTAGCATGAGGTGTGTAAGAGAAACACTTCACGAAAATTACCATGAGGTGTCTAAAAGAAATACCTGACTAAAACTAGCATGAGGTGTGTAAGAGAAACACCTCACTAAAACTAGCATGAGGTGTCTAAGAGAAAAACCTCACTAGAAGTATCATCAGGAGTGCAAGAGAAACACCTCACTAAAAGTAGCATGAGATGCGTAAGAGAAACACCTCACGAAAATTACCATGAGGTGTGTAAGAGAAACATCTCACTAAAACTAGCAATAGGTATGTAAGAGAAACACCTCACTAAAACTAGTATGAAGTGTGTAAGAGAAACGCCTCACTAGAAGTATCATCAGGAGTGCAACAGAAACGCCTCACTAAAACTAGCATGATGTGTGTAAGAGAAATACCTCACTAAAATTAGCATGAGGTCTGTAAAAGAAACACCTCACCAAAACTAGCATGAGGTGTGTAAGAGAAACACTTCACTAAAACTAGCATGAGGTGTGTAATGGAAATACCTCACTAAAATTAGCATGAGGTGTGTAAGAGAAACACCTCACCACAACTAGCATGAGGTGTGTAAGAGAAACACCTCACTAAAACTATCATGATGTGTGTAAGAGAAACACCTCACTAAAACTACCATGAGGTGTGTAAGAGAAACAACTCAGTAGAAGTATCATCAGAAGTGCAAGAGAAACATCTCACTAAAACTAGCATGAGGTGTGTAAGAGAAACACCTCACTAAAACTAGAATGACGTGTGTAAGAGAAACATCTCACTAAAACTAGCATGAAGTGTGCAAGAAAAAACACCTCACTGGAAGTACCATCAGGAGTGCAAGAGAAATGCCTCACTAAAACTAGCATGAGGTGTGTAAGAGAAACACCTCACCGAGACTAGTATGAGGTGTGTTAGAGAAACACCTCACTAAAACTAGCATGCCGTGTGTAAGAGAAATACCTCACTAAAACTAGCATGAGGTGTGTAAGAGAAACACCTCACTAAAACTACATGATGTGTGTAAGAGAAACACGTCACTAAAACTAGCATGAGGTGTGTAAGAAAAACACCTCACTAGAAGTACCATCAGGAGTGTAAGAGAAACACCTAACGAAAACTAGTACCAGGATTGTAAAAGAAGCTCCTCACTAAAACCATCTCGAGGAGAAACTCCTCACTAAATCCAGCTGGCGGAATGTAAGAGAAACTCCTCAATAAAACAGATGACCCGAGGAGTGTAAGAGAAACTCCTCTCTAAACAGCACGATGAGTGTAACAAGAAAGACAGATGTACGGACGAGGTCATGTCAGGACTGAGCTGTCTGGTCAGTCTGTACCGAGACGAAGCCAGACGAGGCGTGTCGGTGGCTGCCGCGCCCTGAGCATGCACTCGCTAAGAGTCAATGGCACCCAAAAACCGAGTCATACCCATGACAACCGACACTTGCCTAGTCTGTGTGAAGCTCTGGATGTGAGCCGTACCGAGCTGTAACCTGTCAGACCTTGCTCTTGCGTCTTTGTTTGGACAATGGATAACATCTGGGATTATTTCTGTGTATGTATAGTCGTTACTACTACAGTATAAAAGAAATGCATGTCCTAACTAACTCCAGCACGTCACCAAAATTAGCACGAGATGTGTAAGAGAAACACCTCACCACAACTAGCATGATGTGTGTACGAGAAACACCTCACTAAAACTATCATGGTGTATGTAAGAGAAACACGTCACTAAAACTAGCATGAGGTGTGCAAAAGAAACACCTCACTAAAACTAGCCAGAGGTGTGTAAGAGAAACACCTCACTAAAACTAGAAGTATCATCAGGAGTGCAAGAGAAACACCTCACTAAAACTAGCATGAGGTGTGTAAGAGAAACACCTCACTCAAATTAGCATGAGGCGTGTAAGAAAACACCTCACTATAAGTATCATGACGTGTGTAAGAGAAACGCGTCACTAAAACTACCATGAGGTGTGTAAGAGAAACACCTCACTAGAAGTATCATCAGAAGTGCAAGAGAAACACCTCACTAAAACTAGTATGACGTGTGCAAGAGAAACACCTCACTAAAACTAGCATGACGTGTGCACCTCACTAGAAGTATCATCAGGAGTGCAAGAGAAACATCTCACTAAAACTAGCATGAGGTGTGTAAGAGAAACACCTCAATAAAACTTGCATAAAGTGCGTAAGAGAAACATCTCACTAAATCTAGCATGAGGTGTGCAAGAAAAAAACACCTCACTGGAAGTACCATCAGGAGTGCAAGAGAAATGCCTCAGTAAAAGTAGCATGAGGTGTGTAAGAGAAACACCTCACCAAAACTAATACGAGGTGTGTTAGAGAAACATTAACACCTCACTAAAACTAGCATGCCGTGTGTAAGAGAAACACCTCACTAAAACTAGCATGAGGTGTGTAAGAGAAACACCTCACTAAAACTAGCATGACGTGTGTAAGATAAACACCTCACTAAAACTAGCATGAGGTGTGTAAGAGAAACACCTCACTAAAACTAGCATGAGGTGTGTAAGATAAACACCTCACTAAAACTAGCATGACGTGTGTAAGATAAACACCTCACTAAAACTAGCATGATGTGTGTAAGAGAAACGCCTCACTACAGATATCATCAGGAGTGCAAGAGAAACACGTCACTAAAACTAGCATGAGGTGTGTAAGAGAAACACCTCACTAAAACTAGCATGATGTGCGTAAGAGAAAAACTTCACTAAAACTAGCTCGAGGTTTGTAAAAGAAAAACCTCACTAGAAGTATCATGAGGATTGCAAGAGAAACACGTCACTAAAACTAGCACGAGGTGTGTAAGATAAAAACCGCACTAAAACTAGCATGAGGTGTTCAAGAGAAACACCTCACTAGAAGTATCATCAGGAGTTCAAGAGAAACACCTCACTAAAACTAGCATGAGGAGTGTAAGAGAAACACCTCACTAAAATTAGCATGAGGTGTGTAAGAGAAACACCTTCCTAAAAATAGCATGGGGTGTGTAAAAGAAACACCTCACTAGAAGAATCATCAGGAGTGCAAGAGAAACACGTCACTAAAACTAGCATGAGGTGTGTAAGAGAAACACCTCACTAAAACTAGAATAAGGTGTGTAAGAAAAACACCTCACTAAAAGTATCATCAGGAGTGTAAGAGAAACATCTCACGAAAACTAGTACCAGCAGTGTAAGAAAAGCTCCTCACTAACACCATCTCGAAGAATGTAAGAGAAACTCCTCGCTACAACTAGCATCAGGAGTGTAAGGGAAACTCCTCACTAAAAACCATCCCGAGGAGTGTAAGAGAAACTCCTCACTAAAAACCAGCACGAGGTGTGTAAGAGAAACTCCTCACTAAAAACCATCTCCAGGAGTGTAAGAGAAACTCCTCACTAAAAACCAGCCCGAGGAATGTAAGAGAAACTCCCCACTAAGAACCAGGAGTGTTCGGACAATGCATAACATCTGGGATTAATTCAGTGCATGTGTAGTCGTTACTACTACAGTATAAAAGAAATGCATGTCCTAACTAACTCCAGCACGAGGTGTTCACCTCAGTGTAAGAGAAGACTCCCAACCGATGCAGCATGCAAACAGATTCAAAACATCCTCACTATGAGCAGTATGGGGAAAGTAAGAGAAAAGCATCAGGAGTGCAAGAGAAACTCCTCACTAAACTAGCATCAGGAGTGTAACTAACAGAAACACCCTGCTAAAAAAATATCATCAGGATTAAGACTAGCATGAGGTGCGTAAGAAAAACACCTCACTAAAACTAGCATGAAGTGCGTAAGAAAAACACCTCACTAAAACTAGCACCAGGAATGTAACTGACAGAAACACCTCAATAGAAGTAACATCAGAAGAGCAAGAGAAACTCGTCACTAAAACTACCACTAGGTGCGTAAGAGAAACACCTCACTAAAACTAGCATGAGGTATGTAAGAGAAACACTTCACTAAAACTAGAATGAGGTGTGTAAGAGAAACACCTCACTAGAAGTGTCATCAGGAGCGCAAGAGAAACACTTCGCTAAAACTAGCGTGAGGTGTGTAAGAGAAACACCTCACTAGAGGTATCATCAGGAATGCAAGAGAAACACCCCTCTAAAACTAGCGTTAGCGGTGTAAGAGAGACTCCTCACTGAAATTAGCATCAGGAGTGTAATTAGCATCAGGAGTATAAGAGGAATTCCTCACTAAGAGGACTGTATAAGAAACTCTTCACTATAAGACTCATGGCTTTCGCACCTTCTCTTGCTTTGGACCCCACATTTGGAATTCACTCCCACAAGACCTTAGACACTGCTCAATCCTGTCATCTTTTAAAGCCAGACTGAAAACCTTCCTCTTCTCACAGTATTTCCATCCTAACTAATATCAGTACCCAGTTCTGCTACAGTCAGTGTGTGTGTGTGTGTGTGCGTGCGTGCGTGCGTGCGTGCGTGCGTGCCGCGTGCGTGTGTGCGTGTGTGCCGTGTGTGTGTGTGTGTGTGTGTGTGTGTGTGTGTGTGTGTGTGTGTGTGTGTGTGTGTGTGTGTGTGTGTGTGTGTGTGTGTGTGTGAGTGTGTGCGTGTGCGTGTGTGTGTTTGTGCGTTTTTTTGTTTTTTGTTTGTTTTTTGTGTGTGTTTTTTTACTAAAATAATACTTTATATGTAAATTGTTTTGGTAGGACTATGCTCTACATGTGTATAGAATATAATGTTTAATATGTATGATGTGAGCGCTCGGGGCTTCGATGAGCGCATGATAAATGTACATGATTATTATTCTTATTAAAACTGACCAATGCGAGGAGAGTAACGTCATGACTCGAGTGTTGCGTTCCACTGAGCATGAGGTAAAAACTAGTACGAGGAGTGTAAGAGAAACTCTTCACTAAAATTAGTATCAGCAGTTTAGTAGAAACTCCTCACTAAAACTAGCCTCAGGAGTGTCAGTAAGGGAAACTCCTCACTAAAACTAGCTCGCTGAGTGTAAGGGAAACTCCTCACAAAAACTAGCATCAGGAGTGTAAGTCTGAGAAACTCCTCACACACACACACACACACACACACACACACACACACACACACACACACACACACACACACACACACACACACACACACACACACACACACACACAGTCAAAACCGACTGAGACTCAAGACCACTGGGGACCACCCGGACTGATAGCTTTTGTCGCCATTTGGCATGATTCCCGAAGAGATCAAACTCCAAACAAACCTAACTGCTTCAACAAGTCAGCTTTTACCTGTTGCGACTACGCTGCGAACCTGTGATCGCAGCGATGCCAGTTTTAGCCGACGTTTGGACGGAGAAACAAACTCCTGAGTTGAAAGTATAAAGCTAAATAATTTTGTGTAATCAGAACAAGTTGAAGAAAAGATGTCGCTATTCAAAAGATTCCTGCGAAGCTCCCAAGATGGAGGGGATCAACGAAATTCGGCCACCCCTCCCCCTGGGATGCAAGCTATGGGGGCTAGCCTTCAGAGGAAATTTGCCAAGGGCGTGCAGTACAACAGTACGTGTAAATATACATCTCTCTGTCTGTCTGTCTGTCTGTCTGTCTGTCTGTCTCTCAAAGTTTATTCATTCATTATCTCTCTCTCTCTCCCTCCCCCCCCGTGAAAGTAGAGTGGATGACGACTCGTTATGTTATTTTGTTCACAAGTTGTAAAACGCTTAAATGCAGAAACAGACAAATCAGATGGCAGTGTTGTGCCAACAGAAATAGCCAAATCAGATGGCAGTGTTGTGCCAACAGAAATTTAGCCAAATCAGATGGCAGTGTTATGCCAACAGAAATGACCAAATCAAATGTAAGCGTTGTGCCAACTGTGAACTAGTGCAAGTACTGGCTCAGTTGTTTGTGTCACTGTGTGTGGAGGCAGTGTGAGCAGTGAGAGTTGAGACATTAACTCAAAATAACTGAATAAACCTAAATGCCAGTGTCACAAGTGAATCACTGGGAATTGGCATGAGTGTGTGTGTTTGTGTGCGCATGTGTGTGTGTGTGTGTGTGGTGTGCATATATGCTATATATATGTATGCATGTGTTAGGGTGACTTACTTTTCAGACATAATTATTGGATTGATATATTATGTGTATTACATGGAGAGAACGGAGAGTAATTTATGTTGAGTCACAAATTGTCTTTCAGATTCAACATTCATTCCTTTTTACCTCTTTTCAGTGAAGATTGTTATCCGAGGCGACAACAACGTTGGAAAGACGTGCCTTTTCTATCGCCTGCAAGGACAGCAGTTCAAGGAGGAGTATATCCCAACTGATGAAATTCAGGTTTGATGATAATGAGTCACTGACAGTGTATCCTCATCTTCAGCTCTCTTAGAATCATATAAAAATTTATAAATTATAAGACTAACAGGAAGAAGAAATCCCAGAATCAGAGAGTTTGAGGCAAACTGTTCCATTCTTCCAAGCAGATGGGGCAGCATAAGAAATCAGTGTTTCACCAAATGTTTTTGTGTCTACATGAGGGGTGACAAAGGTACAGTGACTAAGTTACTACTAAGTAATCCACATTGTTGCTACATTCTGAGATGCAAATGCATAAAGAATGTTTATTTATTATGACACAGACACATAATTTGCTACATTCTGAATTAGAAAGAGGCCCAAAGTGCCTGTATGCAGAACCAACACACAAGAGAGTTAATTAGGAGTTATTTAGTGCTCAAAAGATGTCGCACATAAACACAACAACAAAGATCTGAATCACCTATGGTAACTCACCTGGCATGCAGGTAAATATGGGGTAGATAAACTCCACGGGGTAGATCAGTGGTACATGAACCAGTGAAGCATCTCCCCTTGGATGACATCTGTGATCTGTCACTTGATAGTTCCAATGGATGCTCAGCTCACATAATTTACAACCTTCACACAGAGGATGCACCGCAGGTGGAGTTTATGGATCTTGTTTTTACTCGCATGCCAGGTGAGAGTTAGGTAGGTGACTCTGGTCTTTGCTGTTGTGTTCATATGTGATGTCTTTCATACACAACAACAAAGACCTGAGTCACCTACCCATGGTAACTCCCACCTGGCATGCAAGTAAGAACGAGGTACATAAACTCTGCCAGAGGTATTTGGTGGAGTGTTTACTCGCATACCAGGTGAGAGTTACCAGAGGTAATTCAGGTCTCTGTTGTGTTCGTATGACGCCTTTTGAGCGCTAATTAATCCCATGTGTGTTGATTCTACACAAGCGCTCTGGGCTTGGTTCTGTTTCCCAATCAGATTCTGTCTGTGAGAAGGTTTTGGGGATCCATTGGAACTGCTGAGTGATAGGTGAGGTGGCAAAAGTGCTGGCATGTAATGTATCTTTTGGTCTCCATTAATTGCTGTCTGCGTGAAGGTGGCGAGCATCCAGTGGAATTACCGAGCGACGGACGACGTGGTGAAGGTGGAGGTGTGGGACGTGGTGGACAAGGGCAGGAAGCGTAAGAGGCTGGAAGGTCTGAAGCTTGGCAATGAAGAACAGGCCCCGGTGAGCGCACAGCCTTGCTCGACCTGTTCTTGTCGAACATTTACTTTTGTCACAGAGAGAGGGAGAAACGGGTAGTGCAGCTGCAAGTTTGTGTGTGTGTGTGTGTGTGTGTGTGTGTGTGTGTGTGTGTGTGTGTGTGTGTGTGTGTGTGTGCAACTCCCTGTATGCAACTTTGTGTGTGTGTGTATGTGTGTGTCTGTGTGTGTGTGTGTGTGTATGTGTGTGTGTGTGTGTGTGTGTGTGTGTGTGTGTGTGTGTGTGTGTGTGTGTGTGTGTGAAAACCCAAGTGCTGGTACAGAGTACATAGTTAAGTCATTCATTTTGTAAACTAAGTGCTTAGCCTCTTGGTTTTAAACTTAATTCCCTGACACAGTGATACTGACAGGCCCTACAAACAGCTGTAGTAATGGATCTGAATCATTCATCTTTACCTTCAAGTTCAAACCCCAGTTTTGTAACTTGACCATGCTGCTCTGTGACAGATGGAGGAGCCCTGTCTTGACGCAGAGTTTCTGGATGTCTACAAAGGAACCCATGGCGTCATCTTTGTTTTTGACATCACCAAGCAGTGGTAAGCCCTCAGATTCATTCATTTGGCGGATTTAGCGCCGCACTGTCTCAGGAGTGGTCCTGGTGGGGACCAAAATCCAGGGGTGGTCGGGGGGGGGGGGGGGGGGGTGCATATTTGATGACAGATTTGTGTATGTTAATATAGTGCTTTGATATTGGTTGTTTTAACTTGAGTATGAAATGTATGCAATATGGCTCCTGTGAGAAAGGGCATTCAGGTATAAAGTGGGATGGTCACCATTTTTTGCCCTTGTACACTGATGTTTGTACACAAACTGCTCCCCAGTGTTGTTGCGGATTTATCTCATTCAGCTTCTGTTTCTTTGTAATCGGATGAGATTTTTGATGATGCCATTTGCAGGACGTTCAGCTACGTGGAACGTGAAGCAGAAAAAGTGCCACATCAGATTCCCATACTGGTGCTTGGCAATCACCGGGACATGGGGCATCACCGCACGGTGACTGCAGAGAGAGCCAACAGCATGGCCGAATCATTGCAGAAAGAGAGGTTGGTGGGAAATTGCAAGCTGGACGATTGTTTTCATAACCCTGTGTGGCTTTTGGAGATGTTCTAGCATTTCTAAATCATTTCCAGCCACAAACAGTTTTGTTATAGGCTGAGCAGCTATTTCAGACCTGTTAGTAAAGGGTGGCTGTGTTTTTGACATTGATTTTTGTGTTGATAAACAGGGAAAGAACATGACTGTGCAATGTTGTTGCTATTTGATTTTACAGACCAGAGGGGTCGGGTCAGGTGAGGTATGCCGAGTCTTCCATGCGGAACGGGTTTGGCTTGAAGTACCTGCACATGTTTTTCAACCTGCCCTTCCTGCAGCTTCAGGTAGGTCAGCCTTCACATCTCTTTTTTTCTTCTTCTTCTTTTCTTCTTGCTTTTATTCCTCCTCCCTCTGTAGCTAGCCCATGCAGGTTTCAGCCAGAATTGGGAGAGATTTTGTGGGTGTGGCTGTTTCCCTGCACCATCCCCAGAGGTGGGAGAGATGTGTGTGTGTGTGTACAGCGGTTTTCGTGTAACACCTAGAAATGTCAGTATCAGTGTCCAGATTTGTGTGTGCAGCCATTTCCCTCCACCAGCCAGAACTGGTTGATATTTTGTGTGTACAGTTGTTTGCTTGGATCATCCAGAACCAGGAGAGATTTTGTGTGTGCAGCTGTTTTCCTGCACCGCCCAGAACTGGGAGGGATTTAGTGCATGAGGCTGTTTTTCTGCACCTTTCCAAAAGTAGGTGAGATTTCATGTGTGCAGCTGTTTCCTGGATCAGGCAGAAGTGGGAGAGATTGTGTGTGTGCACAAATGTATGCATGTAAATATGTTCCTGTGTTGCAGAGGGAGACTTTGCTGAAACAGCTGGAAGTGAATGCGCAGGACATGCTGTCCACTACAGAGGAGCTGGCCATTCATGAAGAGTCCGAGGAGCAGAATTATGATGTGTGAGTTGTCTTCTCTTCATCGTTTGGGTTGGTCCCTGCTATGACCTCTGTTATGACCTACACAATTGACCGGGTGTTTAAGACCAGTTGCTTCTGTACCATCTTGGGATTTGCCCTGGTACGATCTACACAACTGATCGGATGTTTAAGACCAGTTGATCCGTACTTGATCCTTGGGACTTTTTTTGTTGGTGGCTCTGCATGTTGTTGCCCCCCCCCCCCCCCCCCCCCACGGCACCCTCCCCCCCACCCTGCCCCCCTCCACCCTCCCCTCCAGCCCTGTTTGCATTTTCCATTTGTTTTAATTTGTCTTCATCCTCGCAAGTTTGT